>QNUK01001057.1:0-134420 GCA_013621035.1 Clarias magur
ACACACACACACGACAATTTTCCCCCACACCACATATGTAATAGAAAAGTGTAGGGGGTGTGCAGTGTGCCGTCATGGAAAATGTATTTCATGTTCTTCACAGAGAATGAGCCGAGGTTGATGAAACAATGGCATCATTTTTATTTCAGTAAACATTGAACATATCAGATAACGGTTAAGTTTCAGTCCACAATTATTAAAAGCAAACATAGTATATTATCTTCTGAGACTTTTGTTTAGAATGTAGCTGAACTGCCACTAAAGTGTTTGTGACTCAAAAACTTCAAACATCTCAAGCTTTTCCTGGTGTTTTAACTTTTCTCTGCAATCTATGTACCATAAGTGTGTTTGTGCTAGTGTGAAAGTCTTTGTGTGAAATAATGTTACAGACACCAAGTGTAGAAGTAGATTATTATTATTATTATTATTATTATTATTGTTGTTTCACCAATGTTTACAGTACATCACACTCCTGCACAGACTCAATGGTTTTAAATTTACTGCCTAGATTTCTGCCTCGAGATCCAGTCCAGTACCTTCTCTCATGGAGTCACGCATGATGAATCTGTTATCATGGGTTCCACTGTCTGTTTATTTTTCTGTTTAAGACCTGTTTTATAAATGCATTTAGTTTCTTGGTTTGGTTTTTCTTTGGTTCATTTCAGGCCAATAAACAGTCTCTTTTGCACGACTTTTTTGCAACGCCTGTGGTGCAGCAAGCCACAGATGCCACCTAGTGGGGTTGGGGTTCAGGTTCGACCCAGGTTGACCCCGTCACGCAGGGCTCTTCCTACCAGCTATGTGTCTAATATTATATCCATTAATGTCTAATATTGTTATCCAGTCTTGGGGGGAAAAGTTATTGTTTTCAAAAAACTCCAATAAATGTTTCTTAATTATTATGAATTATTTAAAAATTTTGAGTGATTTCTGTGGATGTGACACTGAAGACTGGAGTAATGATGCAGAAAATACAACTTCACATCAGAGAAATTAATATATTAGTTTAAATACATTCCAATAGAAAAAAAAAGCTGTTTTGAATTGTGATATTTCACATTATTCCTGTTTTTACTGCATTTCTGATCAAAAAAATTTAGCCTTCATGAACATACTTGTGCAAGTTCAGTGAGATCTGATCTGAAGTACAGTTCTTCTCTCACCTTGGAAAGCATATGAGAAATAAAGACATCATATTTTGCATCTTACAGAAATGTAGATTCAAGCTTTAGCAGCCATAGAACAAGAAAACATAAAAATAACATCAAAGATTTCAGATTAATGCATAAGGAATCAGAAAACATCTTGGATGAAACAGAACCTGAGCTGGACAGTGAACCTGAAGCTGGGACTTCACCTTGTGCACATGTAGAATTGAGAGAACAGGACATAGACTGAGACACTTGAGCACAAACAGTACTGCATATTTCAAAATCCTTCTCTCATCCGTCTCACATTCAAAATGTTAATGTTATGAATACCTGCAAGTTGATCAAAAGTGACGATGCATAATATTGGCATCCTTTTTTCAGACTTCAAACATTGTGGCTCACTGAATGAAAACTGCTCTGGAAGATCTCGATGTGTTTATCCGTGATGGATCATCTGCACTATTCAGAACATGTTGTATTGATTCTCTGCAGGCACTTTGACAGAAATACGGCTGTTAATGTTTGTGTTGATCTTATTAAAATATCTCAATTCTTATTCACTCTTGTTGGCTCTTATTTTACTTTAGCTGATCATCTCAAACTTAGAGACAACTGATTTTAAGGATTTGTGAGGTGTTTTTCTTATGTACACTTTGTCTACATTAATCTAGTAGGATCCAAAACTTTCACGGAACAAAAAGAAATATAACATAGAAAAGCTGGATCTCAAAAGTGATTTTTTTTTCTTATATTAAGACAGTACTCCTGATGACAGACATGTCATGTTTTTTAGTTTAATTTTATTTGAAAGTCAAGGAATGTGGCTGTAATGTGTTACTTTTGGTTTAAAATAAAATTTGGCAGAAACTTTCAAGCATGAAGTTACAGCTTTTTTCATTACATTGTGTTAAATGTTAATTAAAAACAAAAAAACGAGTTCACATTTATTAAATGAAAGTCTTTTAAACTATCAAAACACGTTAAACTTAAAGTATAACTTAAGTATACAAGTTGGGAGACACGTGACCTTACTCAGTAAATTGAGTTAAGTCAACAACTTGAGCTAAAAGTTGAGTTAACTCAAAAAAAAAAAAACTGTGCAGCAAGCTGCCTTGAAATTGAGTTAAGTCAACATTTTATTTTTTACAGTGTGGCATAGATTTAAGAGTGGTGTTGCTCATCATGTTCAACGTCCTAAAAAAAATGAGTACAAAATAAAACAATTACCAACCATTACTCCCCAGCATAAAATGTACATTTGGGGCAATTTGTCCAGCTATTTCTGTCGATAAAATCACCGTCAATGGTGAGTTATTTTTCTGAAGCTTCAAAAGACAAAATAATACAGAAATTCACCTTTAACTTTAATTTTTTGTACAAAAATTAAAAGATTGAATTAAGGATGAGTTTATATAAAAATATAAAAATATATAAAATATTTATATTTAAATTAATGATTCTTTAGGACTATTAAGAATTATCAGAAATGTTGAAGAATTTAGGGAACATACTTGATCCATAACTGACAGGATATCTGTGATCTTCTGTGCGGCTGCTCCTCCTTTCTTTTGAAAAATTTTGAGGAGCTGGGAGGAGAAATGTTCAAGCTGACCCATGAATTTCGACATTGTTGTAATCCTGCTGAATTGCACAGATACCTGATAAAATTTCCAAAAACACAAAAACAAACAAACAAAACAAGAATGAGTATGTGGCCCTAAATGAAGCGAGTCCTCCTGGACACAGCTACATACACCAGCCTCGGCTAACTGGTAGAGGAGGAGGAGTCGCAGTTATTTACAATGATAATCTGTCTGTCGTACAAAAACACGGACACAAATTTAATGCATTCGAAGTTCTCTATAGTAACATAAAAAGTGTAGCTACAAATATTAAGTCTGCTCAGTCGATCCTGCTAATCATCATTTACATGAATTACATTACCCCAGGGCCGTACGCGAATTTCTCTGTGAATTTGCAAATTTCCTCTCAACCCTGGTAATTTCTTTAGACAAAGCGTTAAATGCTGGTCTCAGAGGGTCTCCTGGATTCTCAAAATGAATATTAAAATCTCCAGCAATTATGTCCATAGGTAGGAGGAGGAGTAAATCAGTGTGTAGTAGGACCCACTCATAAAGCAGATCACACTTTAGATTTAATATTATACTTTGGATTATGTACAAGAAATATAATCACAATTACACAGTCTGTCTCAGATCACCATCATGTGTCATAGTAATTTACGCTCAGCACTGCTTTACCGCATCAAACATACATTCACATCACAAATACCACACAGAGCTTTATCAGTAATCTCCCAGAGTTATCAACTTTGTTTGGATCGCCGTCTGACTCCACAGAACTCGATCAGGCGACTGAATATTTGAAGTCAACCTTCCATTATATCTTAGATAACGTAGCTCCAGTTAAACGGAAAACGATTAGAGATAAGAAACTCGCTCCCTGGTATAATGATCACACGCATATATTAGAACGTAAATGGCGCCAAACTAAATTGTTAATATTTGAAATCGCATGGAAGGAGAGCATCCTTAATTATAAAAAAAGCTTAGTGCTGCTAGATTGTTGTATCTCTCCACTCATATAGAAAATAAAGATAATCCTAGATTTTTATTTAATACTGTAGCAAAATTAACTAGAAATAAAACCACTATAGAAATCTCCACAACAACAACATACAGTGGTGAGGACTTCATGAACTTTTTCAACAACAAAATCACAAATATTAGGAAAAGAATTCAGGCTTTGAAACCAGACAATTTAATTGCTGCAGATAATAAACTAACATTCAGATCAAAACCTAGAACACTTTACTCCCCTTGAACAGAATTAACTAATTTGACTCATGTCTTCTGCAAAATCGCCAACCTGTGTATTAGATCCCATACCGACACATTTTCTCAAGCAGATAGTACCAGCAATAACAGAACCCCTGTTGAAAATAATGAACTCTTCACTCAGCAGTGGGTATGTTTCAAAATCTTTTAAATTAGCAGTTATTAATCCACTAATTAAGAAACCCGACCTCGACCCCTATCAGCTGTCCAATTACAGGCCGATATCAAACCTCCATATGACGTCCATGTTGGCCTCTGATCAGGGTCGCGTCACTATACTGTACTTGCGACGACCTCAGTACAGCTTTTGAACCAGTACTCTCCTTCACAGATTAGAAAATGTAGTAGGAGTTAAGGGAACGGCCCTTTCCTGGCTCAGATCCTATTTGACTGATCGTTATCAGTTTGTAGATCTAAATGTAGATAGACAGACATTCACCTTATACATTGTGTGACTGTGACCATACCTCACTGTTACCGCTCTCTTCTGCTCCCTCCTCTTCTTCTCTCTCTTCTCCTCTCTTGCGCTCTCTTTCCCTCTGACTGTCTCTCCATCAAGCTACACGTCACTCCTGAGCGGCCAGTGATCCAGACCCCTATGCCCTCTGGACCTGTTTGACCCGTCCTGGTACCCTGCTTTAGGTTGGAGATCTCGTCGCATGGATGCCCCGTGTGGTCTGTAAAGGATGCGTGTGGTGACTGGGGATGGGGACCACTTTACCATGAAGACGGTCCTAGTGTGACTAGATAAATGTTATAGAAACATAAATCTCTAAGTAAATCCTGCGTTAATGTGATCGCATGGTTGCGCTAACTACTGGTTACGCTGGGGGCGCCGTTTCCCACTGTGGTTGAGCAGTCTGCAGCAGAGCTATGGAGAACAGCTGTGGGCAAGTTGCATCTGTTGTAGCTCCACAATAAACGTAAGAAAAAATCATTTCATGAGAAATGTCAGGCACTGTTTGAAAGGTATTTAACATTATAGACATTGATTCATCTGTCAAGTGTATTTTCTTTTTATTTATGTTATTTTGATACTTTTATTCCCGTTTTAATGTACCTAGTTTTACCACGTGCTAACGAAATGAACCGTGTTCTGAATTGGTGGAGCTGTAACATTTGTTGAACTTGCCGTTTGTCTCCTACTGCTCTGTGTGCAGGTAATTATTTATTTATCATATAATGTGTAAAAAATTACTCTGCAGCATTCTGTGCATTTTCTGTATTTGAGTAAATGTTTGAGTGCTATTAGTTTTTTTGTGAAAGCACTCCAGAAATGTCCTGATGATTTTCATTAATTCTCATGCATACCGAGTTCTATACAATGGGTGATGTAAGCTGTGTAATTTACATAGCACACATGCTTTACTTTAGATTTATTTCAGTCCTGCTTGATTTAAAATTGACTATGCGATCACAAAGCAATATGTTTAAACAAAAGACCGAAGGAAA
The DNA here is from genome assembly GCA_013621035.1 of Clarias magur. Taxonomy (NCBI): domain Eukaryota; kingdom Metazoa; phylum Chordata; class Actinopteri; order Siluriformes; family Clariidae; genus Clarias; species Clarias magur. The sequence goes on from QNUK01001057.1 coordinate 5,462, forward strand.
AGTCAGTATTGAATTAATTAGACAAAACCATTTAATTTTCATTGGGAAATTGCCATATTTCAGATTATTCTCTTATTTTTATACATTTTTTATAATATCACAAATATACTATTATATACAAGTATACTGTTATGTTAAGGGCAGCAGAGCTATGGAGAACTGCTGCGGGTGGAGCTGTAACATTTGTTGAACTTGCCGTTTGTCTCCTACTGCACTGTGTGCAGCCATCAAATAAATTGTGACATCATCCAAGTCTCGAGTGTGCGTGCTGATGAAAAGTGGGACAAACCGGGTTAGAGAGAGAAAAAAAACAAGAAGGTCACACTAGCCTCGGATGATGCAGACAGCTCTTCTCTAAGGACTTGTGACTGCAGTTGCTCAATAGTTCAGGACTGGAATTTCCTACATTCAACCTGAGCCACCAATAACAAAATGGACTCCATTTAACTTAGACATCAACTGTTGCTGCCAAACACACATATGACTAGAGTTCAGTCCCTGCTATCCTTTATCACCCAAATGAGAATGGGTTCCCTGTTGAGTCAGGTCCTCTCAAGGTTCTTCCTATTGCCTATTTCTTCCTATTTTCAGGGATTTTTTCCTTGCCACCGTCATCTTCGGCTTGCTCATCATGGACAATCTAATTATTGTAATTCATACACATTTTATACAAACTTTCATAATTTCTTTTAATTGTGCAAAGCTGCTTTGTAACAATGATAATTGTTAAAAGTGCTATACAAATCAAATTTAATTGAAATTGAATTGAATATAGTGACCGTTTTCTGTACATCAAGTATCTGGACATACTATAAGTGCAAATGTTAAGGCTTTAAATATTAAAGATAACAAAATATAAATCAACACAATAACATAACTGGGAGGAATCCCTGAGATCATACAAACAAAGAAAAAGTAGTAAAGCAGACAGCGATGAAAAAACAGCAATACACATGATTCTAAACAAGTACTACTGACAAATGTACCAAATATATTCACATTAATCAAGTACTATTAAAACTTATAATCTCTTACCAGGTAATTGCGAATACAACCATAAAAAACTGATTTTAATGGGGAAATTTTCTGGAGGAAGATTGAATAGGTATGCATGTTTTCATTCAGGAAATGTAGCCAAATTTGGCAAACGAAAAGCAAGAAAAAAAAGAAAAAAAAAAATTGTACCAAATTTGTCAAACGTAAGAAAGAAAAAATAAAATCCCAAGGTTACCAATTTGGGAAACAAATTTAAGAAAAACAAAAAAAAAAAAACAAAGGAGAAGACAGTGTTTGATTCCCTCCCTCAGTCAACAGTATAAAAATCTTCCACAGTTGCTCCAGCTAGAATGCTGACATGGACACAGTAGACAAATAGGTTTCAGGGTTTTGATTCATGCATTGTTTCCACCCTTGTCCTCTTACTAATCACTTCCTACATGTATTATTTTGAGGTTTTTATTTTAGCCGGTGTATTAAACCCAATACATTATTGGGATTTTAAATCAATACAGCCATAAAAAACAATACTTTACAGATGTTTACAATATCAAAATTACAATCAATACAGACAGCATAAGGTCCCTAAGCTTTTGAATAAAGATAAAGTTTTTTTTTTTCTTATTGAAAAAAAAAAAAAAAAGGGTTGTGGCATTAACCACTAGGGAATTATGGCAATTTTCATTCACCATGCCTCGCATTTTGAGAAATCTCATAAATAAAAGAATAAAAAGTAGTTATGTGACTAGGTGTTGCCTATTTCCTCGATACCCCATGACTAATCGGACAGATTAAGGGCATAGAGGTAACCTGGGTAATATCCACTTAGGTCTAACTCTTCTGGGAAGAGGTTTTATGGAAACATTTGACAAATCTTCCAGAAGTGCATTTGTGTCTGGACTCCCTGTCTTTAAAGACCTTTCAGATCTTTATTTGCGCACTGGTGTGCAGTCATGATGGAACTGGTATGGGGTTGTTTTTCAGAAGTTGGGCTCAAGCCCTTAGTTCCAGTGAGAGGAACTATTAATGCTTCAGAATACAAAGACATTTTGGACAATTTCATGTTCCCAACTTTGTGGGAACAGTTTGGGGACGGCCCCTTTGAACATGACTGCACACCAGTACACAAAGCAAGGTCCATAAAGCTTTGGATTAGCAAGTTTAATGAGGAAGAGATTGACTAGTACTTTAAAGAAATTAAATTCTGTCTTCGTCGATACAAGTTTCACCTTAACGTTAGTATATCCGCCACAATTGGTCTGATCCTGTCACAATTCAGTGCTAGCTACAGTACTCCTAACTTTTCATCTACATAACATACATTGAACTGAACTCTTCCCTCAACAATGAGGGGAAAATGGGAGATGAAGTAATTGGAAAGTCGAGCATGCACCTGTTTTTTTTCTGTTTGTAGGTTAATGTAATGTTAGCTGGCGTAGTTTTATATCATAGTTGTATGGTATACCCGGGGTACATAATGTAACTTGATCTATCGATTATATCCGAAATACCAGAAGCTAATGTTGAATCAATGTGCACTTCACATCACTCTTTTCAGTCTAGCTACCGTTTAGACCTTTTCTTTCTTTCTTGAGATTTTGAAATCTCCTAACAAACTGCTGTTTAATGATTGAATAGGTATGCATGTTTTCATTCTGGGAATGTAGCTAGTATAAGTAAAACTCTTGATATTTATTATAGCAGTCAATAGTGGTATTTTCCTTGGTCCATTTTTTTAAGTCATTGAAATAAACATCATCTTTTCAATAAAGTGATTCCTAATATACGATCTTGAACAGGCATATTGTCATATAAATTAATTTATAGCATTACCTTTATGATGCTTTAGCATGGATGCAATGGATTGCCAGAGAGAGCACACCATGGCTGCCTCATTGCTTTCATACAGCACCTGGAATACAAACAGGAAGTGACATCATCACATGAAATGACTCATATTGTAACAAATGAAAAAGAATATAAATAACAAATGAGGTAGATGAAGCAAAATAATAATGAACTTCACATTTTTACCTGAGAATATGTCACAAAAAATATTTTAAGTAGATATTTGAAAGTTACATTTCTTAAAGGACAACACAGAAACAGTCTGGGTAATCTACATACAAGGCCACGCCCCCTAACACACACACCCACACACACACGCAGGCAGGCAGGCAGGCAGGCACAGTGATTTTATTCCATACAGACAGATTCAGTGAGTTTCCTGCATGTGTGCAAGATGCCCTTCTTGTACAGGTTTCTGGAGCTCTACAGAATGTTCTGGACAGTGGGAGGAGTTTAGATTTACCTCAGAACAACACTGAGACTCGGACAGAAAACAGAGGAGGAGAATCCAGCAAACTGTTACTATGGGTGAGTTATTATGTCTCATATAATCCTTATTCTGATCATATAAAACTCATATTACTTTATTTTTCATTGGTTTGGCTAGCTTTGTCTAGCTTATATGAAACATTGGCTTTCAATGTCACATACATCGTCTAATCATGCTAATCGTGCTAACATACGGCCTTCTGTAGCTTAGCTCAAACATGTTAGCTCCCAGTAGCTAAGCTAATGCCTTATGTAGATTACAGATAAGTAACACAGATGTGTGTGTCTGTATATGGGGGTAAGAGTGGGCTTTTACAAATCTAAAACCTAATCACATGTTTTTACCCTGACTGTGTGTTTTTACACTGTTTTGTAATGAATGTGTTTCTGTACCACCACATGTTTCATGTGTAAATTTAAGTCTGGTGTATAAGATCATCTGTGTCCCTCTGTCCTCAATCCTGGACATTTTCTCTGCACAATGTGAGTGAGTAGGTTATGCAGAACTTAATTTTTATTTTTTTTATAAACATGCATAACTGTTATTTTCTCTAAATACAAACTAGTACACACATGCCGCTCCCATATTATTGTAGCCCTGTTTGTACTGAATACAGTGTAATCAGACTTATTTATATGTTTATAAGTAACACAAGAATACACAAATATCATGACATGTCAGAACTTCTTTAGGGCCCCAAAAACACCTTCCAACTCCTAAGGGTTTTAATTTGTACCTTCAGTCCCAAAAAGGATTTTATGTCGCTCACCTCATGAATATGTAACACCATAGAGGTTCAAAATATTATATATATATAATGTATGTCCATATTTATATGTACTGCATGTATGTATGTATGTATGTATGTATGTATACAGTACAGACCAAAAGTTTGGACACACCTTCTCATTCAAAGAGGTTGAATTTGTATTATGGCAAGAAAAAAGCAGCTAAATAAAGAAAAACGAGCGGCCATCATTACTTTAAGAAATGAAGGTCAGTCAGTCCAAAAAATTGGGAAAACTTTGAAAGTGTCCCCGAGTGCAGTCACAAAAAGCATCAAGCGCTACAAAGAAACTGGCTGACATGCGGACCGGCCCAGGAAAGGAAGACCGAGAGTCGCCTCTGCTGCGGAGGAGAAGTTCATCCGAGTCACCAGCCTCAGAAATCGCAGGTTAACAGCAGCTCAGATCAGAGAGCAGGTCAATGACACACAGAGTTCTAGCAGCAGACACGTCTCTAGAACAACTGTTAAGAGGAGACTGTGTGAATCAGGCCTTCATGCTAGAAGATCTGCTAGGAAACCACTGCTAAGGACAGACGAGACACGTTTGGGCTGAAGAACACAATAAAGAACATAATAAAGAAAACTCTTTGAATGAGAAGTTGTGTCCAAACTTTTGGTCTGTAGTTATTTTGATAATCGATTAGTTGGGCGATTATTTTTTTGATTAATCGGATAAAAACTAAACGCTTCTTTAATTTGATGTTTTTCTGATAATTATACTTATGTATAATATGTACAGTAGGAGCCACACGAAATAGCCGCGGCCATGTGAATGCCGTGCGGATCCCGTGCGGCTTCCCTTTGGACCCCGTGGTCCCCCCTCCTTCTCCTGCCAGGGAGGTGTGTCAAGATTTCGCAGTAAACACGCCCATTCAAGCTCTATTTATTCATTTACCTGGTGCCACCACTAGATGGTGCTTTGTTCTCAAGAACACATTAACACAAGCCAACAATTTAGCTGCGCTGAGTTGCAATCACTTGATTTTAACAAATATGAACACGAAGTGCTTCGGCTTTTTTATAAAAAATAATAATCACGTTTTTTTTGCTGTTTGTGTCCAGCATTTAAAAATTATTTCATCCATTATTTGACTACGGCTGAAAATCATAGCTGGAATGTGATTGTGAATTTATGACCCCGCGGCTCGTACTTTCACAGACATACTCCCCCAGAAAGTCATCGCCTCTTGCAATAATATAGATCAAACATACTACACCTGTCCATAAATTAAAAGGAATATTTAAGCATATACGCAAAATGTTTGTCTTAAACATTACAGATTAAAACAAAGTGGACGTGCTGATCAAAAAGCTGATAAACGCATGCAATTTATCGATACAAATCCCAGAAAGTCATCGCGTCTCACAATAATGCAGATAAAACATAATACACATGTCCATAAATAAAAAGGAATATTTAAGCATATACACGAAATAAATTTCACTTATTATTTCACAATATTACAGATTAAAACAAGGAAAGAAGACATGCGGAGCTGAAATATATTTAGCGTATATGTCTAAATATTCTTTTTTATTCATGGACAGGTGTATTACTAAGTGAAGACCTGTGTTCAGTTCTTCCCCGCACGGTGTATCTGCACGGAGAGTTTGTGTGTGCTTGTGCACGTGTGATAGTGATAACTACCTGATTCGTGAACATATCTTCGTTAAAATGTAAAAATGTGTCGACATTGAGCACCATCAAAAGACATGAATGAACAAAGAAACCTATTTTTTTGTAAATGTTCTTATATGCACACGAAGTGCTTCGGGCTTTTTATAATAATAAACATAATGTTTTTTTGCTGTTTGTGTCCAGGATTTAATCCATTATTTGACCACGGTTAGAAATAATAACTGGAATGTGATTGTGAATTTATGACGGAAATAAAGCTGTTCATCGGCGTGCGTGAACCCGATTTGTGCGTGAACTTTCACTTTAAAAAAAGGCAGCGTTCATTCTTTTTAAACCCCTCAATTCTGCCAATTCCCCCATCAGTGAAACCGGTTTGATAACTTCACAGCTATCATGAATGAAAGGTGAGAAGAGGGATTACAGTAACTGGGGGTTCTGTGGATGTTCCCCTCGCAGCACGTTGTATTCAACGAATACACTAAAACAAAAACAAAGTCATGTTTGCTTCAGCATTGGAAACAATATTGTTTTAGACTAACTTTATTAAAGAACATACATTTTTGTATTCAGATTTGAGGGGTTTAATACGAATTAACAAGACCGATCAGACGTCTCTTCCTAAAATGTATTTCGCCAGCAAAAAAAAAATAGAATGAATATAAATAAAATGTTTAAATGGTACCAATGAAATGAAATAGACTTCATAGTTGGCGTTGATACTTAGTAGTGTATTTCACAAATTTACAGAATATATTCTGATTTAACAACATTTTATTTTATTCAGTAAAATAATGACATCTGTTTCATTCCTAGACTTTGAAGACAATGAACTGAAGCTCAGCACGTCTTCTTTCCTTGTTTTAATCTGTAATATTTAAGTGAAATATATTTAGCATATATGTCTAACTATTCCTTTTTGTTTATGGACAGGTGTATTACGAAGTGAAGACCTGTGTTCAGTTGTTCCCCGCACGTATCTGCACGGGGAGTGTGTGTGCGCTTGTGCGCGTCTGATAGTGTTAACTAACTACCTGATTTGTGAATATGTCAACATATCTTCGTTAAAATGTAAAAATGTCCCGACATTGAGCACCATCAAAAGACATGAATGAACAAAAAAAATATTTTTTTTTGTAAATGTTCTTATATGCACACGAAGTGCTTCAGGCTTTTTATAATAATCATGTTTTTTTTTGCTGTTTGTGTCCAGCATTGAATAATTATTTCATCCATTGTATGACCATGGCTGGAAATAATAGCTGGAATGTGATTGTGAATTTATGACTGAAATAAAGCTGTTCATCGGCGTGCGTGAACCCCGATTTGTGCGTGAACTTTCACTTTACAAAAAGGCAGCATTTTGATCAAAAGGCTGATAAACCCGTGCGATTTATCGATAAAAATCCCAGAAAGTCATTGCGTCTCGTCCATAAATAAAAAGGAATATTTAAGCATATACGCGAAATACATTTCACTTATTATTTCACAATATTACAGATTAAAACAAGGAAAGAATACGGAGAAGTACGGAGCTTCAGTACACTGTGATGGCGAAATACATTTTAGGCAGAGACGTCTGCTCGGTCTTGTTAATTCATTTTAAACCCCTCAATTCTGCCAATTCCCCCATCAGCGAAACCGGTTTGATAACTTCACAGCTATTGTGAATGAAAGGTGAGAAGAGGGATGACAGTAACTGGAGCGCGCGGTCACATTGTCAGCGAGTAGACTAAAACAAAATCATGTCTATACTTCATGTAGAGTCTGAGAATTTATTTACCTTAAGCTTTGTTGTATTGTTTTTAATCACTCTATACACAACCTATGATTTCATGCTATTTTACGAATGGAATATTTTTATGTTACACTCTCAAAACCGCTGGGTTAAATGTTAAAGTGCTGGTTATTTGATCTATTTATTATTATTCAGTAGATTGCCTGTTAGAAATACCCCAAATGAAATGAATCCGCTGTTTTAACTACGGCAGAGAGACAGTTAATCAGCGGTAATTTTCACTACTACTACTAATGATAATAATACTGAATAGAGAAAGCGCAGTCAAAGAAGTATCATCATTGCAGGAGAGAAGAAAATGAAGAATAAATACATATCAGTATTTAAATACGTTTATGAGCTCTGTTGCTTGCTGTCAATGGCATAAGAGACATTTTTGGCTTCAGTTTCAATTTTCACAGCCGCCCGCGAGCTGCCGCGGAAGTGCGCGAGATCCCTTTTCTCGAAACGTGCGTTCTTAATGGCCAGATCTGTCAGGTGAGAAACCTCAATGGAGAATGTACTGACGCCGCCCACCACTGACTGTTACTGCTAAATGCTGTGTTTGAAGGTTTTTTTTTTCGACCTGCGCAAATGTGTTTGTGTTAAAGCCAGCTCAGGCAAACCTGACGCATGCAGGAGCACACGCACACACACACACACACACACACACACACACACACACACACACACACACCTGTGACTTTGAGACGTTTACAGTAAATTCACCGTAGACAGTGTTTATTTTGATGAACATTATGAAACTGCCATGTCCCGTAAAACAGTGCATCTTTAATAAGCAATATATTTACAATAGAACAAACCAGGAAATAAGTGTTTGATGCACTGCAGGACTCTGTATTAACAAATGCCCTTATAAACTTCACCCTGAACAGCCACTGGCTGGCTTTAGCAACAATTGGTGATTGTTTTCATTTATTTATTTTTTGTATATATATTTTCAAATGTTATAATAGAAAATGTATATGTATAATTTGTAAAATGTGTATATGAAATTTTATAATTTGTTGTGTCGTCTGTTTACAGCATTGGCTTAATTTGTGATTGAGACAAATAGGTTTAATTGAAATAATTTTTATTAGTACTATAAGCCAGACTTTAGCAACCTCGGACAAATCACAATATACTTTAAGCTCTCTTACGCGCGCATGAACTCGAGCTCTCTCTCTCTCGCACACACACACACACATACACGCACACACAAATAGCACCTGAAATGATCATTGATGATGATGATGATGTTTGAGTCCCATGGGTTTAATTTACATAACAAAATTATTATTATTAATAGTAATGGTAGTAGTAGTAATCCAAGACAATATAAGCTCTCTCTCTCTCTCTCTCTCTCTCTCTCTCTCTCTCTCTCAAACACACACAGCACATCAAAATGCGTAAAACCAAATAAAACTAGGGCAAAACTATAAGCAGTAAAAGATTAGGTAGTATACTGTAGGTCATCCCTGTCCTGCAATAACAGGCGCTAAATCTCTGGAACTTTTTAGTTGTTTTAGTTTTGTTCTCAAGTGTGAGTGTTTATGGGGATTTAATCTCTCTGCTGCTGCATTTATTCACAGTTGTGATAAGTGATTATTGCCCCATCAGATCTTTGCTGGGGGATAAATGACAAAAGAAATACTGATCTGTTGTAACGATGCGGGTGGCGCGAGAAGCAGATCTGCACATGAACTGTTCAGAACGGGCAGATCGACAGGCTGCTATCACAGCACAAAAAATACACAACTCTCTCTCATGGGTCCTCGGTCAGCGCAGAGAGGATCAAAAGTTTTATTTTTGATTCCAGAGGAGGAATTTTGTTAATTTTGTGTTATCAGTTTTCTTTTGTTTCCTTTCAAGTCTCCTAATTAATAATCCCACGCCACCTCCAAACAGAAAGGTTTTCCCGTGCGTATCATAAACACTCTCACACACTCTTATTTCGTTAAACCTCTCTCGAGCCCTGAGTAAAAGCTCTTCTCATTAAAAACATCTCGTGGTGCGGCTCTCCATCCAGCGCCACGTAACATCCTTATGGCAGATATTTGGTCCAGATATTATGCGCCATTAATCAATTTGTTATGCCAAGTTTTGACTATCAACGAAATAAAACATAATCAAAAATATAACGAAAACATACTCAAGCAGAAGTTACATTTTGAGCTTTACTTTGCAGCAAAATATTATCTATCAGTGTATTAAACAGAACGAGATAAAATACACTGTAATGTAAAGTACATAGCCTGCATTTATATTCTGTATGTACAGCTATCAGTACAGATAAATTACACGTTACCGTGTCTTTAAGGATTATTAAGGATGTCTTGGAAAATATTGCAATAACTAATTTTATTTACTAAGAAATTAATGAATTTTAAATAGCACAAGCATCATGGGTTGTGTATTGAGTGATTTAAAAAAATTCTGTTTTATTAATCGGTTTTATTAGATTTTTTTTACCATATCATCTATTTATGAAACTATGTTGACAACGCCTGTACAGTATATAGACATGCTGTGTAAGCAGTCCGTGCTCCACCTGGCGAGATTATACAGCATTGCAACCATCTTATTGGAAAGTGCATGGGGGCGTTTATGGGGCGGGGCATCGTTAACTGCGTCGTCGTGGGGGATCACATTGTCATGGTTCGCTATGGGACCCGCTATGTTCCAGGCAGCTATTTCGTGTGGCTCCTACTGTATACAGTATATATATATATATATATATATATATATATATATATATATATATATATATATATTTTTTAATACACTGACATATTCAGTTGTTAAGATATAAACAGCTAAAATAAAATTTTATGATGTATGCAGCTGTATAATAAAATGATATATGAATAAGTAAATTCACAGTTTGAAAAATTATGTTTGAAAACAGATTTGCGAGTTACCAAGTTAACTTTATAGTGGACTATTAAAAAAAAAATTGTAGAAATGCTAAAAGGTAATAGTCACAATGTACAGAGGTGTGAAGAGGGGAATGTCTATTACCGCCGCGCTCACCGCCGCGACAAAACAACAGCGGCCAAAATAAATCAGTTGCATTTCAAAGTAATTTGTGAAATGACCGCCAAGTGGCGCAAAGTGACATTTTCCATCATCTCGGTTTTTAAAAAATAATTAAATCATAAAAAAGTCAAAACAATATGCTGTATCGAAGAAATACAGTAATCATAATTTCCACATCTGTGTATTTTATACAAGCATGAAAAATCTGAATCAGAGCTATTGATATTTGCTGTACAATAATGAGTAACAAAAACATGTTCACTACACTGAACATTAAAACAAGTTCACTACACTGTAAACCCTAATGCTCAAAGTAATTAAACACTTTGAGTACTGTTAACCTAAATAAATGAATGAGTAATAATTTTGAGTACGTAAGTAACAATAACTTGAGTTAAACTTCCACCGATGTAAACTCTATAGATCTCTCGTGGTGCAGTGGTAAGTGCTTTGCCTGCCATGTGGAAAGCCCCGGGTTCGATTCCTGTGCTGGATGGTCTGCAACAATTTTTTTTTAATTTGTTCAACAAACTCAAAAATTGATAGTTCTGTTTACTTAAAATTGGAAACATCATTAAAATGTGATGTAACTGATTACCTCAAATATTTGGAGTTTTGACAACTTAATCGGGTTTACAGTGTAGCAGTCAAAAAAGACTAAAAAAATGCTTTGTTTTTTCTGTAAACACATGGTTGGGTTGTTTATGCTGGGTCGAAATTCTGGGTTATTTCGGGTACTTTAAACACATTGTTGGGTTGCTCATGTTGGGTCAAATGAGATGTAGTGAGTCATTTACAAATTAACACCTGGTTGGGTTATTTTGACCCAACAATTGGTTTATTCTTTATTATCTGTTTCCTCCAAACGGCAGCCTGCAAAATGTTCGAAATATAATTGTTATTGTGTTACAAGTTGTCACGGCGTGCGTCTGTGATGGGCCGCGCCCAAATCAATATCCCTCCTTGCTCACTAGCTAGGCGGCCTCTCCTCCTGCTGGTGCCACGGAATTAGACACGGCTGGTGAGCTATCGCAGCTAAAGATCCCGGGCTTCTCCCCACGCTATAAAATACAGCGGGGAGTGTAACTCGGGGTCTGTTGCACTGTAAACTTGATTAAGTTGGCAAAACTCAAAATATTTGAGGTAATCAGTTACATCATAATTTTTAAGTTTGTTGAATTTGTTCAGCTAACTTGGAAAGTGTCAGTTCTACAAACTCATGAATACCAAAAAGTTCTGAATACTCAAAATGATTACTCATTCAATTATTTTAGTTAACAGTACTTAGTGTGTTTAATTACATTGAGCATTAGGGTTTACTGTGTAGTGATGAAGATAATCATGTTTTAAGGTTACTGTGTCTGCTTTACAATGTCAGAAACATTCAAATGCAAATAATTTACCCCTCCCCAGGAGTGAACCAGCGGTTCTCACCTACACATTCAGAGAAACTAAATGCACCCCTCCCCACTTTAAGACCCTCTTGGATCTGAGGCTCTTCTGAAGACCTGCAGTGCTTCAGGCCTCTTTTTAATCTTCTAAGTTCCAGATTCTAAAATTGAAATTGTTACCGTTTTTAATCCCTGGAATGGAAGACATTGAGATTTTCCTTATCATAACACGAATTGTATTGTTTTAATCACTATATACACCATTTTCTTTGGTATTTTTTTTTTTTTTATAAAATATTAAAATTGACTGACTGATATGCCTAACTTTTGTCAGCAACTCTGTTACACTGAATAATCCACGACTTTTCATGAATATGTAAGACCTATTGACACCTCTCAGTTGACCCTCCCCCCCCCACACACACACCAAAACACACAGAAAGCAGACCACTACATACATAAAATTTACAAATTTATAATTTACATAAAAACAAACATTTCGCTTTTTATACGTATATATTTTTCACGTCTGTGAGGCGAGTATACATGGAGTTTCAGTTCATTTTCTGACGCGCTCAAGTTAGCGCACCCTGTTTACTTTCATTATTTAAAAAATCATAAGGGTTTTTCGTCATTGTGAGTGCACTTAAATAAAAGTGGAGTCTTATAAAGACTTGTTCACACGCTGTCCTCTCGCAGAGATCAAAGGGCGGCATTCCCCTTTTTAAAGTCTCTGGGGCGCGTCACATCACCCCGCTCGCGTGCCACTCTCCTTAGTAAACTCCACAGCAAGATGCTTTTTAAAGTCCAGTTTCCCCCAACAGACCTCAAGATACACTCCCCGCTGTGTTTCATAGCGCGAAGCTCGGGATCATTAGCGCTGATAGCTCACGAGTTGTGCCTAGTTAGGCCGCCTACCTAGTGAGCTTCGCAATGAGTGAGGAGCGATATTGATTTGGGCGCACGCCGTGACATAAGTATACATTTACTTTGCTTAAACTTGATGCAAATAAGAAACGGCTATAGCACGTCCTGACAATGTTTTAATTTTATAGTCATTTAGTTTAATTTATTTCGGTATTATCTACTACAAATTTAAAGAACACAAAATTTAAGATGACCCAAAACCCTACACTGTAAACCCGATTAAGTTGTCAAAACTCCAAATATTTGAGGTAATCAGTTACATCACATTTTAATGATGTTTCCAATTTTAAGTAAACAGAACTATCAATTTTTGAGTTTGTTGAACAAATAAAAAAAAAATTGTTGCAGACCATCCAGCACAGGAATCGAACCCGGGGCTTTCCACATGGCAGGCAAAGCACTTACCACTGCACCACGAGTGCTCTATAGAGTTTACATTGGTGGAAGTTTTACTTAAGGTATTGTTACTTACGTGCTCAAAATTATTACTCATTCAATTATTTACAGTACTCAATGTGTTTAATTACTTTGAGCATTTGGGTTTATATTGTACACGCGTAGGCTTTCTAATTACACATGATAAAATCTAAAGGCTCACTGTGTTAACATTTACTTTGCTTAAATTCGATACTAATAAAATTTTATTTTGCATTTGTGCTGTAATTTTAGTATTGTGATTATGAATCCGTTTAAGTACAATGTTACACTTGATTTTATCCGCTACTACGTGCAGCTCTAAAGTAGCTGCGGCTCATTAATCCTTGAGAGAAGGAACTAAGGTCTGATTCGTCGGTCTATAGTTATATAGCGCCACTCAGTGGTAAAAGCCGGCAACTGCATACCGTCGCCGTGAGGTGCGGCGACAAAACTAGGAAAGCGCTCGTCACACATCTGTACTGTTATTTGCATTCTCTGAAAACCACAACAATCACTAAATGTAATATTCTCCTGTTATTCGCACCGTGTAATTTAAGATAATCTAAAGTAATTTAACTAATCGCTACTGCTCATGAGGTGATTGCGCAATGTGATGCTAGCGAGTAGCAAGTGAACAGATCTAGTGTGACTGTTCCGAAGTTAGCAAACGGTCTAACTTCGGTCTTGCATAGTGTTCAGGTTATCGTCTTCTTAAATTGCTCCCAAACCTTGGAGGACTTGGTGCAGTGCTTTTTCCTTCAGATACGTCTGTAACCTCCATTGCGCGAGCGGCTGTTTATCTGTGTGACGTAACGTGCGCAGCCCAACTAATCGATAAGCATTCGTTGACAACGAATTTCATTATCGATAATTATCGATTTTTATTGATTAGTTGTTGCAGCCCTTCAACTGGTTCAACTGGTCTGACACTAACCCACGTTGGATAGATCCCTCCAAGACTGTTGGAACAAAAAAAGTGATGGTATGATGTGGTATATGGGGTACAAAGATAGTGAGGCCTTTCTTCATCAATGGAAACCTCAAGGCCACTGGATATTTGAAATTGCTGCATGATGATGTGTTTCCCTCTTTATGCACTGAAGCTGGCACGTTCCCTGAGTTTTTCCAGCAAGATGGTGCACCACCACATTATGGGTGTCACACATTATTAGTGGGAAAAGAGGGTTGCATTGACAATCCATCACAATGGGCAGCACATTGAACACATTTTATAAGTGGTCAGAAACTTGTAAATAACTCATGAAAGAATAAAGTTACGTTACAACCAAGCACACCATTGTTTTTCTTGTGAAATTCCCAATAAGTTTGATGTATCACATGACCCTCTTCCTATTGAAAAAACAAAAGTTGGATCCAAGATGGCCGACTTCCAAATGGCCACCATGGTCACCACCCATCTTGAAAAGTTTGCCCCCTTACATATACTAATGTGCCACAAACAGGACGTTAATATCACCAACCATTCCCATTTTGAGTGTTTATTATAAGTTGACTAAAGCTATTAATATTCTGTCTTTAGATAAAGACTGTTGTGGTGTTGTGTTTGAGTCGAGGATGTAACTTCTACTTCTCAACCTTCAAACAGGAATGTTTTTATATATTGATATCACAATGGGGAGGCGAAAGAGTTTAATCAACAGTAGAGGACAAAGACAAATACTAATGATCGTTAGCTAGAATATGACTCGGGTGCAAACAGTGTGACGTGATTCTGTGACAAAATATCATCACAGAGGCGTCCATGTTTACTCCACTGTGTATCTTAAATGCACTGAGATCATTTTCATGTGAATTATTGCTTATGAGGTTTTAAATAAAAAGTAGCTCAAGATTAACGTTTATTGAAATCTGTTCAGGTTGAATTTGCATTTCGTTGGTTTCCTCCAGGTACTCCGGTTTCCTCCCACTGTCCAAAAACTTACAGACACACTATTGTCTGTAGTCTCGTGGAGGCCAGTCGTGTATAGTTGGAACTCAGTGACAGCCAATGAAATTGGCTTGTTTTTAACCAGAGTTCGAATCCCACTCTGGGTGAAAATGTAATAAATGTGAATTCTGTTGTTTTACACTTTTTGCTTATTATCATCATAAAATTATAAAAACTGTGTGGTGAGTGCTAATGTGTTTGATACCTTAAGAAAAAAAAATTGAATTTATCAATTGCAAACATGCATTTCGTACTGAAGCACAACTTAATGTAATGGCATGGTTACATCTAAAACATGGTTTATGGCAATTACATAATATAAGTGACTTCTATTATTCAGCTAACACTTTAAATAGAAATTGCAATTACTTCTTACAATCTCAACACTTGTTGATTTGTGCTTTACTTGTCACTATACATTATTCACTTTTCTTAATGATGCATGCAGAAATTGAATGCAACAAATATTGAACAATAACACAGCAACCCTCATAAAACTGAATGCTAATTATATATACAATTTACAAAATAAGAATATTTATTTACCTTACATTTCATTTAAATGTAGAAAAACTGTGAGTTAAGGAAAACTATGTTTAAGGACGGCCTCTTCTTAGTTTGTTTTTCGATGAAGATGTGTATGGTGATGTTTATTTAAATGTAATGTTTTCAGAATATACACACTCCTATGTTAGGGTTCATCTATTTTATATTTTATCTGTTCTTGTATGGGAAGTTCTTAATTTAAATACTAGGATATTAAGAGATGAGAGAGTAGTTTGACAGGTCTATAACACTGAATCCTTTTGTCCATAAAATACTTGCTTCATAAATAGGGTTGGGTATCGTTTGGGTTTTTTTCGATACCGGTGCCAAATCGATACTTTTAAACCGGTACCGGTGCCAAAATGGTGCCTGAACCGATACTTTACAAAAGCCACAAAATTATGGTGGATGACTCAAGAATACATTTTTATTGGACAAAAAATTAAATGCTTAAAATAACAATATATTAAAAGTTTGGGGTGTTGCAGGAGCTAATGCTTGACTCAAAGGGCAGAGGCTCCAGGGGAAGAGGTGCGTTTGTGGTGCGGGTAGTGGGGCACGCTTACAGTGCCTCCCCTTGGACCACAATAGTCTAGGGCTTCGGCCTTCGTGAGGTCTCTTCGGTGTAATTCCTCCGGACTATTATAGCATCCCTCTATCCCAAGACCGACCGTGCGTGGCCCCTGGCCACATCCTCTCCGAGGTGACCCCAAAAACTGGGCAGCGTGAGCCCCCAGGCTAAACACGGCGGATCTAGAGGAGTGAACCTCGACAAAAAATCAGTGTCCTGTTGCCTTGCAGGCTTGACCACTTGGTTGTGGAAAGGCTAAGGGAGGAAAACCCTGACAGAAAAGCCCTCATGTCTCCGGGGTGAGGTTTTTGAGCCAGAGACTAGGACAAGGACAGTCTGACGTAAAACCTACGACCTGAGGACCTCGCTGTCACCGTCCCAGCTTGCTAGGCCATGGCAGACGAACCAAGGGTTTAAAGGGTGGGGCCAGGACTGCGCACCCTGCACTCCACCATAAAGCTCCATTGCGCAGGCTATAGGGAAACGTCCACGGTTTTCACCCACCTTGGAGGAAACCACCAAAGCCATTCAACAGCTGAAAAGGGGCAAAGCAGCCGGAACAGATGGAATTCCCCCAGAGATCTGGAAACACGGGGGTCCTGCTCTACATGCCAAGCTCCACGAGCTCTTTGTCTGCTGTTAAGAACAGGGGGAACTCCCAAAGGACCTCCGTGATGCAATCATCATCACTCTGTACAAGAACAAAGGGGAAAAGTCGGACTGTTCCAACTACCGTGGCATCACCCTCCTCTCTATTGCTGGAAAGATCCTAGCAAGACTGCTCCTCAACAGGCTGGTACCTGCCATCGCTGCTGGCCACCTCCCCGAAAGTCAGTGTGGATTTAGGTCAAACCGGAGCACCACAGACATGGTCTTCGTTCTGCGACAGCTACAAGAGAAATGCCGTGAGCAGAACAAAGGGCTCTATATTACCTTTGTCGACCTGACAAAAGCTTTCGACACTGTGAGCAGGAAAGGAATGTGGCAGATCCTGGAACGCCTTGGATGTCCGCCAAAATTCCTCAGCATGGTCATCCAGCTGCATGAGGACCAGCGAGGCCAGGTCAGAGTCAACAGTGACCTCTCAGAACCCTTTCCCATCCTCAACGGAGTGAAGCAGGGGTGTGTCCTAGCGCCGACTCTCTTCAACATCTTCTTCAGTATGATGTTGAAGCAGGCCACTGAAGATCTTGATGAAGATGTCAGCGTCTACATTCGGTACCGTCTCGATGGCAGCCTGTTCAACCTCAGACGGCTGCAGGCCCACACAAAGACACACGAACAAATGATCAGGGAGCTCCTCTTCGCTGACGATGCTGCACTTGTTGCTCACTCAGAGAGAGCACTGCAGCGCATAACATCCTGCTTTGCAGACACTGCCCAGCTCTTTGGACTTGAAGTCAGCCTCAAAAAGACAGAGGTCCTCTACCAGCCAGCACCCAAGGACGAATACCACCTCCCTCACATCAAGATTGGTGACACGGAACTGAAGACAGTCCATCAGTTCACCTACCTGGGGTGCACCATCACATCAGACGCCAAAATTGACAAGGACATCGACAGCAGGCTAGCGAAGGCAAGCAGTGCTTTTGGCCGGCTGTGCAAGCGGGTGTGGAACAACAAGCACCAGAAGCAAGACACCAAGATAAGTGTCTACAGAGCCATCGTCCTCACCACTCTCTTGTATGGCTCGGAGTCGTGGGTCACCTACAGTAGCCACGTACGACTCCTTGAACGCTTCCATCAGCGCTGCCTCCGCACTATCCTTGGCATCCACTGGAGTGACTACGTCTCCAATGTTGAGGTCCTGGAGCGGGCATGGGTCATTAGCATTGAGGCCATGCTGCTAAAAATACAACTTCGCTGGGCAGGGCATGTCTACAGGATGGAGGACACTCGCCTACCAAAAGTCACCTTGTATGGTGAGCTAGCCGGTGGTCATCGGGACAGAGGGGCACCAAAGAAGATCGCCTAAAATGGAACCTGAATGCCTGTCACATTGATGACCGCCGGTGGTCCACCCTTGCTGCTGACCGCGATGCCTGGCGCTCCACCATCCTCACAGCTGTCTCCTCCTTTGAAGACTCCCGTATCGCCAACCTGAAGGACAAGAGACTCAGGAGGAAGAACCGCAACACCACAGCATCCAACCCTGACCAAACGCTCCCTTGCAGTCGCTGCCGGCGTACCTGTCTGTCACGGATTGGTCTACTCAGCCATGAGCGCGCCTGCAAACGACGTGGACAGCCACCCTTGTGATCTTCGTTCGCGAAGCCAAGCCATGATGATGATATTAAAAGTTTAAGTACTAGCTGGAAAGCCATAATTATAAACAAAATCCATGTTACATTAGTATTTTACAAATCGTTTGACCATTTGTTAGCATGAATGCAAGATTTGCATTTTGTAGTTAACATTATATTAGTCTACTATTAACCTGCGGAAAGGCTGCTGACGTCATCATAATTGCTGGACTCCTTTTTGCTACGGTTGGTATGACTGGGGCTGGGGTCGTTCACACCGATAGCGCCAGCTGTTGTCTGTAAGCTGTCAAACATGGTGCATCCCTCTGCTTTTAACTTTATTCCGTGTGCCCTCAAATGTTTCATTAGATTTAATGTGTTTCCCCCTTTACACGCGACTGCTGTAAAACATTTACTGCACGTCGCGTTGTCGGAATCCTTTCTTGTGAAATATAGCCACACTTTCGACCGTTTAGTTTAAGGTATTTTAACGAAAGTTAATTTAGCAAGTTAAGATAGCAAGTTTAAATTTTTACTCACGATCATGTGTGTTGATGAATCTAATGCTTATTACAACTGTGTCATCATCATAGCCCCAGAGAACAAATATATTAATCGACAGTTCAGGCATTTAAGTGGCACCAAAATGAGGCATCGAAATTTGCGTTCTGTTTCGGTCCGGTACATACCGGTTATATAGGTTTTCAGTACCCAACCCTATTCATAAAACTTGTTTTTTAGGTTCTAACTCTCCATGTTCATTACAATCGTGGTATGGGATCTTCTTGTTTTAAAATTGCATTTCATCTGTTGAAAAGCCTTCGAAATCCACTTTTTGTTGTATAAATGGTTCTTGAAAAAGCAACACGGTGCAGTTATATGATGCGGTACACTGATTTATGGAGCTTGTGTTTTGTGTGTATAAAGAGCCAAAAGCCAAAGAGTGTGTGACAGTGGAGTCCCGTGTTAAAAGTGTCCAGATGACTAAATATAGTCATTTTGCTGTAAGAAATGTTAAGTTTGTCATTTTGTCATAGCAGTTACACATTTTGGTCGGGTCATCTTATAGAGTTTCAACTTTATAGTGTGAGACTTGATTGAGCTAGATACAGATCTGGCCATTAAGAATGCAGAAGAGGGACCTCACGAGCTGCCGCAGCACGGCATGGGAAGCTGTGAAAATTGTTTATTACCTGTAGGGGGCAGCCGTGGTTCAATCTGAGGTATTATGTGTCTACTGAAGTCGAAAAATGTGTTATCTCTCTTAGGCGCCCATTGACAGCAAGCAACAGAGCTCATTAACGTGTCGAGCTCAAACTGTAAATACTGATATGTATTTACTCTTCATTCCTCACAGACGCCCCTGATTGGCTGTAGAGCCGTGATTAATGTGGGAGCACTATGTACCTCTTATCCCTCCCCTCTGAGAGAGCTCGGCCAATGAGCTCTCTCTAGACCTCCGGCTGCGAGAGGTTACAGCATACGCTAGAGGTTATTCTAGCGTAGTTCAAAAACTAGTTGTTTTTAACTGAAGGAACACCTTTGCATAATAAAGCTGTTGTCTTTCTTGTGCTTAAAAATCAAAGTGGTCACTTAAATATGGCGTTACGTCCCAGTCTAGTGTCGGGCCGAACAGCAAAAGAATGGTTCAGGGTTCTATTTTAAACTTTATGGAAATGGTGGTATATGGCAGAAAGAACTAGATCCAGTGATGAAATAATGAGGTTTGTATTGCTTTACAAAAACACACCAACACACACACACACACACACACACACACACACACACACACACACACACACAGGAGGAGGATCAGATTCAGGGTGGACCCAGGCCAAAATAATAAACAAAATGGTATTTATATTTAGTAGCTAGATTACCTGCAACAACAACAAAAAAAAACAACACAAACAAAAATCCAGGTCCCTTCCCTGACTCCCTAAACCAAAAACAGTGAATAAATTCCCTCTTCCCAAAATAAATGGCAGCCCCGCCCCTACTACTGGTGAGTGCACAAACATACAGTGAAATTATCTACAAATATATACAAAGACAAACCAAAGCAAAGTCAATGGGAGGCAAAACGTCACAACCAAATACCAAAACGCCAAAATCACAATCTCTTTCCTCTTTCCCGCGTCTCTCCGGTTTATATATGGTGGCGCTGGTTGATGACGTCACTCTCGGGGTCGAAGCGACCGTGTGGAAGGTCAGGTAGATGCCGATGTGGGGAAACGGTCAGAAAACCTGGAGTGGAGTCTGGAGCGGCGCGCGACCAGGACACGAGACACACACGTGAGCGCAACGAAGCATTTATACAAAGCATAATATTTTTTTGCATTTTCATTCATTAGTTTTACTCAGTAGCGCATATGATTTTAAAATGTAGCGTGCATACAGTAAGTGTTCGGGGTATGTGCAACTGTGCATGAGTGAACAGATGAGTAATGTCCATAAGTGTCCATTCCACTGCGGGAAGAAGCTCCTCCTCAGTCTCTCTGTATTGGCCTTCAGGGAGCGGAAGCACTTTCCTGACCACAACAGAGAGAACAGTCCATTGCTGGGGTGGCTGTGGTCCTTCACGATCTACCTGGCCTTGGTTCAGCACCGCTTGTTGTAGATTGAGTGCAGGTCAGGGAGCTCAGTTCGGATGATGCGCTCAGCTGATCGCACCACCCTCTGTAGGGCTCGTCTGTCCTGCATGGTGCTGTTCCCAAACCAGGTTGTGATGTTTCCCGTCAAGATTCTCTCTATGGTGGAGGAGTAAAAGTCCCTGAGCACCTTGGAGGGCAGTCTAAAGTCTCTCAAGCGTCTGAGGTGGTCGAGACGCTGTCTGGCCTTTTTCACCACGGTGTTGATGTGACAGGACGATGTCACATCCTGC
Organism: Clarias magur; assembly: GCA_013621035.1. NCBI lineage: Eukaryota > Metazoa > Chordata > Actinopteri > Siluriformes > Clariidae > Clarias > Clarias magur. The sequence continues at coordinate 26,965 of QNUK01001057.1, forward strand.
GTGATGTGAACACAGAGGTATTTGAAGCTGTTCACTCTCTCCACTGGGCTCTCGTTGGTAGTTCCTTTACTGCCTAGTGCTGAAGTCCACTATCAACTCCTTTGTCCTACTGACGTTTAGAAGGAGGTTTTTCCTCTGTCACCAGTTCTCCAGGTTCCCAATCTCCTTCAGGTAGACGGTCTCATTGTTGTCAGTGATCAGACTCACCACGATGGTGTCCTCAGCAAACTTAATGATGGAGCTGGTAGTGGCCACACAGTCATACGTGTACAAAGAGTACAGTAAGGGGCTCAGAACACAACCCTGGGGTGCTCCAGTGCTGAGAGTGAGGGAGGCTGAGACATGTCTGACCATACTTCCTGCCTGTGGTCTGCCAGTTAGGAAATTAGAGATCCACTGGCACAGAGATGAGCTGAGTCCCAGGTGCTCCAGCTTTGTGGTGAGTGTGGAGGGAATTATGGTATTAAATGCTGAGCTGTATTCGATGAAGAGCATTTTAACATAATTCCCCCTTCTAGTGTCCAGGTGAGTGAGTGAGTGATGTGTGAAGGAGGTGAGAGATGGCATCATTTGTAGAGCGGTTCGTTCGATATGCAAACTGTAGTTTTGTACGGTTGAGTGTGTCTGGTAGTAAAGAAACAATGAAGTCTTTGACCAGCCGCACACATCACTACTAAGGTGAGGGCTACAGGTCGATAATCATTGAGGGAAGCAGGATGAGGTTTCTTCAGTACAGGAACAATGATGTACTCTTTGAAGCATGTGGGGATTACCGACTGAAATAAGGAGAGGCTGAATATCTCTGTGAACACAGGTGCTAGCTGGTCTGCGCAGGCTCTGAGGACTCGGCCGGAGATTCCGTCTGGTCCTGCTGTTTTCCTGGTGTTCACTCCTCTGAAGGCTCTCCTCACGTCATGCTCGGAGATGATGAGCATGTTTCCAGTGCTGCCAGTGTCTTCCTGGATGCAGCCGTTAGTGCCGCTAGCATTAGCATTGCTAGCGTCTTTAGCTGCAGCCTCGAAGCGAGCATAGAATGTGTTCAGCTCGTCTGCCAGAGACACGTCCCCTTTCGTCATACCGGATGTTGGAGCTTTATAGTCCGTTATTGTTCTTAGTCCCTGCCACAGGCTCCTAGAGTCACTCTGTTGGAGCTGTGATTCTAGTTTCCTCCCGTAGTGCTACTTCGCCTCTTTCACTGCCTTCCGGGTATGACGCAGCCTTGTACGGGTCCATGTGACCTGACGCAAGTCCTGCGTTACAGGCAGCGGTGCAAGATTTCAGTGTCGCGGATGGTTTTATCCACCCACGGTTTCTGATTGGGAAACGTTCTGATGTTCGTTTTTTGTACGGTATCATCTGCAAGTTTCCGACAAATCGCACAATCGCTTCCGAATGCGTTGATGTCATCAGAGCTTTTTTGGAACATGTCCCAGTCTGCGTCATCGAGTGCGTCCTGTAGAGCGGCCACCGATTGGTCCGTCCAGCAGGACCTCCCTCTGAACCGGAACTTCCTGTTTGAGCCTTTGCTTCCTGTTTGAGTCTCGATACTGGCAGGGATTGTAGGCGAGTCTGTGTCCTTAGACCCTCATGAGTCCTGTGTCCCTAGGTGTGTTTCAGTTGGCCTGAAGTACCCTGCGAGGTATACTTCACTGGGTGTTCAGCAATGTTAAGTGTGATTCCACAATGCAGGGAGGAAAAATGTTCAGTTTAAAGGGACCTGCGAACGGTGTAGGGAACGAGTGAACAACAGGTCTTCACTTCACCAGAAAAGGGAATTAAAAATTTCCCATCAGTCATTGCGTCTTGTTGGAGCGTGAAGAAAATGGAGCTTAAAAATGGATTTATATTTTTATTATCATTATTATTGAGGATGACATCATATTAAAAGGACACAAAAATTTATTTTAATTTAATCAAGAAATTCTTAGTATTATATAGTAATTTGTAAAAAAGAAATCTCTGTACATCTTTAACCAATTATCATTACTAATCAATCATTTTGAATGGTAGAGTTGAATTTGAATGGAAATTCCCTTCACCGACATTCACTCTACACGGAGCAGGGAGTAGGGAGCACCCTGTGAAGTCCATTTTGGAATGGAACGCACCTCATAAGTCCTGTGTCCCTGTGTTCCTCTCATTTCCAGACCTGGCGTAACCGCTGCCTTTGCCTCTTTCATTTCTTGTCTCACTGCTGCTATCTATCGTTCACTACATGTTACATAACATCCACGTTTCTTCATGTAAAAATAAACATTATAACTTCATAAGAACAGTTATGTTAACCCCGTTTTTTGGTATTCATATTCTTTTTACTCAGCCAGTGTTCACAGATCTGATGGACCCACCACATTATTGTGTTTTTAAATCCCATTTACCTCTGTTAGATCACATTTATAAATAAATGTGCTATACATCTTATAATAACATGAAGTGAACAGAACATTGACCACATTTATGTCAGACTAAGTGTAACTGAGTCTATTTTATCATGTTTATTTTGGGTGAACATTCTCAAAACTGCCTGTCTTTGTTATAGAAATGTTTTAGTTTGTATATTGTTCATTTTAATTTAAGGTGACTAATATTCTGTAAAATGCTGAAAAAACTTTATTTTCAGCGACCAGAGGGAGGAGAAACAACAGGACCAGAGTCACCATCTTCGACTTACTGCAAATGTTTATTATTTATATAAATTTAAACACTAATTACTTCAGATATTTTAATACTATACTACATATGAACAAGTGTTCATGAAAGAAATGATGAAATGTGTGAATACTTTATTGAGTACACCAGTAAGAGAATTGCACCTTGTGGTGAGAATGTCATGCAGTGTCTGATCAGAGTGAGTATATAATGAAGTTTTGGGGTGGGGTTCAGGATGTAGAGGTGTATTAGAGGATGTCCGGGGTGTGATTTGGCATTGTGTTTGAGCCGATGATGTTTAGGCTGAACTATGATCATACAGAAAATATGTTATTCAAATTTATGCCAAAAGCTGAACTAAAAGTATCTATTAAAATAGTGTAGAGTTCACACTGGTCCGACTTCTACCATGACATTAGACATCTGAAGTAAAGAATGCCAAGGAAAAGGGGCACATGAGCCCGTCACCACAGAACACCCCAGAGAACTTGTGGAGACGAGCCAGAAGGGGCCAGAGCTGCCCTGGGGACACAATGGCAACCTACATAATACTGGACACAATGCTTTATATTGTAATGTTCTGGCTGATTGGTGCACACTGCTCAAGAAATTATATAAATATTATTGTTAAGGTAATTCAAGTTGATTTCTCTCAGCTGGTGCATTTTTACTAACTAGAGAAACAGAAGTGCTGACATGTTGTAAATCAACGGGTTATCACTGAATGAGAAAAGGAAGACATCAGTTTTAGCTCTCACAGCTGTTCTTCAGAAGCTTTAAGCTGTTAGAGTTTATCCTCATCATCCTCTGTGTGTGAGACTCAGATCAGATCACAAATAAAATCATTCAAATCTGTAAAAAAAGAAGAAAATGTCAAGGTGCTCTAATTTAATCAGATTTTTTTTAAGAAATATCAGTGTCACACAACACACTCAATAACAGACTCAAGTGCACAAATTATGAAAACATTAATATAGTAAAAAAAAAAAAAATCTGGGTTAAGACTGCCAGATCTGGGTCATTATGTATGGGTGAAACGCACTGTGGCCTGATACAGTCACCAGGTTTATAACTGTACAAACACATTAAGATCACTGTTACACTGTTAAAATCACTGTTACTGTGTGTGTGTGTGTGTGTGTGTGTGTGTGTCAGTAACTCACTCTAGTTTCTCCAGTGTACAGTGTGGATCCTTCAGTAGATCAGAGAGCAGCTTCACTCCTGATTCTCCTGGTTGATTGTAGTTCAGGTTCAGCTCTCTCAGGTGTGATGAGGGGTTCGACCTCAGAGCTGAAACCAGAGCACCACAACCTTCACCTGTAATACTACAGAGTTCCAGCCTGTAGAGAGATCAACAATTATAGATCAAAACACACACACTAACACCACACACACAAACATACTTTAACTCACACACCCTTGAGTACGTAGTATATGTTCTGTATGTGTTAGTCCCAGTCCATATTAAACATTTATGGTGTTACGATTTTGATACCGTGTCTGTTTTTCAGAATCCTGCTCCTGTCTCACCCTATTGATGTTGTGTGCTGATCACCTGAACTTTACCTGTTTTATGTTTGAAAGATTCATTGTTTGTTGTTTTTTTCCCCTTTATTTGCATAACTTTTATTTTATTTAATTCTCATGAGGAGGCATTGCATATGTGGACCTGACCACTGGTTTCTTATATTAATGATTTTTGGCATAACTATACTTGCTGTTAATTAAATGTCCACACCCACCGAAAGGCTGTTTCACATATCCTGCATTTGTTTGTTGTGTAGCTCGTGAACGTCCTTAGAAATTAACATGATGTGTTCACAAAGATGCAATACAGGTGAACCTCGTAAAATGAGAATATTGTGCAAAAGTTCATTTATTTTAGTAATGCAACTTAAAAGGTGAAACTAATATATGAGAGACTCATTACATGCAAAGCAAGATAGTTCAAGCCGTGATTTGTCATAATTGAGATGATTATGGCGTACAGCTCATAAAAACCCAAATCCATGATCTCAGAAAATTTGAATATTACATGTAAAACAAGGATTGTACATAGAACAATATTGGATCTGTGAAAAGTATAAGTATGCATGTGTACTCAGTACTTGGTTTGGGCACATTTTGCAGCAATTACTGCCTCAATGCGGTGTGGCATGGAAGCTATCAGCCTGTGGCACTGCTGAGATGTTATGGAAGACCAGGATGCTTCAATAGCGGCTTTCAGCTCTTCTTCATTGTTCGGTCTCATGTCTCTCATCTTTCTCTTGTCAATGCCCCATAGATTCTCTAAGGGGTTCAGGTCAGGCGAGCTTGCACAGTAATCCCATTGTCACTGAACCAGGTTTTGGTGCTTTTGGCAGTGTGGGCAGGTGCCAAGTCCTGCTGGAAAATGAAGTCAGCATCCCCATAAAGACAGTCCCTGATGAGCAAGCCGAGAGCGACAGTGGCAAGGAGAAACTCCCTGAGATGGCAATAGGAAGAAACCTTGAGAGGAACCAGACTCAACAGGGAACCCAACCTCATTTGGGTGAACAGAAAGCAGGAATTGATCTGCATTCATACTGTGTGTTAGGTGGCAGGCAGTTCAGTATAAAAGTTGTTATAACAGATGTTAATTGATGTTAATATGGAGTCCAGGTAGTTATTGGAGGCTCTAGACTTGTAGGAAATTCCAGTCTTGAACTATTGACAGACTGTAGCCAAATCCGCAGAGAAACAGCTGTTAACATCAGTCGAAGCCAGAACCGTCTTCCTAGTAGAGTGGAACCAAACATCGGACGCATCCCAAAGGGACACACGGGACATCCATGTGACGAAATCTTCAACCAGAAGTGGGGCACAAGGATGAGTCAGACAGGTCCAGAGGGCAGAGGTAGTCTGGAACGACATGTGTAGCTTGACAGAGAGAGGGAAAGAGAGAGGGGGGAGAACAGAAGAGAAGAGATAACAGTTAGGTATGGTCACAGTCACATAATGTATAAGGTGAATGCATATTTAGTGTACAGTGCAAGCAGGAACTCCGGCAGGACTAACTATAACAGCATAATTAAAAGGGAGAGCCAGAAGGAAACACAGACATGAGGGCTCCCAGAGATGCAAAGCAACGTATCACCTCACCGTCAACAAACCTGAGTGATCAATGAGAGTGGGGAAGACAGCATCTAAACATACCAGTTCACCATAATACTCTACATCCATGAGTCCCCAAGATCTGCTCCTTTACCGAAGGCAAATCTACTTACAAAATGCCTGGTTAAATAAATAGGTTTTTAGCGTAGACTTGAACACTATTTGGAAGGCTGTTCTATAACTTTGGGGCTTTGTAAGAAAAAGCTCTGCCCCCTGCTGTAGATTTTATAATACGCAGTACTGAAAAGCAGCCTGCATCCTTTGATCGAAGTAGGCGTGGCGGATCGTAAGACACTAACTCAGATACTGCGGCGCGAGAGCATTTAGTGGTTTATACGTCAAAAGTAGTATTTTAAAATTAATGCGAAATTTCACAGGGAGCCAATGAAGTGAAGATAAGATAGGGGTGATGTGCTCATATCTTCTGGTTCTAGTGAGGACTCTGGCTGCTGCATTCTGAACTAATTGAAGCTTGTTTATACACCTAGTTGAACAACCAGACAGTAAGGCGTTACAATAGTCCAACCTAGAGGTGATAAAAGCATCAACTAGTTTTTCTGCATCATTTAGTGACAGTGTGTTCTTTAACTTGGCAATATTTCTAAGGTGAAAGAAAGCTATCCTGGTGATATTGTCTACATGAGCTTCAAATGAAAGGCTGGAATCTATAATCACACCGAGGTCTTTTACTGTTGCACTAGATAGAACAGAAAGGTCATCTAAAATTACAGTGTGATCTAAAATCTTGCTTCTAGCTGCTTGTGGTCCTATGACTAGAACTTCTGTCTTATCAGGATTAAGCAGAAGGAAGTTAATTAGCATCCAGTCTCTTATATCCTTTACGCATTGCTCAACTTTAGCAAGCTGGTTTCTCTCATTTGGTTTTGCTGAGACATATAACTGTACGTTGTCAGCATAACAGTGAAAATTAATATCATGCTTACGGATTATGTTGCTCAAAGGAAGCATGTAAAGCGAAAAAAGCAGTGGGCCTAAAACTCCACTAGAGAACATGCAGAATAATCACCATTTAAATCTACATACATGCAGAATCTTAGAGATAAAGGGGAGGTTTGATATCGGCCTGTAATTGGACAGCTGACTGGGGTCGAGGTCAGAAATCTTAATTAATTATTTACTCAGCATTGGGTATGTTCCAAAATCTTTTATATTAGCAGTTATTAAACCAATAATTATTTATTAACAGGGGTTCTGTTATTTCTGGTACTATCTGTTTGAGAAAATGTGTTGGTATAGGTTGATGGATTTGCAGAAGAGCTGAGTGAAATTAGTTCATTCTCTTCAAGGGGAGTAAAGTATTCTAAGTTCCTATCTGACATGGTTAGTTTAACATCTGCATCAATTACATTGTCCGGTTTCAAAGCCCCAATTTTATGCCTAATGTTTCATTATTAAAAAAAGTTCATGAAGTCCTCACTACTGTATGGTGGTGTTGTTGAGATTTCTGCAGTGCTCTTATTTCTGGTTAATTTGGCTACGGTATTAAATAAAACTCTAGGATTATTTTTATTTTTTTCTATAAGAGTGGAGAGATACGTTGATCTAGCTACACTAAGAGCTTTTCTATAGTTCAGGATGCTCTCCTTCCATGCTATTTGAAATACTAATAATTTGGTTTGACGCCATTTACGTTCTAATTTCCGAGCCGTCTGTTTTCAACTGCGCATGTGAAACGTTCAGTCGTCTGACCGAGTCCTGTGGAGTCAGATGGCGATCCAATCAAAGTTGGTAACTGGGAGATTACTGATAAAGCTCTGTGTGGTAGTTGATGTGAATGATTTTAAAGCGTTTAAAATCGCGGAAGCACGGTGCTGTGCGTACATTATTATTATAACACGCTTTAATTGAGACAAGAAAGTGATCTGAGATAACTTCAGACATGGGAATTGTGAATAAATTTCTTATACTTAATCCGAAGAATAATATAAAATCTAAAGTGTGACCTGCTTTATGAGTGGGTCCTACTACACACTGATTCACTCCTACAGAGTCTAGTATGGACATAAATGCTTTTCTCAGAGGGTCTTCTGGATTCTCAAAATAAATATTAAAGTCTCCAGCAATTAACGCTTTGTCTACAGAAATGACGAGGTTTGAGAGGAAATCTGCAAATTCACAGAGAAATTCAGAGTACGGCCCTGGGGGTCTGTAAATGATAAATAGCGGGATCGACTGAGCAAACTTAATACTTGTAGCTACACTTTTTATGTTACGATAGAGAACTTCAAATGCATTAAATTTGTGTCCGTGTATTTGTACGATAGACAGATTATCATTGTAAATAATCATAATTATTTATATATAATTATATTATATATTATATTATATATTATTTATATATAAATAATTATGCGACTCCTCCTCCTCTACCAGCCGAGGCTGGTGTATGTAGCTGTATCCAGGAGGACTAGTTTAATTTAAAGCTACATACTCGTCCTGTTTAATCCAGGTTTCTGTTAAACACAATATATCAAACTCCTGATCTGTGATATTTTCATTAACAATAACTGCTTTAGATGCGAGAGATCTAATATTTAACAGTCCTAGCTTCAGATCAGAGGTGCGGCTGCGCATTCAGTTTGATCGGAGTTTGTGGTAACTATGTTAATTAAATTACTAAAACAGACTTTGAGTTTTTCTAAATTTAGGTTTAGCTCGGGGAACAGACACAGTCTCAATATGATGAACCCTGAGTGACGACTCTATGCAGCTAGCAGACGGTTGGTTTAGCCTGTCTGTCTGCTCCCTGGCCTGGGCTCTGGATTGTCACCGATTAACTAGGCCTCTTCTGAGACTATGTGCAAAAGAAGATGAGAGCGGAAATGAGAAATGAGAACATACAAGAACTACAAGAAATGAGAGCGGCACCTTCCCGAGTGGGATGGACACTGTTACTGCTAACGACGGAGGAAGAATATCTAAACATCCTGCACTCCACACACTGCAAAAGCTGAATAGTATCAATTATAACGTACCTGAATCGGAGTTTAGTCTGCAGCTGGATTCCCTTTAGATGAAGAAACTTGTGGGTTCTCCAAAAAGCGCAAAAAATGAAAAAAAAAAAAAAAAGGCAAAGCCCAGTAGTATGAAAATAAAAAAAATAGTTGCTATTAATATTATTATTGGATGAACAAAAAGCTATATAATTTAAACGCTGATAAGAATGAAAAACAGGAAGCTACGTCACGCCAAACAGGAAGCAGTGGAAGACATGGCTCCCCAAATCAACACAGACTGTGGAAACTTCACACTGGACTTCAAGCATCTTGCACTGTGTGCAAGATTTGTCCATTCTTTCTCCAGACTCTGGGTCCTTGGTTTCCAAATGAGATGCAAAAGTTGCTCTCATCAGAAAAGAGGACTTTGGACCACTGAGCAACAGACCAGTTCTTTTTTTCTTTAGCCCAGGTAAGACGCTTCTGATGTTGCTTGTTGTTCAGGAATGGCTTGACAAGAGGAATACGACATTTGAAGCCCATGTCCAGGATCCGTCTATGTGTGGGGGTCTTGATGCACTGATTCCAGTCTCAGTCCACTCCTTGTGAAAGTCCCCAACACTTTTGAATGGGCTTTTCCTGACAGTCCTCTCCAGGCTGCGGTCATCCCTACTGCTTGTGAATCTTTTTCTTTTACACTTTCACCTTCCTATTAATTAGCACGTTTCTATTAATGTGATTTGATAAGTGCTTTGGGAACATCCAACTTCTTTTGCAATTACCTTTTGAGGCTTTCCCTCCGTTATGGAGGATGTCAATGATGGTTTTCTGCACAACTGACAAGCATTGTGCTTCCTACTGAACCAGACTGAGGACATTTAAAGGCTCAGGAACCCTTTGCAGGTGTTATGGCTTAATTAGCTGATTAGAGTGGGACACTTTGAGGCTAGAACTTTTTCAGAATATTCGCAATAACGCCTGTACTGTTTACTATAACACTGTGACCACGTCTGTGCGTGTAAAACACCTTTATTTTGTGTTTGTATGTATGTGTGTACAGTGTGAGTGTACTGTTTATTATAACACACATGTGTTCATGCATATAAAGCAAATGAAAGTCTCCATAAGATCCATTTTCTCTCTGTCTCTGTATCAGCCGGCAGGTTCAGTGAGCGTGCGTCATTTGACACTGTGCACTTTCTCTCTCTCTCTCTCACACTCACACACACACACACACACACACACACACATCCACCCAACACCACCAAACCCCCCCGCCCCCCACCTTCCAGTTAGTCTGCGCTCAGTCGAGTGTCATTAGAGAGATTTCTTTCTTTGCCCGTTAAAACAGTGTTTCCATTGTGTGTGTGTGTGTGTGTGTGTGTGTGTGTGTGTGTGTGTGTGTGTGTGTGTGTGTTTGTTTGTTAAACTTAAAAAGCGGGGTGGGGGGAGTGGCGAGGGGAGGGGCTAATTCCACACACACGCACACACACATACACGGCGCCTGCGTACACAAATGGAACCACTTATCTGTCGAAATCTATTTTTACTTTTTTTTCTTTAAGGTAATGTACAGTTTAATTTGTTTTAGTTTTACTTTATATTTTGTATTAATAATTTTTATGTATTTATTTTTTGGGCTGATGAATGAATAATTTGAGTTTCCATTATTTCTTATGGGAAAATACGATTTGGTTTATGAGTGTTTTGAAATAGGAGCCCGCTTCTGGAATGAATTATGCTCATAATCCAAGGTTCCACTGGACATGTACAGTACATGTCATTTTTTTTTAAAATAAACTTCTTTCACATTATCCTTATAGGATATTGTTTGTAGAATTTGAAGAAAAATAATGAATTTAATCTATTTTGGGAAAAGCTGCAACATAACAAAATGTGGAAAAATTTAAGTGCTGTGAATACTTTTCGGATAATCACTGTATAATTACTAGTCAAGTAGGCTTTATTTGTCATTACAACCATATACAGTTCAGTACACAGTAAAACGAAACAACATTCCTCCAGGACCAAGGTGCTACATACATGCAACAACATAAAACACATAAATTAACACAACCCAAGAGATCTAATTAGCTAACTAGCTCAGCTATGACAGATTTACATTTTATATGTTTAAGTTAACCTAAATCTATCTATTTCTGTACAAAAAGAGACAACAATAGACAATAGACAACAAAGTACACGTGCAAATGTGCAAAGAAAGAGCTACAGAGTGAAAAACACAACAATGTAACACATTACAGTATTTTATTTAGTGATGAGGTATGAGTTGAGGTAGTGGGAGGAGGAACAGTAAACATTTGACATTCCTGAAGTAGCAGGAATGATTTAATAATATTGTGTGCAAATACCAAGAAAAAAAAGAAGTAAATAAATATTGTGCAAATATTGCAAAGAACAGTTCAGGTAGGTATGTATGAACAAATTGTGAGATGGTTGTAGATCAGAGTGATCGTGCATGTGTGTTTATCAGTTCAGTCCTGATGTTATTTAGTTCGTCTGAATGATTTGTGTGTGTGTGTGTGTGTGTGTGTGTGTGTGTGTGTGTGTGTGTGTGTTTATCAGTCCAGTCCCTTTGTGTTGAGGAGACGGATGACTTGTGGATAAAAAGCTTTTACATTGAAGCATGTGGGAACGACGGCGTTGCTCAGAGAGATGTTGAAGATGTTGGTGAAAACATCTGCCAGCTGTTCTGCACATTCTCTCAGCACTCCGCCTGGGATGTTGTCTGGTCCAGCAGCTTTACGTGGGTTGAGTTTTCCTCACATCAGCCATGGTGAGACACAGCACCTGGTCACTCGGAGGAGGGGTGGTCTTCCTCGCCGTCACATCGTTCTGCATGTCAAACCGTGCGTAGGAGCTGTCACAGGCAGGTGATGTCCTGTAGTTGGTGATGGTTTGTATGCCCTGCCACATGCACCGTGTGTCACCGCTGTCTCTGAAGTGGTTGTGGATTCTCTGGGCATGTGCGCACTTCGCCTCTCTGATGGTCCGGGACAATTTGGCCCTTGCTGTTCTTAGGGCCAGCTTGGTCCCAGCGTTGAAGGCAGAGTCTCGGGTCCTCAGAAGTGTATACACCTCCACAGTAATTCACGGTTTCTGGTTGGGTCGTGAGACGATGCTCTTGGAGACAGTGACTTCATCGGTGCACTTGTTGATGTAGCTGGTCACTGATGACGTGTACTCCTCCAAGTCTGTGACATCGCTGTAAGTCACAGCCTCCCTAAACATGTTCTAGTCAGTGTTCTCGAAACAGTCCTGAAGAGCAGAGATGGCTCCTGCTGGCCAGGTTTTCACCTGCTTCAGAACCGGTTTTTCTCGCCTAACGAGTGGTCTGTATGCTGAAATTAGCATAACAGAGATGTGGTCTGAGTAGCCGAGGTGGGGGCGGGGCTCTGCCCGATATGCGCTGGGGATGTTTGTGTAAACAAGATCTAGCATGTTTTCCCCCCTTGTTGCAATGTCCACATACTGATAGAATTTAGGAAGCACTGACTTGAGATTTGCATGGTTGAAATCTCAAGGGACAATAAACAGTCCATCCGGGTGTGTGTTCTGCAGATTAATGATCCTTGCATACAGTTCACAGAGCGCCTCCTTTGCATTAGCGCTAGGAGGGATGTGTACTCTGATAATGAAAATGGTGGTGAATTCCAGCGGTAAATAAAAAGGTCTACATCTAACAGCCACAATATCCAGCAACGATGAGCAAAAGCTAGAAACTAGCACGGGGTTCTTACATCATTTCGTGTTGATATAAATACACAAGCCGCCGCCGCGAGTCTTACCGCACAGAGCTGCATTTCTGTCGGCGTGAAAACGCGGGAACCAAGTAAGCAAGTAAACTATGGAATAGAATTGGTGCCAAAAAGGATTAAACAAAAATTCATATATAAATAAAAAAATGTAAGTTAAAACTAAAAATATTTCAAAGAACCAAGAAGACAATAAAAAACTTTCAATAATACTGTACAAGATAACTAACTAGTTTTAGTTTTCTCCACTTTACCTTCAGCAATTTTCTTTCTTTGTTTTCTTCATTGGGTTCAGTTTTGTTTTTCCAGTTTCAAATTTTGTCACTAATCTCTCATCGGGGCAGGCGTTACAGGGCTGCTTCCTCATTGGCCAGCTGCTGTAGGGCGGGAGTTTAAATCTTCCAGTACATTCTCAGGACAAGTTTACTGGCATGCTTATATTTATCACCAAGTTGTTTTTATTTTTGAGGCTTTATGGTCTACACATAGAACAAAAGTTTTTACAGTTACTCAGAATCTCGATGGTTATATGTCAGATTATGTTGCCGCATGGAATCACAGAGAATAAAAACAATATGAGTCTACTGGAAGTCTGTACCCTGGTTATATGTTAATATAAACAGTACACGAATAACAGAGCGACAAAATGGAAAAAAAAAAACCTGACCAGTGAAGGAAAAGTGGAGAACACTGAAACTATTTGCTATTCTCTTCTATAGCATCTCTTTCCATAGTAAAGCGTTCCCCAGCAGTGTGAGAGCGTCCATCATGTCCAACATCAAGTCCAAACCGAGTTGGTTCATATCCTTCAGCATTAAACTCTTGTGACGGCGGACCTACAGCCAACACCTTTTCCTGTCCACACACTTCACACTCAATGCATAAAATAATCAAAGAGCACTCCTTTCCACTGATCTGTGTCTTCTCATGTCCTTGCCTGGCTCGCTCCGCTGTGTCAGCTTTACAATCTATAATGCAAGTAAGTCAGATTAACTAGCTAGCTTATTTTGTACCAACTCCAGCCAGGTGTTACATCTCTCACTCCCATCTCTCCCTGCTTACTGCTTCTAGTGTGAGATTTTACTGGGGTACGGCAGATAAATACTGGGGCACGTGCTGCATTAAAAGAGGTCTTGTGACGCCCATGGTAATGACAATCAAATAAACAAAGTGATGATCTGACCTCAGTGTCTCCAGTGTACAGTGTGGATTCTCCAGTCCAGCAGAGAGCAGCTTCACTCCTGAATCCTGCAGGTTATTGACACTCAGGTCCAGTTCTCTCAGACTGGAGGAGTTTGAGCTGAGAACTGAGGACAGAACTCTACAGCTTTCACCTGTGAGATCACACCGATACAGTCTGGGAGAGAAATGATGAAACATTAGAACACTGACATCTGACACACTGACTTTCTCTCTCTCTCACACACACACACACACACAAACAATGCAGTTCAGATCTGCAGTTAAACAGAATACGAGTACAGTGGTACCTCGACATTCGAGTTCTCAAGGTGAAATTTCGTATCGTGAAACACATTTTCCCATAGAAAATAATGTAAATGCAGAATTTTTTTTTCCAGCAAATATTATAAATTTTTATTAATAGTATTTATAGTTATTACATAATATAATATCGCATATTATTATCTCTTAGAAGCACTATAAACAATATTTCTACTCATAAAACATTTAGAAAAAAAGATATGTAAATGAAGTAAAATAAGAAATAAAGAGACATTAAACCTCACTCATTTTATCAGTGAGGCTGATAAAATACTCACACACACACACACCCACTGACTCGCACTCTAACATGCACACACTCGCACACACTGCATACAGGACTTGACACTATACACCCAATTACATACACACATTAATTTCAAATCAATGAGGAATAGAGTAGAATTAACTTGGTGTATATCAAAAATCTCTTGGTGTGTGTGTGTGTGTGTGTGTGTGTGAGAGTTTGTCAGACTAATTCACTGTAGTTTCTCCAGTGTACAGTGTGGATGCTGCTGTAGATCAGAGAGCAGCTTCTCTCCTGATTCTCCTGGTTTATTGATGTTCAGGTTCAGCTCTCTCAGGTGTGATGAGGGGTTCGACCTCAGAGCTGAAACCAGAGCAGCACAACCTTCACCTGTAATACTGCAGCGTATCAGCCTGTAGAGAGATCAACAATTATAGATCAACACACATATCAATTATAAAAAAAATTGTATGTTCTGTGTGTGTTAGTCTCAGTCTATATTAAACATTTATGTCCTAATGGTAATTACAGTTTTGATCCTGTGCTTTTTTTTTTTTTATTTTTCATATTCCTGCTCCTGCCTCACCCTGTTGATGTGATTTTGTAAGCGGTCTATAAGAATATTATGATCTATAGTGTCCAATGCAGCACTAAGATCAAGTAAGATGAGTACTGAGATGCAGCCTTGGTCCGAAGCTAAAAACAAGTCATTTGCAATTTTAACTAGTGCAATTTCTGTACTATGATGGGGCCTGAAACCTGACTGAAATTCCTAGAGGATATTGTTTTTATGAGAGTAATTTTTACGTGATTTTATGTGATTTTACTTTCTTTTAAGGAATAAAAGTTACGCCATCTTGATATAATCTTGATATAATAATAATTGACATTTATTGTAGCTAGCAGATCGGATATGTGTGTGCGTATCTGAGCATATAGGCCCCCTGGAATGTACTTGCACAGGAAATCTGAGCTATACATTGGGGCACCTAGAATGGAGAAGCTTAATGAGACCCAGATGTTGAAGATGACATCAACCCATGTATAATGGACCCTATTGTAGAGGAATGGGTATATAAAGGGGAAGTGGTCGAGAGAAAGTGGGGCTCTGGAGACCTTTATTGATCAACCAATAAAAATTGTGATCTTCTGAAACCAACGCCTGAGACTTTGTTTATTTTCTACAACATTCTCCTGCAAGAATGAGCATATTTAAGCTGATACTACCTTTTCTAATATTTTTTATATAAACAGAAGGTTTGAAATCGGTCTGCAATTTATTTCATTCTAAATTAGAATTTTTAAGAAGAGGCTTAAAACTGCCAACTTGAAAGATTTAGGGACATGATCTAAATATAGTGAGGAATTAATAATGTTTAGAAGTGGCTCTCCAGTCATATGCATCACTTCTTTTAAAAGTCTGGTTGGGATTGGATCTATGAAGCACATTGTTGATTTATCTGTGGTCATAAGTTTGTACAGGTCTTCCTGTCCTATACCTTTAAAACACTGAAAATCCAAATGTGAACCTTTAGACTGGACTGGATCATGGAATGCTGATAGAGGTCGAACTTCCATTATTTGCTTCCTAATACTATCGATTTTTTCATTGAAGAAGTTCATGAAGTCGTCACTTCTAAAATGTGATGGAATACTCTCTGCAGGAATCTTTGTTGACTTTCTTTTGTGTCTCTAATCTTTTGTGACTAGGTTTTGTTAGTCTAGCCACTGTACTAAATAAGAACCTCGGATTGTTTTGGTTTCTTGCCATCAGTCGGTTTAGATGCTCTGCTTCTAGCAGCTTTTAGAGCCTGTCTAGAGCTGCACATACTATCTTTATAGCAATTCGAAAAACTTCTAATTTAGTTTTTCTCTACTTTCGCTCGAGGTTACGAGTTGCTCTCTTTAGGGCACGAGTATGACTATTGTTCCATAGTGCAAGTGTTTTATCTCTGACTTTTTTTTAATCTGATGGGAGCAACTGTGTTTAATGTACTGGCAAAAATAGTGCCCAGGCTGTTATTCACTTCATCAATTCAGCATTTAGGGGTCTAATAAGAAATTGGGACAGAATCGACAGATTACTTGTGAATCTGTCTTTAGTAGTCGGATTAATATTTCTACCAAATTCATAATGTGGGGAGATGTAGCTAATCTGTTCTACAGGTAGAGTATATAATAAGAGATGATGATCTGTAATATCATCACTTTGAGGTAGAATATCTATTTTAGAGTCATCTATACCATGGGATATAATTAAATCTAGCGTATGATTAAAGCGGTGAGTTGGTCTATTTAAATTTTGTTTAACCCCAAAGGAATTTAGCAAATACAGTGGAACCTCGGATTGCAAGTAAATCCGGTTTGCGACTGTTTTGCAAGACGAGCAAAGATTCTTAATGAATTTTGACTTGGAAAACGAACAAGTCTTGGTTTACAAGTGCCGAGTATCATGTAAGTCATACAGTGTCAAATGACACACGCGCACTGCAGGCTCATACAGAGGAGGAGAGGGGAGGGGCAAATTCCACACCCACACACACACACACACACACACGCACACACAGAGCCTGCGCGCACAAATGGAAACGCTTACCTGGGATTTATTGTTACTTTTTTTTTTTATTAAAGGTAAAGTGCAGGTTAATTTGTTTTATTTTTTCTTAAATAAAAATTAATTATTTTTATTAAGAAAAATTATATTTTTTATGTTTTTATTTGTTTGGGCTGTGGAATGAATAATTTAGGTTTCCATTATTTCTTATGGGAAAATTTTGGTTTAAGATTTGGTTTATGAGTATTTTGATATACGATCCAGCTTCCGGGACTGAATTACGCTGTAAGCCAAGGTTCCACTGTACACATGTAAACATTAGGGGGCAGTGTAGTCAGCAGGCAGGTCAAAAATGGTGGAACGTTTTGAACAGAAGTTGTGTGACCAGGTCCACAATTACTCACCTGTGTGATGTAGCTGTACCACAACACAGTAACTAATATGACATTTTGAATGTCATGGCAAATGGGGTGAATACTTACAGTACAGACCAAAAGTTTGGACACACCTTCTCATTCAAACAGTTTGAATTTGTATTATGGCAAAAAAAGCAGCTAAGTGAAGAAAAAAATGAGTTACCCAGCCATCATTACTTTAAGAAACGAGGGTCAGTCGGTCCGAAAAATTGGGAAAACTTTGAAAGTGTCCCCAAGTGCAGTCACAAAAACCATCAAGCGCTACAAAGAAACTGGCTGACATGCGGACCGGCCCAGGAAAGGAAGACCGAGAGTCGCCTCTGCTGCGGAGGAGAAGTTCATCCGAGTCACCAGCCTCAGAAATGGCAGGTTAACAGCAGCTCAGATCAGAGAGCAGGTCAATGCCACACAGAGTTCTAGCAGCAGACACGTCTCTAGAACAACTGTTAAGAGGAGACTGTGTGAATCAGGCCTTCATGCTAGAAGATCTGCTAGGAAACCACTGCTAAGGACAGGCAACAAGCAGAAGAGACGCGTTTGGGCTAAAGAACACAAGAAAGAACACAATATAGAAAACTCTTTGAATGAGAAGGTGTGTCCAAACTTTTGGTCTGTACTATACGTAGTGTGCAAGGCAAGTTTATTTGTATGGCACATTTCATACACAACAGTAATTCAAAGTGCTTTACATAAAAGAGAAGAAAATAATCATAAAATTAAATAGAAAAGAATAGCAATAAAACTTAATAAAGAAATTTATTTAAAATCTAAATAAAACAGTTAAAAATATATGATAAATATAAAATAGGGCAATAAGTTTGGATGTAGCACAGTGCTCATTCAATGAATGCACAGCAAACAGATGGGTTTTAAGTCTAGATTTAAATGTGACTAATGTTTTAGCACAACTGATCTCTTCTGGAAGCTGGTTCCAACTGCAGACAGTATAATAGCTAAAAGCGGATGGTGCATGCGTGCGAGAGTGTGTGTGAGAGCATTGTATTAGCCTCACTGGATTTATGATATAAACCTGGAGCCCGATGATGACTATGCCAAGAGGAATCATGAATTAAATATAAATATTAAAACTTTGATCATCATGTTATTATCAGGGATAACCACTAGAGGGCGCCATGTGCCCTGAGACTTTTGTTTGTAGTTTTCTTGAGTTTCGTTTGGCACTTAAGTTCCCAGTTTGCATCTCGGTCAGGTGACGTGGGCGCTCACCTGAACCGAGTTGGTTATTAGTTTCTTTATAAATAGCTTGTTTGTGTGCTTTTACTTGTCTTGCATCTGTTGATTTAGACTTAGTAAATAGTGGTCAAGTTTAGTTCATGTTTTCCTTGTCGTCATTCATGTTTTGGTTTATTTTACATAAAGTTACCTGTTTGTTTTGCTTTCGTTATTTATATTTAATAAAGATCATGGAAAAAATCACTTCCTCTGCATTTATGCCTTGCCTGCAACACCAGCACCAGATTCATGACAGTTATCTAGTTTAAGTGTTTTAGCTTCATAAATAAGACAGTAGGTTCTATATTTAACCCCTTAAAATTTCATAGCTACTAGGCTATTCATTCAAATTCATTAACATAAACAAACATTGTTTTAATGTAATTACACAAAGCATCTTTTTAATATCATTCTTTTTTTGTTTCTATTCATTAAAAAATAAAGCAGTAACCTTTGCTAAATTAAAGTGACAAAAAAACCTACTCCAAGGCTAAAAAATGTATTTTACGATCAGGGACATTATTTAATACAATACAAGATTTATTAAAAAATCAGGATTTTTCTATCTCTGTAAATCACACTGCGATGCAGTTAAAACGAGTGCATTGAATGCTGTCTGTCACTATTTTTAATGATTTATGTGCATAACTCTATGATAGTTAATGCCATATGCACTGTGCAATGTTTTATATAGACAGTTAGGTTTTGATTGTATTATAAAGTAGACTGTAGGTTAATACAGTATGTATTAAGGTCTTAATTTCTGCTAGCGGAAACCGCTGGTGTGATGAGGGGTGAACACAGTGAAAACTTTGATTAATCCCTCATGATATTTTGTAAACTGTATTTATGAGAAAGGACTGCACTGATGTAGATATAACAATTTCTTGAAAAACAGACACCTTGGCTTAATCCTCGCTCCGTGATGGCGAATTGAAAACCGTGCTAAAGACGGGTAGGAGCTGAAGTCTGCAGCCATTTTCAAATGAAATTTAAAGGGGACGTGGCTGATCACCAGTTTGTGTTTATGGAGAATTTTTAGGGGACCTAAGTACAAATGCCCTAGCGACGACCCATGATCTACACATAGAACAAAAAGTTTTACAGTTACTCAGAATCTTAATAGTTAGATGTCAGATTATGCTTCTGCATGGAATCACACAGATAACAAAAACAATATGAGTCTATTATATTATATATAGGAGACTATTATGTGTAATAAACAGTACACGAATGAGAGAGAGACAAAATGGAAAAAAATTGATCAGTGAAGGAAAAGTGAAGAACACTGACACTATTTGCAATTCTCTTGTATAGCATTACTGTAAGTTTCTCATTCCATAGTAAAGCATTCCCCAGCAGTGTGAGAATGTCTCTCATGTCCAGCATCAATTCCAGACCAAGTTGATTCCTATTATTCAGCATTAAACTCTTGTGATGGCGCACCTACAGCCAACACCTTTTCCTATCCACACGCTCCACAATCAATGCATAAAATAATAAAAGAGCACATTTTCCACTGATCTGTGTCTTCTCACATGTTTGAATGCGCCTTGGTAAAACCGTGTTACATAAAAATTATGGATTAGCGAAAAAATCTGTTCACATGCTCGCACGTCTATGTGAAGGTGTGTGTATGAGAGAGAGATTGTGTGTGTGTGTGTGTGTGTGCGTGCGTGTGTGTGTGTGCGTGTGCGTGTGTGTGTGTGTGTGAGAGAGAGTGTGAGTGTGTGTTAGAATAACTTACTCTAATTTCTTCAATTTACAAAGTATATATGTACTACTCATAGTGCAAAATTTGTCTCGTTTATCAAGTTAAACTTTATTATACATTTTTGCTCATCTTCTATCAATTTAGTGTATATTAAAAATCTCTTACAGTGTTTGTGTGTGTGTGTCAGTAACTCACTCTAGTTTCTCCAGTGTACAGTGTGGATCCTTCAGTAGATCAGAGAGCAGCTTCACTCCTGATTCTCCTGGTTTATTGTAGCACAGGTTCAGCTCTCTCAGGTGTGATGAGGGGTTCGACCTCAGAGCTGAAACCAGAGCAGCACAACCTTCACCTGTAATATTGCAGCGTTCCAGCTTGTAGAGAGATTAACAATTACTGATGCACACACACACACACACACACACACACACACACACACAAGCAAATGTACACATAAACATTTTCTATATTAAACATTTATGTCCTGATGGTCATTACAGTTTTGATCCTGTGTCTGTTTTTCAGATTCCTACTCCTGCCTCACCCTGTTGACGTTGTTTGCTGATCACCGGAACTTTTTCCCTTCATTTGCTTTAAATTGCATTGGGTCAAAAGCCAATGAAATCCATGAGCATGGTGTCAGTGCCAAGACGAGATGAGCTGAAGTCGAGAAAGCACAATTTATGATGTGTCATAGCTGGGACACATGGAAGGTGTGGTGAGTGCGTCACATGGAAGAGGGGAGCAAGAGTCGGACGGTGCATGGGTTGACTATCTTGGTTATTCTGAAGGGGTTGATGAAACGAGGAGACAGCTTGCCTGATGGTGTTTTTAGGGGGATGTTCCTAGTGGCAAGCATGACTTGCCACTGCTATGACCCTACACAGTATCTGAGGGCCTTGGTGTGGTGGCGGTCCACCTGTTTCTTGTTAGAGGAGATGGCTCATAACAGGATTCGTCTTGCACGTAGCCATGTCTGTTTGCAGCAACGGAAGAAGCGTTGGGCTGAGGGAACCTCCACCTCTAATTCTTGGACTGAGAAGAATGGAGGTTGGTAGCGGTCGACAATGGTCATGATAAAGGTGTTGCCTTCAGATGAGGGTAGACCAGTAACAAAGCCTATGGAGATATGAGACCAAGGGCAGTGATAAAAAGGATCTACATGTTCCTGGCTCTCCTCTGTAAGTGGGAGGGGCTGGTAGGCATAACTCTCATGGGGGCTCTGTGATTGGGCGCCGAGCTGTAGGCGCTGCCTCTGGGCAGTGATGTCAGCGAGTGTCTGTCTGGTGGTGACAAGTTCCTTCTGGTGCTTTCCAAAAAGTGCTCTTTGATTCTCCAGTACCTGTCTCATCCTGTCCAATCATGCTGGATCCATAGTGTTGGCCAAATTATTCTGTCAGAGACGTGGCTCATTAGCTCAGGAGATGGATCCAATGCAGGTGCATATGCAGGGCGTGAATTGTTTTTAGGTTGTTGGCCGAGTAAGGGGCGCTCAGATAAAATCGTGGGCATTTAAACAGGTGTGTGAGATCGGAGTCATGAAACCCATCGGCGCAGAAACCGTGCCAAGAACGTGAAGCTGAGTCATAATCGAGGAAGGGAGAGTGCAGGGTCAGAGTTGTGAAATTCCGTCAGTGTAGGAGCATGAAGGTAAGCCATGGTCAAGAGTGCCATAAAAACCGTAAGCATGGCATCAGTGCCGAGACATGAAGACAAGCCGAAGTCGAGAGAATGTGAGCGTTGGGTCGAAGCAGAGAAATATGTCAGCAATGCAAACAAATCTGGGTTGTGAGGCAAAAGAGGAAACGAGAAACAAACTTGGCAACATAAAAAGTATAAAAATAAACACGAGAGAATTGAGTAAGGCGCTCAATAATCTGGCGAAGAGACAGCTTGCTGTGTTTCCTTATAAAATCAGCAAGAGAAAGAAAGAGAGAAATCAGCGCCGGATGAGAAACCGGTGTGCTGGTGGGGCGGTCTTGGGGGCGTGGGAGGTAACATGACAGCGTGGGAAAGCCTGCGTGCATGTGCTCTAATTGATCTACTCTACCCAGAATGCATTTGCAAGTTAAACAAGTGAAATATTTTAGTTTACTGTGCAGTTTAACCTGATTATTAACCATCCCAACATTAGTATAGAGTGAAATGTATCACTGATAATTATTATTCACATTCTAGTGTTTATCCTGTACAGGGTCATGGGAAGCCTGGAGCCTATCCCAGCATGAGGGGGGATACACCCTGGACAAGGATGCAAGGATGCAAAGCAGCTTTATACAATCAAAAGAAAATTATGGAAGTTTGTATGAAATGTGAATGTGTATGAATCAAAATCTACACACACACTTTTTAGATTGTCTCTTTAGATTGTCCATGATGAGCGAGCCGACAGCGACAAGCAAAAACACCCTGAGATGGCAATAGGAAGAAACCTTGAGAGGAACCAGACTCAACAGGGAACCCATACTCATTTCGGTAAATAGAATAAAGCTCCTCTCAACACACTCAACTGTGAGTTTTTTTTTTTCTGCCAAGAACAACATAATATTTTTATCACGTTCTTGGGTTTCACGAGCCACCAAAACATCATCAGGGTAGTTATGATGACCTTGACGCACCATTGTAGAGTTTTTCTGAGATGATGTGGGAGTGGAGCTATTGTGAAAACCATGAGATAACCTTGTTGTTAGCTAGAATGCTAATAAACGTCTAATAATGTTATGCTGATGTTCCTTTAACAATAGTAAAATGTTTAATATTCTGTCAGTCTCATGATATAGATCAGGCTTGTTGCTCTACATTTTACTATTATTAGGTTTATACAGTGGCAAATATTTTGAATACATTTTGTCTTGATAAACGAACAAGTCTTGGTCACAGCGTCACAACTAAGCCAATGCTTTTTCTCTCTTGCGCTGCGTAATTGTGAGTAATCGTCTTCCCTGGCTTGGTCTTACTGATCTTACTGGTCTCTGGTACAATCAACATCTGTGCACACGTGTACTGTTTACTATAACACCGTGACCACGCATGTAATGTTTACTATAACGTTGTGACTGTGTGTGTGCGTAAAATATTTTTTATTTTGTGTCTGTATTGCGTGTGTGTACAGCACGTGTTTACTGTTTATTATAACACACGTGTGTGCGTATATATAAAGCAAAAGCAAGTCTCATTAGAGAGGTTTAAGATCGATTGTCTCTCTCTGTATCAGCCTGCACTTTGTGTCTGTGTGCACGCGCGTCATTGGACACCGTGCCCCTTCACACACACACAGACTGTTCCTCCTTTCACACACACACACACACACACACACACACACACTCTCTACTCTACATGGAAACACTGCTCTGTTGCGATTCTTTACAAAGGTAAAGTGCAGGTTAATTTGTTTTATTTTTACTTTACAGCAGTGATTCCGTTAGTGTGTCACTCAATCGAGTGTCGTTAGAGAGATTTCTTTTTCTATAAAACAGTATTTCCGTTGTGTGTGTGTGAAACTCAAATAACAGTGGAGGAAGGTTAACTGTGTAAGACAAGAAGAGGGAGAGGGGAGGGGCTCCTTACTTTAGCTTCACAAACACACACACACATAGCGTACAAACAGAAACACGTATCTGTTGGGATTTATTTTTACATTGTTTTAAAGGTTAAAGAGCAGGTTAATTTGTTTTACAGTGAAACCTTGGATTATGAGCATAATTCTTTCCGGAAGTGGTCTCGTATTCCAAAACACTCATGAATCAAATCAGATTTTCCCATAAGAAATATTGAAAACTCAAATTATTCATTCCACAGCCCCCCCCCCAAAAAAACATAAAAATAATTAATACAATCTACAAAGTGAAAAGAAAACAGATTAACCTGCACTTTTACTTAAAACAAAAAAGTAAAAATAAATCACGACAGATAAGTGTTTGCGTGCAGGTGCCGTGTGTGTGTGTGGAATTAGCCCTCCTCCCTCTCCCCACCTCGCTTTTTAAGTTTCACAACAAACACACACACACACACACACACACACACACACACACACACACACACACACACACACACACACACACACAATGGAAGCACTGTTTAAAAAAACACCTCCCTGGCGTGAGCACATACTAACGGAATCACTGCTGTGAAGTAAAAAAAACAAATGAACCAGCACCTTTCCTCTGAAAAGAATCATGACAGAGTGAAGAGTAAAGCCATGGAGGGGGGTGAAAAGAGTGTGTGTGTGTGTGTGTGTGCGTGTGTCAGTGTGTGTGTGTGTGTGTCGGTGTCAAATTATGCGCGCATACACATTGGAGACGCTGAAACAGATAGGGAGATGTTGATTATACCAGTAAGAGACGAGCACTAAGACTGAGCAGGGGAGACGATTACCCACAATTCCACAGCACAAGACGGAGAAAAATCATTGGCTCAGTTGTGATCACGTAACGCTCGGTGTCAAAATAAGAGGCCCATGCGTGATACATGATACTTGGCACTCGTAAACCAACACTTGCTCATTTTTTAAATCAAAATTTATTAAAAATCTTTGCTCGTCTTGCGGAACACTCGTAAACCACGTTACTCGCAATCCAAGGTTTCACTGTATTTTTACTTTATATTTTGTATTATTTTAATGTATTCATTTTTTGGGGCTGTGGAATGAATAATTTGAGTTTCCATTATTTCTTATGGGAACATTTTTATATACGAGCCTGCTTCCAAAATGAATTATGGAGATTCCACTGTACTAGGACTTGTGAGGAAACTGGAGTACCCGGAGGAAATGCACCAAAAACATGCAAATTCCACATGACTCAAGGCGGGAATCAAACCCTTGACCTACACTACACCACCATGCTCCATTCAAAATTTTTAATAAAATTTTATTAGAATTTAAACGGTTTGAATAATAAAATGTTTCATATTCTGTCAGTCTCTTGTTATACATCAGACTTGTTGCTCTACATTTTACTATATTTAGGTTTATAACATTAATAATGACAATCAGATGAACAGAATGTGAAAGTGATGATCTGACCTCAGTAAAAATAATTCTCCAGTGTACAGTGTGGATTCTCCAGTCCAGCAGAGAGCAGCTTCACTCCTGAATCCTGCAGGTTATTGTGACTCAGGTCCAGTTCTCTCAGACTGGAGGAGTTTGAGCTGAGAACTGAGGACAGAACTCTACAGCTTTCCTCTGTGAGATCACACCGACACAGCCTGGGAAAGAAATGATGATACATCAGAACACTGACCTCTCTCTCTCTCTCTCTGTGTCACACACACGCACACTCGCACAAATGCACACACACACTCACACACTCTCATGCACACACTAACACGCACTCACTCACAGTATACTGGACTTGACACCTATATATCCATTTACATACACACGTTAATATCAAACCAACGAGAAATAGAGAAGAATTAACTTAGTGTATATAAAATTTTTTTTCCAGTGTGTGTGTGAGAGAGTGCATGTGCATGTGTGTGTGTGTGTGTGTGTGTGTGTGTCAGTAACTCACTCTAGTTTCTCCAGTGTACAGTGTGGATCCTTCAGTAGATCAGAGAGCAGCTTCTCTCCTGATTCTCCTGGTTGATTGTAGTTCAGGTTCAGCTCTCTCAGGTGTGATGAGGGGTTCGACCTCAGAGCTGAAACCAGAGCAGCACAACCTTCACCTGTAATACTGCAGCGTTCCAGCCTGTAGAGAGACCAACAATTATAAATCAACACACATATCAATTATAAACAATTATATATATAAGTATAAAAAAATACTTGAAAACCTCTCATCAAAACTGTTTTTGACAGTTTCATAGCTTTTTTTGACCTTTTGGATAATGTTTTGCATGACCTTAGGATGACCTTTATGATATTTTTTAGAGCCTATAGGCCTGATAAAAAGGGGGCGTAATGGTGATTGTGCATTAGACATCGTTCCATTTCTTTCTTTCATTCATTCATTTCTTTCATTTATGTATTTATTTATTCATTTATTTATTCATTTATTTATTTTAAGGATTTGTTCAGTGTGCTTTTTTTATTTGGAAAAAAAATAATGCTAATAATGGGAATTTATTTCAATGTGTTTATGTTTAAATATTATGACAGAGATGATGCTAATGTTTAATAGCATTGTTTAGAAAATGTTTACGCCAAGTGTGTGTGTGCGCGCATATGTATTTATGTCCAATCATGGGGGTTGTATTAATATCTAGGTAGGGAAACATTCACACAGGGATACCTTACATAGAACGGTTCGGCGTTCTATCTCAAGCGTTTATTTATTATAATTTTCTTTTTCTTTGTTTTCTAAAACAAGAAAGAGAACTTTATCTATTAATTTAACATCGCGCAGGGAGCTCACCAAACCTCTGTGAGTCGGAGGTTTCGGCGTGGAGCGTCAGCTCCAGCGTGTTTGCTGGAGAGCATGGCGTCCGCGAGCTCCAAAAGTTTTGACACCTTAACCCGCCGGCACGGGATTAGACTCGTGTGCGGCGCGAGTGTGGAGGACTGCAGTCTGGCCGCGGGGGAAGTGGTCGGGCATGAGCACGTCCTAGCCGCGTCCAGGATGAACAGCGCGGTGGTGCTTTTCTTAAGCACAGTGGAAAAAGCGACAGAGCTAGTGGTAAACGGCATAGACATCTCCGGGTCCCACTACAGTGTACTTCCCCTGTCAACTCCATCTAAGAAGGTGACCCTGTCTAATGTCCCCCCTTCATCAAAGATGAAACCCTGGCGAGAGAACTCTCTCGTCATGGAAAACTAGTGTCCCCAATCAAAAAAATCTCCATCGGCAGCAAATCCGACCTGCTAAAACATGTAGTGTCCTTTAGACGATTCACTTATATGATATTAAACAATAACACCACGGAGCTACAGTGCACGTTAACGTTCAAAATCGACGGATTTGATTATGTAATATACGTTTCCACCGAGTCACTGAGATGTTTCGGTTGTGGTAAGACGGGACACATGGTGCGTGCTTATCCGTGTGAGTCGGCGAGGGAGAAAGGAGAAGGCGGTGGAGCAGCACGAGCAGGCCAGGAGAAGGCGAGACCTGAGGAGACAACCAGCGAGAACACCACAGCTGGGAAAGACACTGAGGAGGCCAACACACCTCCTACTGACAACACCTCCTGCACTGAGAGTGGTAAGACTGGAGTGAACACGTCTACACCTCAACAAGAAACAAGCATCGAACTGGTGAGTACAGTGATTCCTCCTGTCACCACGTCACAGTCCCAACCCGACCAACACACCACAAGCATAGAGACTGATACCATCGACACAGTGTCCAACACACAGGAAAGTGTCCTGAGTGACATAGACTCACTGATGGACGGCGACAGTGAAAATGTAGTGATGGAAACTGAACAAGCTTTGTTTAAAATGCCAGCAAAAAGGAAAAAGGATAATAAACATTCAGCAAAAAAAAAAAGCAAAAAAGGTGGAGAAATCAGATAGCGAAATAGAAATGGAAAGTGACCTTGAATCTTCAGACAGTGAGAGAACGGCAAAAAAACGGTTGGCAGGCTGGAAAGGAAAGGAATACAACACGGAGGAACTGATTTTTTTTTTTTGAAAACAACAAGAAGCTGGAGAAATGTTAATATATTGGACTATTTCACTGATGCCAAAAGATTATTGGAGGCACTAAGGCAATCAATGAGTGATATAGAAAAACCAGAAGTCTACAGGGCAAGAAAAATCGTGACCATGCTGAACTCTGTGTTAAATAATGAGGATTATGATCTGCCGTAGACGTTTTCTGTTTCGATTAACTGTTGTTGTATTGTTGTGTTTTATCTTTAGCCTAATTATGGGAGAGATTTGTGCTGCCTCCCTAAACATCAATGGTGCAAGAGATAGCAAAAAGAGAGCAATACTTTTCGATATGCTAAAACAAAAAAAAATAGATGTACTTCTACTACAAGAGACACACAGTGAGACAGAAATGCGACAGATTGGGGATACGAGTGGAACGGAACACCTGTTTTAAGTCATCTCTCCTCCACTAGCGGATGGGTGGCAGTACTTTTCTCTAAAAGTTTTACCCCAATATCATACACAGTGGAAGAAATGATCAAAGGCAGATTATTGAAAGTCAGAGCACATTTCGAAAAGTATGCCTTCGTTTTTATATGTGTATATGCGCCAAATCTACCTGCAGAGAGACTTTTTTAGACAAGTTGTGCAAGATTTTAGAAACCTGTAACTCTGATGATTTTTTATTGGTGGGGGGAGATTTTAACTGCACCACCACAGACATGGACCGGAATCACAGAGAACCTCATTTGCCCTCCCGTAGACGACTTTTAGAAATTTTAGAAAAACATCAGCTTTGCGATATATGGAGATTTCTCCATGAGTCCGACAAACAATACACTTGGACTCATGTTAGTAATAACACCATCTCCCTCGCACGGCTAGACAGGTTTTATGGTTTTAAACACCAGCTTAGCATTATTAAGAGTTGTCACATCATCCCAGTCAGTCTCTCTGATCACAGCCTGATCTTATGTAAGGCTATTTTTAACAATATCAAACCAAAAAGCGCATATTGGGTTTTTAATACAACATTATTAGAAAACCAAGCTTTTAGAGACAATTTTACGTTTTTTTGGAACAGTTTTAAAAAAGAGAAGTCTGATTTTAAAACAATACAGCAACGGTGGGATTTTGGTAAAATCCAAATTAAGCAGTTGTGTCAACAGCACACTCTCAATGTCACGAAAATTTTAAACCAGTCAATATGTCGGTTACAAAGAGAAATCACAGATCTCCAGTCACCAACTTCTGATGCTACCCTGATTCAGACCCTCAGACAGAGGCTCACTGATCTCCTGGAATCTAAGGTGCAAGGTGCTCTTGTGAGAGCCCGCTTTCAAGATGCCAACCAGATGGACGCTCCTTCTAAATACTTTTTTAATTTAGAAAAGAAAAAGGGGCAAAGCTGTTTTATACACAATTTGCAATCTGAAAATGGAGATATTTTAACAGACGACATTAACATTCGCAGGAGAGCTGTACGTTTTTATGAAAATCTTTACTCTTCAGAGTATAAAGAAAACAATGTGATAGAACAGGTTTCTCAAAATGATGAACTTGAAGGCCTGCTAACTTTAGAAGAACTCCACAGAGCTCTACAGAACATGAGTAATGGGAAAGCCCCGGGTACAGATGGACTGCCAGTGGAGTTTTACAAGTCGTTCTGGCAGATCTTGGGGGAGGACTTGTTAGAAGTCCTAAACGAAAGTCTAAATGAGGGGTTACTTCCACTAAGCTGCAGAAGGGCAGCACTCACATTGTTACCTAAGAAAGGAGACCTGACAGATATCAAAAATTGGAGACCGGTGTCGTTGCTATGTAGTGATATCAAACTACTTTCAAAAGTCCTTGCAACAAGGTTAAAAAACGTTTTGGAGGAAATCATACACACCGACCAAACGTACTGTATTCCTGGCAGATCCATATTTGATAATATCTCCCTAATCCGAGATATTTATCATCTCAGCAAACTTTATGGACTGAATATAGGCCTGATCTCTCTAGATCAGGAAAAAGCCTTTGATCGAGTAGAACACAGTTACTTATGGAAAACTCTTGAAGCGTTTGGTTTTAGTCCTGATTTTATTAAGAAAATAAAAGTTTTATACAATGACATTGAGAGTGTGCTGAAAGTTAATGGTGGCTTGAGCTCTCCTTTTAAAATAAATAGAGGGGTCAGACAAGGATGCTCACTGTCGGGAATGCTGTATGCAATAGCAATAGAACCATTGCTTCATAAGCTGCGAATTGAAATTAACGGAATCAGGATTCCCAACAGAAGAGAAATGCTTCGTCTTTCTGCTTACGCTGATGACATCATTGTAATGCTAAATGAACAAAAAGACATAGATGCAACAATCAAGGTGCTAAAGGATTTTGAAATTATTTCTTCGGCAAAAATAAACTGGGCAAAGAGCGAAACAAAACTAATCGGAGATTGGTGTGAAAACGCACCCACACTGCCAGAAAACCTTTTATGGACAAAAGGGGGAATAAGATACCTAGGAGTCTACCTAGGCGACGACGCGTTTACACTAAAGAACTGGGAAGGGGTGATTGAAAAAATGAAAGGCCGACTAGACAAGTGGAAATGGCTGACTCCAAAAATGTCCTACAGGGGACGAATACTTATTATAAACAATCTAGTGGCCTCTTCTTTGTGGCACAAAGTGGCATGTGTGGACCCTCCGGTGGAGGTTATGGCAAAATTTCAGTCAATCCTTGTAGACTTCTTCTGGGATAAACTTCACTGGCTGCCGAGGAGTATTTTATTTTTACCCAGAGATGAAGGGGGACAAGGTTTACTCCATATTCAGAGTAGAATCGCCGCTTTTCGCTTAGAGTTCTTACGGAAATTCCTGGGAAGCTCATCTTGTTTTAGCTGGAATGCAGTAACAAGCGATTCTAAGGACGCTGGGGAACCTAAAAATGGACAAAACCCTTTTTCTGACAGACCCAAGGAGACTGAATCTATCAAAACTGCCGTTTTTTTATCGCAACCTTTTTAAAATTTGGAATGTTTTTAAAGTACAGAGACCTCCAAACACATGCTCCGTCTACTGGCTTTTAAAGGAACCCCTAGTCCATGGAGCACGCCTGGACATCGCCAACGACTCCCTTTCTGATACCCTGATCCACTCTGGTATATCCAACCTAGGACAACTAGTGGAGCTAGTAGGTGAAAATTTTCAAACCTCAGCAAAAGCAGTGGAAAGGATTGGAGTGAGGTCAAGGAGGATTCTAGCACAACATCTTGAAAAATGGAAAAATCTTCTCTCACAGGAAGAGAGCGATATGCTGAGAGAGTACTGTGAGGGAAAGGAGGAACCGGATGAAGGAGACCCTTTCCCCGACCTCACACTCTCTCCAGACCTAGGAGAACACACGGGTCATTTTTTAAACTGTGCAAACCTCCTAAACATGGACGTCTACAATGTGTCGGGGAAAAACCTTTTTAAAGCTTGTGTTAAAGTTTTTAATAAAAAGTTTTTAAATGGGAGAGTTGATACACCTTGGCGTTCGGTACTCAGATTAAATGAGGAAGAACAGCCACGGTGGAGATCACTGTACAAGCCACCATTAGCTAAAAGATCTGGAGACTTACAGTGGAGAATCTTACATGGTATTTTAGCGCTCAATGCTTTTACCTCATGTATTAATCCCAATATAAGTCAAGAATGTCCTTTTTGTGCACAGAAAGAGACCATCTTTCATGCCTTTGCAGAGTGCTCCAGACTTCAACCACTTTTTATTGTTTGAAAAGCCCTATTTATTGGTTTTAATGATTTTTTTACACTACAGTCCTTCATCCTCGGCATAAAATATAGTCAGAAAACAAAAGAAAAAAGTCAGCTACTGAACTACATTCTGGGCCAAGCAAAAATGGGAATCTACTTAAGCCGGAGGAACAAAATTGAGCAAAAAGGAAATTATAGTGTGGTAGCAACAACAATTGCACTAATAAAATCAAGGGTTTTAATCGATTATCTCTTTTATAAGAAAACAGAGAATCTGTCTGCCTTTGAGAGAATTTGGTGTTTTAACGGAGCACTGTGCAATTTGATTGAAAATGAGATCTGTTTTACCCACACCTTGTTTTAAAAAAGAAAAAAAAAAAAATAATAATCTTAATTTTATTTACTACAGTTATTTATTTTATTTATCTATTTATTTTATTCTATTTATTAATGATTTCAAATGATGTTCCTTACATCCTTGAAAAAACAAATACCAAATAACTGTAAATAAAAGTTTTTTGTAAATTAAAAAATTCTCTCTCTCTCACACACACACACACACACACACACACACACACACACACACACACACACACACACACACGCCATGCAGTCCCAATCTGCAGTTAAACAGAATATAAAATTATGTATTAATTAAATTAACTGTAAACATATATTAATTATGTATTATCACATTAAAAGCACACGTTTTATAAGTTGAAACCTGAATTTTCTCATATATTTTCTTACATACAGTCATGGCCAAAATTGTTGGCACCCCTGAAATGTTTCCAGAAAATCAAGTACAGTGGAACCTTGGATTATGAGCATATATTAAGTAAAAATAAAACAAATTAACCTGCACTTGACATTTTAAAAAAAGTTAAAATAAATCTAGACAGATAAGTGTTTCGTTTGTGCGTGCAGGCGCCGTGTATTTGTATGTGTGTGTGTGTGTGTGTGCGTGGAATTAGCCCCTCACCTTGTCTTAAACCGTAAAACTCCTCCTCCCTCCCCACTTCAAATCTAACATACACAATGCAGAAAAAAATTTATCTCTCTAATATACTTGCGTGAGCATACTAACAGAATCACTGCTGTAAAGCAAAAAATAACAATGAACCAGCACCTTACCTTTGAAAAGAATCGCAACAGAGCTGAGTTTTCTGTGTAAATAAAGCGCCGGGGAGATCTGTGTGTGTGTGTCGGTGTCAAATTATGCGCGCGCGCACCTAAAGTACACATGAGTAAAGTGTGTGTGTGTGTGTGTCTGTGTGGGGGGTGGGGGACGGGTGGGTTGATTATACCAGTAAGAGATGAGCACTAAGACCCAGCAGGGAAGACGATTACCCATAATTCTGCAGCGCAAGAGAGAGAAAAATTATTGGCTCAGTTGTGATCACTTGCCGCTCGGTGTCAAAATAAGAGTCGCATGCGTGATACATGATACTCAGCGCTCGTAAACTAATACTTGCTCGGTTTCCAATTAAAAATTTATTAAAAATCTTTGCTCAGTTTGCGGAACACTCGTAAACCATGTTACTCGCAATCCAAGGTTCTATTGTATTTCTCACAGAAAAGTACTGCATTAACACATGTTTTGCTATACACATGTTTATTCTCTTTGTATGTATTGGAACAAAACAAAAAAAGGGAGGGAAAAAAGCACATTTGACACGATGTTACACAAAACTCCCAAAATGGGCTGGAGTTGAGAAAAAGGTAAATAGAAAGAAATCCACCCAAATAATCAGAGTAAATAAATGAATACAATAATAAACATAGTAAATAATAGAGTGAATAAATAAATAAATGAACAATGATAAAATGTGATATATTTATAAAGCATTTTAAAATGACTTACACAGCTTTTCTGGATGCTTTGACCACTGGCAGCAGCCTCAGAAGACATTCCTCTGATTGGTCATATTTACTCAAATCAAACTCATCCAGATTCTCTTCTGAGTTCAGCAACACAAACACCAGAGCTGACCACTGAGCAGGAGAGAGTCTGACACCTCTGAGACGACTGTAATCTCCTCTGTTCAGGTAATGTTGCACTTCCTGCACTAGAGAATCATCATTCAGTTCATTCAGACAGTGGAACAGATTGATGGATTTCTCTGGAGATGGATTCTCCCTGATCTTCTCCTTGATGTACTCGACTGTTTCTTGTTTGCTGTGAGAGCTGCTCCCTGTCTGGGGCAGTACGTCTCGTAAGAGAGTCTGATTGGACTCCAGTGAGAGACCCAGAAGGAAGCGGAGGAAAAGGTCCAGGTGTCCATTCTCACTCTGTAAGGCCTTGTCCACCTCACGCTTTAGGAAATCAGACATGTTTGATCTGGCAAAAATATCTAACCAGATTTGTTGTTTTGCAATATTTTTGTTGATGAAGGACAGAAATGCGTATAAAGCAGCCAGAAACTCCTGAACACTCAGATGTACAAAGCTGAACACCTTCCCCAGGTGAAGCCCAAACTCCTCTCTGAAGATTTGGGTACACACTCCTGAGTACACTGACACATCTCTGACATCAATGCCACACTCTCTCAGGTCTTCCTCATAGAAGATCAGGTTTCCTTTCTCCAGCTGTTGGAAAGCCAGTTTTCCCAGTGCCAGGATACTCTCTCTGGTCTGCTGAGGATCAGGGTCACATTTCTGATGGTACTTTTGGTCCTTGTGTTTGATCTGAAAGATCAGGAAGTGTGTGAACATTTGAGACAGAGTCTTGAGGATCTCTCCACTCTCTGCATCTCCCAACATTTTCTCTAGAACAGTGGCTGAGATCCAGCAGAAGACTGGGATGTGGCACATGATGTAGAGGCTTCTTGAAGACTTCATGTGTGAGATGATTTTATTGGCCAGGCTCTGATCACTGATCCTCTTCCTGAAGTATTCCTCTTTCTGAGGATCACTGAACCCTCGTATTTCTGTTACCTGGTCCACACACTCAGGAGGGATCTGATTGGCTGCTCCTGGTCGAGAGGTGATCCAGAGGAGAGCAGAGGGAAGCAGGTTCCCCTTGATGAGGTTTGTCAGCAGCACATCCACTGAGGCTGACTCTGTCACATCACACAATCTCTCATTCTTCTGGAAATTTAGAGGAAGTCGACACTCATCCAGACCATCAAATATGAACAGGATTTTGTTCATCTCAAAGTCTGTTAATTTTAATTCTTTTATTTCTGGGAAAAAGTGATGAAGAAGATTAATCAGACTGAGATTTTCCTGCTTCATCAGATTCAGCTCTCTAAAGGGAAGTGGAAACATGAAGGTGATGTTCTGATTTGTTTTTCCTTCAGCCCAGTCCAGAATGAACTTCTGCACAGAGACTGTTTTTCCAATTCCAGCAACTCCTTTAGTCAGGAGACTTCTGATGGACTTGTCTTTAAAGAGATCATTACATTTGATGGGTGTCTCTTGTGTTGCTGGTCTCCTGGACGCTGTCTCAATCTGTCTCACCTCATGTTCATTATTGATGTCTCCACTCCAACCCTCTGTGATATAGAGCTCTGTGTAGATCTCATTCAGAAGTGCTGAGCTTCCATGCTGTGAGATTCCTTCATTAATTCTTTTACATTTCTCACTCAGGTTGGATTTGAGGTTTCGCCGGTACACAGAGACGAGTTCTGATAAAAAGAAGAATAAAATGTAAACTAAATGATTGTTCCTCTAAAGTTAAAGTAATGTTATAAGTCCATGAGCTCTTACTGTTCTGCAGTGTGTTAGCGAGATCTGTGTGGTTCATGTTCTTCAGGTCGTGCAGTGTGATCTTCAGCGCTGACTCTCTGACACTGCTCTGATCCTCCTCATCCTCCACCTCCCTCTCAGAGCATGCTGGGTAATCTGGACTCAGGAGCTTCTTAAATCTCTTCAGCTCATTCTTTAACAGAGTGATGACTTTGTGCTCCAGATCCTGATTAGAAACAGAAAGAAAAAAATACAAAAACATTATGATGCTATAAAAGTGTGTGTTTATTACTGAATGTAAAACTTCTTTGTTGTCTAATCACATGTTGGAATTTCATAATATTGTATTTTATTCTAATCCTGTTCAGTAGCTGTGCTCCAGCTCCTGAAAACGGCATATATTAGCAAACAACATACAGGTAAGTCAGTGAGCAGTTCTGTGTGTTTGAACCCAATGAATACACTCGTGCTCTCTCTTAGTGTTCTATCACATTACAGTGAGAGTGGAATAGATGTAATGATTACTCACATGTCAGGCAGCTGACAGATAGTGATATTACTCACACACACACACACACCTTAAATATGGCCTCCAAATGACTCTCAGTGAGTTTTGATTTATTCTTCTTCGGCCTATAAACAAACAAAACACTAGTTAAAAGTTTAACAAGGACTATAAATCATATTCATAACTACAAACACACACCAGTGAATACACAGATATCTGAGAGATGTTTGATTATGTGAGAGTGTGAGTGATAAAACACTGCACTCACACATTAAACTGTACTCACCTCAGATCAGTAGCACAGTCTGTGTCTCTAAAGAATATTGGAAGATCCATTGACTCGTCACTCTTCATGGACACACAGCTGGGTTCAGGTGAGTCTGATCTCTTACCCTGAATCAGACTAAACACACACAACCACTGCAGCATTATTACTGTTCTGTAGCAAAACTGAATAATTAAACTAAGAAGCATTTTTTCAGTACTGATTTTTTTTTTTTTTCAAAACTCTTTACACAGAAACATAAAATTCTGAAAACAGAATTCTGTGGACTAAACACTTTAATTAATTTTTTTTTTTTTTTTTTACAAAAATGCATTCAGTGAACAAACATTATTTTGTCCTCTCTCTCGTCTCTCTCTCCTCTCTCTCTCTCTCTCTCTCACACACACCACACACACCACACACACACACACACACACACACACACACACACACACACACACACACACAGACATGCACATCCACAAACCCACTAGCAGACCTATATATACATTCCCTACAGTATACACAGGGCATCACACTTTGATAGTTCTTTCATTTAACCAAGGACCCTGTGATGAATGTGATCAATAGATTTCTCCATGAGAGAAGCCGAACCGAGGCTGCAGCA
This sequence comes from Clarias magur, assembly GCA_013621035.1. Taxonomy (NCBI): domain Eukaryota; kingdom Metazoa; phylum Chordata; class Actinopteri; order Siluriformes; family Clariidae; genus Clarias; species Clarias magur. Next base: position 63,511 of record QNUK01001057.1, read on the forward strand.
GAATCTTCCAGACTCATAAAGGGCATCTGTTGTGTGAATATTCCAGCAAAACACCAGGTAAGATTTAACATTCTGCTAGAGCACCTGACTGAATTACATTTATAACAGCACTGTAAATATAGTAAAGTCTCCAGAATGTTTTGTGTGTGTTCCATTATTTGGAATCATGTGGAATAATGTGGCATTTACTCCTGTGTCCTCATAGAGAGGTTTGAGGCCACTGCTCAGCCTTATAGAGGGATTCATTTCCATGTCATCAGATGTCTCTCCTGGAAGCAAGAAATGCTGCATGACATGAAATATCTAGATATGTATGTGTAGACTGCCAGCTATGGGTAGAGGATTCAAAGGTGGTTTCATTGTGTGTTGTAATTTAAAAAATTATAATAAAACTGCCTAAGCAACAATAATGCAATAATATAACATCTTGCAATATACTTGAGCATTATTGATTAATTCCTTTAAAATAATTGATTGATTGCACACAGTAATGAAGGACTATTCTTATTTTGTATTGAAGTTTAACCTTCATACTTTATCCAGGTACAGGAACAACTTGGGGTTAGATGTGTTCCTCAGTAGCTTAGGCTCCGTCCACATGAAGCCAGTGCATTCCCTATCCGATATTTTTTTTTTCCTCATTCCAAAATATACGGATTGGCTGTACACACGAAACCGCAAGGGTGTCGTTTTCAGATTTATCCACTTTGGGACCCGGTTTAAAAAAATAGCGGTTTCAGTCTCCTAAAACGCCGGATCCGTGTGGACGAAACGCCAATACGATAAAAAATTGATATGTATACAGCAAAACGCGTCTCCAAATGGACTCTCTGTCACTAATCATCAGCTGGTTTGAACATCATCAGACAAAGCTGCTAAAGTAATCTGTTCACTAGTGACTTTTCACAGATACACACCAGAGTCTGATCTGTTTAGTGTTGCTGAATGTGAGAACATTAATGTTTTATACCCAAACACCCTTCACTCACCTCTCGCCGGTCTTTATGACCTGTTCACCAGACACACTCATTTTGGAGGTCATGACTCCTCATACAGAATACACCTGTAACCCCAGACACACACACACACACACACACACACACACACACACACACACACACACACACACAAACACACACACACAGACAGAGTTTAAAAGGTCAGGAAGATATTATTTTAAAAGTCTACGTTTGTATCATAAAAACACAATTAATACAAGAGAAGAAAGAAATAAAATAAATAAAGTATAAAGCAGCACACAAACAGAAATCCAGAAGTAAGTCATTATTTTTTCATGAAATGTACACAGCAGTCTATTTACACCCCAAACACTGTAAAGAGTGGACTTTTTCCTGCCATAGATTTGTTAAAGTTCATAATGTTTTGATGATTAATGTCAATGATAATAATTATTTACACAAACTATGAACTACCCACTGAACTATGTGTTTACTGGACACAGTTTATTTTTGGATCTCTGTCTCAGTTACAGCGGTGCTGCCAGAACACCGCCATGTCTCACACAGTCAGAGTTATTGGAAGTTTTTTCAGGCAAGTCAAGAAACATAAACCAGAAAATCCATGACATGCTTTAGTAACGCTGTTCCAGCTCAATGATTACACTCTAACAGAACGAGCGGTTTGTCCTGGTCTGTAAGTGTTCATACTTTAGCGCTACATTTTATCAAACAGCCGTGCGGTTCAGAATAACTTAAAGATGGACAAACAGCTGTGACACATTTATTACCGTCTCATGTAGAACTATTCCCCTCACTAAAAGCTGATTACTAATGTCTGGGTGTTAAATATTAATACTTACTGTGTGTTTCTCCCGTGAATGATTCGCCTCCCCTCGACAAAAAATCACTTTCACTTTAGTCCACGAAGGAGAAAGCAAACACATGGGTGCGCGCACACACACACACACACACACAAACCTATATTCTCACACACACACTCATTCAATAATTAAGAGAATTGAGGGAATTCAATAATTTCCTTCATGTGATCAATAAGCTACAGTAGGCAGTCAACGGGAATGCATATTACCGCCGTGCTCACCAACGCGATTAAACGACAGCGGCCAAAATAAATCGCATGTCCAAGTAATTTGTAAAATGACTGCCAGGTGGCGCAAAGTGACATTTTCAGTTTCCGCAGTTTTTTTTTTTTTTCATGCAATTAAAGTCATAATAAAGTCATAATAATATGTTGTATCAAAGTGTAGGTGAGACTTTGAAGGACTGTATTTTATTTCTAGAGCTGGGTCGTATTTGTGCGGTAATCACTCTTGGGTGTCGGCCAGGACACAGGAACGAGACCAGTAGCTGAGTTATGAATGTTTAATGATCAGTTCAAGCAGGCATGGGCAAACAGTTTATAAGTTGTTGCAGGTTATGTACTTATATGAGTGTGCTTCTGAAAATAGCAAATAACAAAATAAGTAACAGCAGTATGAAATTAGTGCCCATATACATTAATTTAATGACTAAACAGTAACTAAACTAAACTGTAACATATGTGGTTAATTCCTGGTATATTTACAAAAATAATAACTACCGCGAAGCATATGTATGAAAATGAAACCAAATACAAAGTGCTTCACAGACCGTAACGAACATGACTAATTAAACTACTTAACTATGCAACTATACAATACACAATATAACCAAAATATCTGTGTTCAACAGGCAAACATAATACACGTTGCGAGCATTACCGTTAACTAGAAAAAAAACTATATGCCTTTGGTGACACATCCGATAGGCCAGCATGCTCTTGGCAGTTGAGGATCAACCATCAGTACCCCCAATCCTGTGGTTATATCTGTAACGGTGGAATGCCAGACTGTAGATATCTGTAGACTCGGGAAATAGTTCTTAATGAAACTAGACCAGGACTGGTCGGCCAGGATTTGGGAATGTCTCCATTGCACCCTGCTCAGGAGTTTGGATTTGGGGTACACTACTTGGGGTAGGGACCCGTCCCGCCGCCCCATCGATAGAATGTTTGGAGTCTCCGGATCAAGGTCCTTAGGATCGGAGGATACATACCCCAGTGGTTTAGCATTCAACATGCCTTCTACTTCCAGAAGAACAGTATGGACCTCTGTTACGGCTTGACTTCCTACTACTCTGTAGAGTGCAGTTTTCACTGAGTGAATTTCCCTTTCCCACGTTCTGCCAAAATGCGGTGCGCCAGGTGGGTTGAAATGGAACTGTATCTTATGTTTGGCAAGCTGGAGTTGGAGTTCTGGGGACAGTTCTGCAAGAGCCTCCCGCATCTCTCTTTTTCCTCCGCGGAAATCTGTTCCTTGGTCGGATCAGAAGCTTAGTGGTGGGACGGCGGTGATCCAAGATGATGGGATGCACAGCAGCTGGGTCTAAGTCTTCAGATCGGCGCACCAACCTTAATGAGTTCATCTGTCTTGTCCAGCTCTGGAGACAGCGTGAGTAAGCGGCTATTTTGTTGGACCGATTTCCCATGTTGCAGTAGACTGAACTCCTCTGTGAATATATCCTGTTGTGCCCTTCTCAGGATAAGAATCTCAGCTGTACAGTAGTCATCAGCGCTAAGAGCTTTGCTGTTACCTGCCGCCCCTTGAAGCTTCTGTACGGTTGCCTCTATAAGTTCCCTCCACGTGGTGTATTGATGAACATCTGGTAGGTAAGGCTCTTTGTCAGGTATGGTCATAGTGACTCTGCAGAATATAGACTTACGTAATTTGGTGTGACACTCATCAACTGCTGTGCAGAAGAAAGGGTGGCCCATGACTCCACCGGTTGTGCTCGGCCAGCTCTTCTAGTTTCTTACCTCTGGTGAGGTCATCTCCAGGATTTTTTACTGAATCAACATATCGCCATGAAAGTTGATCAGTAAGCTCCTGGATCTCTGCCACCCGAGTGCCAACGAAAACTTTGAATCGACAGGACTCAGAGTGTAACCAGGACAAGACCGTGGTGGAATCTGTCCAGAGGGTAGTTCGGCTGATTGGCAGGGTAAGCTCTCGATCCAGCAATCTACTGAGTTGGGCTCCTGTGAGGGCAGCACAAAGAGCCAGAGTTCCAGATTGTCTGATCGAGCTTCTTTGGGTAGATGACTGATGACCTCCGACTTGTTGCTGGCCCACTGTCAGAGTTCAAATCCACCAGAGCCTAGAATCTCCCTTAGCTTATCGATTAGGGTTCTGGCTTGAGTCAATTTCTGAATGTCAGCATTATATGCCTTGGCTCATTCTGGATCTTTAGCGAGGCACTGTTCAGCATTCCGGAGGCTGGGCATTACCATTTCCTTTGTAGCTTGGAAAGGTGGCATATCTTTGTGCCTAAGCAGAGGGGTGGCATAACGTAAAACCCCATCCACCTCAACTCATGGTGATGGTCTTTGATTCAAGCCGGTTAATGGCCTCTTGTTCTTGTCATGATCTAGTGACCTCTTTCTCATTTCTAAAGGGAAGTACATCCATTTGCCACAGTTTCTCGACATTCTTAAAGAGCTCTGCTACTTGGGGATGGCTGAGGTCAGTAAACATTGTTGTGGTTGAATAGACTGTTCGACAAGTCTAGTGGGACCCTGTAACGTCCATCCTAATCTTGTCTTCAGGGCTGCCTGACCTCCTGGGGGTCCTAGCCTTACTGGCTTAACAGGAGTAATCAAGTGCGGATAATCAGCTCTAATTAGTAGCAAAGGTTGGGCTTGCCTGAACGGCTGTATTGGGAGACCCACGAGGTGTTTATACCTTTTCTGTAATCTGTCCATGGGGTAAGAGTGGAGTGCTAGGCCAAGATGTTCTGCAGTGAAGGCATCAGTTATGAGAAAGCTATGCCGTGGCTTATCGACTGGGGAAACACAGAATGACACCTTGGACCCATGAAGAACTTGAATATCTTGGCGTATAGTCTGCAAGGCAAGGTCTTCTGGCTCTCCCCTGAGGCCCAGATGATGGGTGGCTGCTGGTAAGAGCATAGTATGCTCTGGACCGTCATCCAGAATGGCATAAGTGCTCAGAGTGCGCTTACCATTATGAAGTAGTACTCTAGTAACCTTTAATAACACACGACTGCCATCTACTGGTTTGTCTACACACAGCACTTCAGAAGATGTGTTCACTAGACAGCTCTCCTCTTTAGTTGACTTGACCACATTTTTAGGTGTTCTGGAATTAACTGCATGCAGCACTGGTAGGTGTTTGCCTTGGCAAATGCTGCAAGGTTTCCGTAGATTGCACTGGGATGCTTGGTGAGTTCTAGTGCATCGCCAGCACCTTCAATTGGTACGGATCCATTCAGATAATTGATCTGTGGTCAGTTTTACCACCTCTGTGCATTGGCTTAGGAAGTGATCTGAATTGCTACAGAATGGGCAGTAAGGTGTAGGTCTGTTCTTAGTGGATGTATTCACTTGTGTGGGTAAAACTTCTCTCTCTACTGCCTCTCTGGATCCAAGTAGCACAGTAGTGGTCCACCTCTTTTGCCAAGGCTCCTGTCTGGGCCCTTGTTTCCCCTTAGTGTTCCTCACTGTTGATGAACCATCATATTCTTGGCACCATGACTCATATTGCAGCCAGTCAGAAAGATCAGTCAGACTATAGGTTGTGCCTGGATAGTGGAACCTGCTGCGCCTGAACTCAGCCCTCATCTCTGCTGGTAACTTGCTTAGCAGGCGTGCTATGTGAGATCCACACTGTAGCTCTATCTCTCCTGGGGGACCAAGGGATTTAAGCATGCCTACTAGAGCTTGGACTTGTAGGGCAAACTTCTCAAAGGAAGCCTGATCACCACGTCGTATATCAGGTGAGTCCAGAACACTGGCTATTTTATTCAATGCCATCTGATGGGGCTGGCCAAACTTCAAATTAAGAGCTGTCATGGTATCGCTGTAAGGTCTGAGGGAGTTCAGATATGAATCAGCTATCAATTATGCCTCCTTCAACTTCAAGTGATCCACTAGAATTTGGTATTTAAAGAGCTCTGTCCCATCTGGGGGCAATAGATTCTCTAATCTATCTTCATCCTAGCAAACTCACTTGGGTCTCTATGACAGAAGTAGGGTATTGAGGGCATCGGACCTCGGTAGCTCGGCTCAGAAGTTGGAGGAATCGAGTGCCAAGGATCAGGTACAGTTCTCGTGTGGGCTCTCATCGGCAGGTATGACTGTGGGATTGCTGCAGGTTCACCTCGAATGTAGCCCTTGTACTGCTCTGAATTATATGCTGGACTAGTTTGAATAGGTGGCTGAGGATGTTAGTGTTGTTTAAGACTCGAGTGATCTGGAATCATCTTGCTTGTCTTTGCTGTCGGGTGGGCATGTTTAATGATAGGAGGGCTGTGTGTATGTGCTATAATAGTTGTATTCTTACTAACAGCTGCTTGCTGAACTTGAAGCTCACTCAGCATCTTATCCAGAAGATCGACAATGGACTCATTACTGGCATACTGGGGCTGTGGGTCCCCTGTCTCTGGCCATGGCGGAGGATCAGGCCAGTCAGTATCATCATACTCATCTGCCTGCATGTCAGGAATCAGCTCTTCACAAGGTGGAGGTGGTCTAAACCCATGATCTATGGAAGCTGCAGGTAATCGATCAGATTTACGCGGATCCAATGTTTTAGACTGTGAGTGCATTATGGCTGGTGGAGTAGTGTGCTTTAGGCTGCGCACAGTCTCTGCAAGAAGTCTTAACTCAGATCTGGCCTCTCGGATTTCGGCTAAAGTGGCGTTCAGGGGCTCATCTCTACTGTGCTGAAGGTCTTTCTGAGAAGCTGGAGATAAGTAGTACTGTACTGACGACCAACTACTTGGAGTAGATAGTCTGCTTTTTTCGGCCTGCGCTCTGTCAGTATCGTCAGCATCCCTCAATGAATAACGCCGACTGACAGTGGGGAATGTCATATTAACAGCTCCTTCCTCGTGATCACTTAACTCCTCTTCTTGCCCATGCCTACTGGTTATTGGTTCAGATAACTGTCTTTGTGGTAGTACAAAACCCATCTCGTACTCATCGTAATGATGTGGGGGGGGTGTGTCTGACGTATTGGTCTGGTTGAAGCTCTTTCGTCCACCTTCTACAGAGAAATCACCACATCCGGCTCGAAGGACCAAATTGTAGGTGAGACTTTGAAGGACTGTATTTTATTTCTAGAGTTGGGTCGTATTTGTGCGGTAATCACTCTTGGGTGTCGGCCAGGACACAGGAACCAGACCAATAGCTGAGTTACGAATGTTTAATGAACAGTTCAAGCAGGCATGGGCAAACAGTTTATAAGTTGTTGCAGGTTATGTACTTATATGAGTGTGCTTCTGAAAATAGCAAATAACAAAATAAGTAACAGCAGTATGAAATTAGTGCCCATATACATTAATTTAATGACTAAACAGTAACTAAACTAAACTGTAACATATGTGGTTAATTCCTGGTATATTCACAAAAATAATAACTACCGCAAAGCATATTTATGAAAATGAAACCAAATACAAAGTGCTTCACAGACCGTAACAAACATGACTAATTAAACTACTTAACTATGCAACTATACAATACACAATATAACCAAAATATCTGTGTTCAACAGGCAAACATAATACACGCTGCGCACATAACCGTTAACTAGAAAAAAACTATATGACTCGAGCAGTGCGTCATCTAGCTTCCGTCCGTAAAACAGCACACGATACAGTAATCTTAATTATTAAACAGAAAATAAGAATGGAAAAACTTACTATATGGCATTGACGCACACAATCTGCTAGATTAAGTCCCCGAACAGCCGGAATATTCATGCACACAGTCTCACATACTGCACTCGCTTAACTTTCCTCATATGCTTTTGCACATAGCACAGCGGGCCTCTTTGCTTGTCGCGTGCGCTCCGGTTGTGTTGAAGCACATCAGTCTACACCGCGATTGTGCATATGTAGTTTTTTCCCGGTATCAGCACGGACTTTCTTACACAAAGAAATACTACAGTTATTGTAATTTGCACATCTGATTACATTATACTATACAACAAACAGGAAAAATCATAACCAGAGCTATTGACATTTACTCTAAAATAAAAGTTATTGAGTTAAAATAAATAAAAATGAAAAAACACAGATGATCAAATTCACTGCCTAACAAATTTATTTGTACAAAGAATGAACTGTTATATAGCCTCTGTTTCAGTTTATTGTTATTATTTTAAAAAATCTTACATTTAAAGACATCAAACTGTAAATATAGAAATAACTGGAAAAATTTATTTTTAGAATAGAACATTAGAATAACTCAAAAAATAAATTGTTTTACATTTGTGTAAATGTTTCATTTGGTATTTTCTGGAATTCTGTTGTACTAAATAATATTTATATTAATATTAATAATATTTAATATAGTACACTCTAAAAATGCTGTGTTGTTTCTGTAAACAAATTGTTGGGTTGTTTTTGCTGGGTCAAAATTCTGGGTTATTTTGAGTACTTTAAACACATTGTTCGGTTGGCTCATGCTTATGGCGTTATATTAATGCCACAATGCTGAGTGCACAGTTTTGACATTGACATCTATGCACGAGCAGTATTTCCCTTGCACGAGCAACGTGTTTTCTGCACGTGCGCACAACATCCTTTTTCTGCGTGCACTCGACTCAAAACTAACCAATCACAGACTTACACACACAACTTCTGATTGGCTATTTCTTCTCTATCAAGTGCCACTTTCGACTGCATAACAGAAGCGTTGTAAATAAAGGTTTATAAGTAAAAGCGAACTACTTGTCTGATTTTAATTTTAGTCAATTTCCACACGCGGAAGACACATTGAGCGCTCAGGGGAGACACTGCGCACGCAGAATGGAGCAGAGGACACTGCACGTGCAAAGAGTGCTTTATCTGCCCTCAAAATGCCAAAACTGTGCCCAAAGTCAATCAATAATATTTTTATTAGGTTTATAAGTTTTATTTACAATATATTATTCATATTTATACATTTGATAAGTTTAATCAATAAAGTAAATAAAGTTCATATATTTTATATTTAACAAATTGTCACCTTGGGATTATATGGTTCTGTCTGGTTCTATCTATCTACATTATGTGAAATGGTTTTATCTACTAAATCAAATGGAATGTGTCAACCCAGCATGAGTGTCAATTTTACTCCCTGGTTGGGTCAAATAAACAACCCAGAATTCTGTCTTAAAGGGTAAAACTCAGCACATGGGTCAAAACAACCCAGCTGTTAGGAACCTCCACTAGAGGTCACTGTTGTCTGTGTGTAGATTTTGTTGGTCGACTCAGTTTCCCAGAAGGCACCTCGGTCAGGTGATGGGGCTCACCTGAACCGAGGTGGCTCATTAAACATCTTATAAATAGCAGTTTGTTCTGGGGAAACTGGGTCGAGCATTAAATGTTTGTTTGTATACCGTCATGTGGGCATTCCTTTTGGTTTCTGTAAGTTTATATTTGGTTTATGTTTTGTAACCTTTGTTTTCAGAGGGCTCTAGTTTTGTTTTCTGTATGTTCCTTGTTCTGATGGATTCCTGGAGCTGCCTTGTTCAGTGTTTAGTTAGGCCGTGTCTCCTCCTGTGTAAGTACTGTTCTTTGTATCCCCAGTGTCGGCCTTCTGGTGTAGTTCTTTGTCTGTTTAGTTTTGTGTAGCCACATGAGGGCCTAGCCGCTAGCAGGGTTAGCCACTAGTAGGCCTTGGCTGCTAGTAGGCTTAGCCTCCAGTAGGCTAGCCTCTAGTAGGATTGACTGCTAGTGGTTCTGGTCGCTAGTAGGTTAGCCGCTAGTTTGGAATAGCCTCATGTCTGCTTTGCTTCTTGTGTTCCAGTTCCCCCCTATTAGATCAGTACTAACCCGGTTAGCCACTAACTCATTTAGCTACTAACCCGGTTAGGTCAGCATACAGCGTCCCCAGTATTCCATGTAACCTCACTAACCACTAACCCATCCGGTCTCTAGTCTCTGTTACCCCTAGCCCTGTCTCTCCGGTCCTGTCTCCTGGCTAGCCCTGTCTCTCCAGTCCTGTCTCTTGGCTAGCCCTGTCTCTCTAGTCCAGTCCTGTCTCTCCAGTCCAGTCCTGTCACTCCAGTCCAGTCCTGTCTCGTCTCTAGTTCCCCTATGTATCTTTAGTCAGCTCCAGCTCCATGTTTCTTCATCCTCAGTTCCCTGTGTTCAGTTCCTGTTCCTGTGTTTTTCCTGAGCCCTAGTTTTAGTTTATGTTTGTTGTTTTGGTTCCTTTGTTGGTTTGTTTCAATGTTTGAGTTTATGTCTTTCAAATAAAGACTATTTCTGTTTGCACACCCCTCTGCCTGCTGTAATATATGCCCACGGCAACACCATCAGCTGGTCTAGCCAGTACTACCAGCTAGACCCATGACACCAGCATGTCACGTTCTGTCCAATAGGGATGGGGCTAAGAAACACGCATCTCAGTTTATTAATCCTCGCGCTCAGTTTTATTGATCCACACTCCCGATTTATGTTTAGTACGTCATTCAAATCTGTAAAGGTAAATCTGTTATATTGTTAGGTGTGTGTTAGTCAGCACTCTGATGGAGAAAATATCAACATTAGAGGAGCGCATCCAGACTTTAGAGAGGGTTAGAGAGTGCGAGAGCAGTGTAATTCCCATTGTGGGAAGGCTGGGTGTCGCAGGCGGAAATAAACAGCCCCCGACTCCGGCATTAGAGCCCTCAGGTTTGCTCTCCTCAGTGATGCACCCGCTGAGAAACCTGAAAGAGCTCTGGTTATAGGAGACTATATACTGAGGCACGTGACATTAGTGAAGCCTTTAGGGGCGCCAGCAGCAGTGGTCAGGTGTATCCTGGGAGCCAGAGCAATAGACATAGCAGGTAATCTTAGGGCTCTAGGACAGCATAGGTTCTCCAAGATAGTGATACATACTGGAGCTGCCTTCGTCGGTCAGAGGTTAGCAAGCATAACTTTACAGAGGTGTTTAAACTAGCGAAGGTGAGGTCCGAAGAAGTAGTTTGCTCTTGCCCCATCCCAATGAGATGTAGCAACATAGCTTACAGCAGGTTATGGTCGCTGAACCGCTGGATGTCCAGGTGGAGTTTGGAAATAATGTGGGCTTTATAGATAACTGGAAGACCTTTGAGGGCAAAGCTGGCCTGTTAGGGAGGGATGGTGTCCATCCCAATCGGGAAGGTGCTGCTCTCATTTCTTGTAGTATAGTGCATAGTCTCAGAAGAGGCCTAGTTAATCGGTGACAAAATCCAGAGCCCAGGCCAGGGAGCAGACAGACAGGCTAAACCAACTGTCTGCTAGCTGCATAGAGTCGTCACTCAGGGTTCATCATATTGAGATTGTGTCTGTTCCTGTACCACTCCAATTCTGATTACACCCCATCGTATGAAGACCCCAGTTGTCGACACAGTTTCCATCCACTTCCCCTGTGTTGTGAATCTCACACCCCATATTATACACATATTGATCATTTTAGTTATCACAGATATAATTATGCACACACTAAACATGACTGCTGTACCTCAAGGGAGTGCTGACCCCGTTTTAGCTATGAAGACAGATCATACATTAGTCGTTCACCCTCCCCAAATCTACATTACAGACATTCTAGCTCTTGCAACCACAGGTCACTTTCACCATTCCTGCATCACAGTCATCACGTTCTCATACATCCCCTACACATCATGTACGTTTTTCTCCAGTCAAAAGAGAGACAGCCCCTCCTTCACCACATCAGGGAAACATGTAGATTCTGGTATCAAGGACCAAATGTCAGCTATAACGCATTCAATGGTCCACTTGAGAAATATGCTAGGTACATCCACTCTGTTTACACCGTTTATTCAAGTTACGCTGACTGGCAGTAAAATTTATGCCTTAGTCGGGACCGGTTCAAGTTTATCCCTTATTAATGACAAATGTCATAAATCAATCCCAGCCTTAGCATCTCAACCTATAGGGAAGTCATTTGTCTTGCCCTCCTCAGTCACAGGACAACCGTTAAATATACTAGGCTCTGTAACAGCCCTGATGCACATTGGGAATGCCACACTTTCTCAAACTTTTCATGTAACACGAACAACAACCCATCCATTGCTTATCGGATGGAATTTCATGGCCCAACATGCTATTACAGTAAGTATACCACATAGGCAGCTATGTTTGTATGACACGGCAACATCTCTTTCGCAGCCACAATCATTCACGAAATCAGAGCGCGATGATAACTGTCACACAGGTAACAGTGCCAATGATGTCAGAAATGATGTCATGGGGCCATTGCAAATCCCTTTACAGACTCAATTGTGGGTAATGTGGATCCTCAGTCTTCTCAGGCTGTGTCTTCAGGCATTGCTCACACGCTACACTGTAAAAAATAAATCGTAAATTTTATGGTAAAAAACTGGCAGCTGTGGTTGTCAGAATTTTACGATAAGAAATACGGCAACACCGTTATTGCACTGTAAAAAAAATTAGCCTGTAAATTTTACGGTAAAAAACTGGCAGCTGTGTTTGCCAGAATTTTACCTTAAAAAATATGGTAGCAGTGTTTTTGGTTGTACGGGATTGCACTCATTATACTGTATATTTTACGTATTTTTTTACCAAAATCCCTAACCATAATCCCTAACCGTGTTTATTTTTATGGTTTATAGCTGTCTAATTAACATGTTTATGTTGTTATAAAAACAGTTTAGACCCATCAAATTCCAGGATTTACATTGTAACAAATCATAACGGATCATAACCATGTTTTTTACAGCTCAGAACTGTGTAATTTAAAGATTTATGGCGCAATAATAATTATTTATTTCCATCTTTTTTACAGCTCAGAACTCACTCACCATCTATACAGCTTTATCGAATCGAACCCAGACCCTGGGGGACCCTGGCGACAGTGCTAACCACTACACTACTGTGCTTGCTACACAATTGTTGTCATTGTTGGACTATTTTTTTATTATGAATAACCACAGTGAATTCATTCAGCAATCCTGTGAAAGCATCATTTTATCACACCACTGTAAACGGTAATGCTCAAATTAATTAAACACACTGAGTACTGTTAACTTAAATAATTGCAATTAGGTCAAATTAATAGACCTTTTTGAGTATTCAGAACTTTTTGGTATTTATGAGTTTGTAGAAATGACACCTTTCAAGTTAGCTGAACAAATTTGATATTTTAAGTAATCGTAAGTCGTTAAATAACAGCAACTGTCTCCTTAAAGTTCCACCAACTTAAAATCTATAGAGCACTGGTGGCTCAGTGGTAGGTGTTTCGCCTGCCATGTGAAAAGCCCGGGTTCGATTCCCAAGAGCTGCAGCAACAATTTATTTGATTTGCAACAAGTTCAACAAACTCAAAAATTTATAGTTCTGTTTACTTAAAATTGGAAACATCATTACTTTAAAAAAATGATGTAACTGATTACCTCAAATTTTTTTAATTTTGCCAACCTTAATCAGGTTTACAGTGTAGCTGGGAGCTAGAAGAGATAGAAGTTACATTGCAAAGCATTCGGATTTTACTGTTAAGAAACTATTGAGTACTTTTATACTAACTGATGAATCCAAACCTAAAACAAATCATCAAAACCCATCAAAATCTATTCAAGACTTGGACATCAGCATGGTCCCATGTATTTTTTAATAAAGACACACTGTAAACCCAAATAAGTTGGCAAAACTAAAAAAAAAAAAGTAAGATAATCAGTTACGTCAAATATTTTAAGTAAGGATGCTTCCAATTTTAAGTAAACAGAACTATAAGTTTTTGAGGGTGCTTTCACACCTGCATTATTTAGTATGGTTGAATCGAACTAGAGTTCGTTTTCCCTCTTGGTGCGTTTCATTTGGGGAGGTGTGAATGCAGCAATCGCACTCTAGTTCGGACCAAAATCGGACCAAACAAGCGTACCGAGACCTCCTCGGAGAGGAGCACTGGAGCAGTTCATTTGTGGTGAGAACACGTTCCGAACTTGAACACATCCAACTGCAAAACGTACTGCACATTTTTGGACTAATCCATCTGCCATAGTCAGCTGCGTTGTGCATTGTGGGATGAGGACTAGTATTAGTAAACAATTTTAAACAGAGTGAGAAAGCCCTACAAAAGCAATCAGTATGGTGTGAAAAGGAACCAAAACGGCAGAAAAATGCTACAATGTATCTGTTGTTGCACTTGGTCCGGACCAAATGAACAGAACCACAGGTGTGAAAACACCCTGAGTTTGTTGTACTCATTCATATCAATCATTATTTACTTGCATTACTGAGTAGACCAACTCATACTATATATTTTTTTATTTGTTGCAAATTAAATGAATTGTAAATAATTTGTCACAAGTTTTTACGCCGTTCTGAACACAACCCTCCCATTTTTATCTGGGCTTGGGACAGGCACATCATCCAGTGGCTGGGAATCGAACCTGGCCCTTTCGCACATTATTACAACATAAATCTTTAAATTAGACAGTTCTGAGCTGTAAAAGTCATGGTTATGATGAGTATAAACTGTTTTTATAACAACATTAACATGTTAATTAGACAGTTATAAACCATAAAAAAATAAATAAAAATCTGTAAAATATACAGTATAATGAGTGCAATCCCGTACAAGGAAAAACATTGCTACCGTATTCTTTTACGGTAAAATTCTGGTAACCACAGTTGCCAGTTTTTTACCGTAAAATTTACGGGTAAATTTTTTTTACAGTGCAATAACGGTGTTACTGTATTTTTTTATGGTAAAATTCTGGCAACCACAGCCGCCAGTTTTTTTTACCGTAAACTTTACGATTTAATTTTTAACAATCCACCATCTTAATCAAAACAATTCAATGTGGGCAGTTTACATGTGTATTGATGATATCAGACCAAAATCGCTAGGCTGAAAGATTTTAAGTTGGTGGAACTTTAAGGTGACAGTTACTGTAGCTTAGAATATCAAACTTGTTCAGCTAACTTGAAAAGTGTCATTTCTACAAACTCATAAATACCAAAAAGTTCTCAATACTCATCAATGTCTACTAATTTGAACTAATTGTAATTGATTAAGCTAACAACACTCAATATGTTAAATTACTTTGAGCATTAGGGTTTACACAAAATCAAATAAACAAATGTCAGGGTGGACAATTTTTAAGTGTTTTAAGCAGACAATCTAAGCATATAATTTTGTAGAAAAGCTTTTTTCTAACTTTACACAGAAAAATATGATTTTATCACACACGTTAAAACTGCACTCAAAAAAATGAACAAGGCAGGTCGTGCACTTTACATAATATAATTATTTCGGTATACTCATAATAATTGGATTTGTTGACTTAAAATGTTTGTTTCGATTAAGGTTTACGTAATTATGTCTCAACATACCTTACAAATTCCTAATATGTTGTCTAATCACAAACTGTTCATCTTAAGTCAACATTTCATACATACAGCAGGTGGCAGTAGCGAGACGCCAGCGTTCATGAAGCGCTAAAGAAACAGAAGAGCAAGACGCATCAAACTGCACATGCACAAAGTTAATTGACTTTGTCTACGTGTTTTACCCCCTTGCAGTTTTGTCCGTTTTGCCAGAGGGAGGTCAACGCCATTTTTCCTCAGATATTTGTTTTTTTTTTCACCAGTACAGGCCTGCTTCTGTACACTCAAAAAAAAAAAAAAAACGAAATATGGCATCTGTTGATCCAAAGAAAGTAATTATGGTCAACAGGTGGAAACACCGCAGAAAAGAACAAACCACAACGGTTGCTCTTCAGCTCATTTAGATTGGCGCCATTTTTTGAGAATCAAAAACAGAGAAATGAGAACATGTTTGGACAGACAGATGAGATTTTAACATTTTTATGCATTTATATTGAGGCTGTGAACATTTGAATCATTACTCACTTGTAATACCGTGTTGTGTATAGTGTTGTCATGAAGTTGCCATATTACTCATGTCTACTTTAACATTATAGTTACTGTAGATACATTTATTTATTTTTTATTTTTTGCATTTGTGTGATATTTTATACTTGTTGAACTTTGTTATATATTACATCACCCAAATTAAAGTTGAATGTGACATTAAATTGCTAGTATGGACTTGTTTCTTCATTTTAACCGATTGTTGTGTGCAAATACAGCAGTTTTCTGTTCATGTTCTAATGCTGGTTTTAATAACTTAAATACTTAATCTTAAAAGGTGGTGTTGGAACATAGTTATTTAATATCTAATTTTATTATTCAAGTCTGATAACCCTAAAAACACATGGCAATGAGCATATTTGACATTTATTTAAGATGACATCTAGCTATTTAATGTATGCTTGTTTGTTTGGTCATCTAACACATTTTAACTTTTTAGTTTAATAGTTTGCAGTTTTTCATATTTTCCTATTATTATTCGTTGGTGACTCGCATTCTTTTTCTCCCTTACAGAGTTTTGAAACATAACCTGTACAGTCCTTTATGTGAAGATTCACCTTTCATTGCTGTATTCAAGAACAGATGGCCTGCACTCTTTACTGTGCAAGAGGTTTGTATTTAATGCCATGTCAGCTGATTCATTATTTGGACGTTTTTTATAAATCTAAACTATGATTTGAAGTACTTCAGATGTAATTCAGGTGAAAATTTATTTTTTTACAATACAGAATTTCTGAAATATTATGTAAATGCTCTCTTTTAATCAATTAGATCTAAAAACACTTAATGCTTCGGCCAAGCTATCAAAGCCACTCCCGACACTTCGGATTCTGTTACTCTCTACTTCTTCCCCAGACTCTGGGAGCTTGATTTGCTAATTAAATTAAAATTTATTTTGGACCACTAAGCAAGGGTCCAGTTCTTTTTCTCCTTAGACCAGGTAAGGTGCTTCTGTTGGTGCCTCTGTCTCAGGAGTGGCTTTGATTCCTCGGAATGCAGCAGCTGTAGCCCATTTCTTGAAGAAGTCTTTGCATGGTGACATTTGTTGCACTGACTCCACTATAAGCCATAATCACAAAATCACTTCGACTGCTCCCTATAAAAGGACCGCGACGGCGCATACCGGTGAGCAGAGAATCATGTACAGGAGACTTATCAGGATGACAGGAACCAAACGACGCCCCACTAAACAATCACTCCGATCACCCAGAGCACATAATCTCCCCACATTCACCTGTTTTCTGTACTAAATAATAACAAAACACACGCTTTTGAGTTCACCACATCTCTGTCTCTCTGTGTCCATAATTTCCGAACTCACTCAGAGCTTTACAGGCTTTAAATATTTCACATAAGGTAGTGAATCTGCAGTAAGAGGTTGTCCTTTTAAATTAAATTCCAAAATAAAATGTTTTTCACAATGTTCAAAATTTTCCTAGATTTCACATTAACTATAGTTGAAAATACAAATAGTTGCCTTTATAGTTGACATTGTGGTGACTCAGTTTGTTAAGGCTGCAAGTTACAGTTCAGAAGGTTGGCTGTTCGAGCCCCAGCTCCGCCAGTGTTGCCAGTGTTGGGCCCTTGAGTAAGGCCCTGATCCAGGGATGCCGTATAATGACTGACCCTGTGTTCTGACCCCAGTCTGCTAACAAGAAACTGTGACATGCAAAGAATAAGGAATTTCACTGTGCAGTAATGTATATGTGAAGAATAAAGCCTGAACCTAATGAGTAAATAAACTTAGGTGTTATACAATTGGCATTTAAGTCAATGTGGGGCTTAAAATTTATAAAATTATAAAGCACAGTTATAAGAGTAAAAGCTCTCTTAATTCTCTATATAATCCCCTGCAACACTAATGCACTTATCCAAGAGTTTCACTTGTACTTGGATACCATAAAGATAGAAAGTTTTCTCAGTACGCCAGTGCCATGATCAGACTCCTTGTTTTATTAGAATACCCACAGTCTTGTAAGTTATTCAAACACAGAAATGTCTATTCTGTAGTACACTGTAGAACAGGGGTGTCAAACTCATTTTAGCTCAGGGGCCTCATAGGGGAAAATCTATTCCCAAGTGGGCCGGATCGGTAAAATCATGGCATAATAACTTAAGAATAATGACAGACTTCAGATGTGTTTCCTTTGTTTTACTTTGGTACATTCTGAACACATCATAAATAATGCTCTTTACAAAACACTTCAAATTAGTTGAAAATTCTGAGGAAAAAATCGGTGCAATTTTAAGAAAAATTCCTCAGTGATTGGAAGTTACACTTTAATCTCAGTGTATCTACAAAGGCATACAACTTTAAGTCACAGCCTATCTGGGGTTGAACAAAATACTCTTCTAGGTATCAAATACCTCATTTGTCATTTCCACATCTTAATCCCGAGCTAACTCACCACACCATACAAACTGAGGTAAAAACTATTCAAGAGGGTTGAGTTACTCCCTGCCTTGCCACTATTTATTGATAGAATTATAAAAGCTGTGCAATGCATGAACAATTTCAACAAACCAAATTTATGAACTGAAGTGACTGACATTTTTACAGTAAATCACACACTGTTCACTTTCTTTAAATATCCACAGAAGACATTCATTTTCACAGAACTTTATCAGGGAGCCTAAGTCTTTCATGCAGTATTTTAAATGGGGTTACCCACTGTTTATTTTACTCCTGGCATCTTTAACTTTCACAAGTGCATCAATATTAGGCATCACATCCTGAGTGGCAGCCAGTTTCAGGATGTCATTCAAGTGCTTGTGCTTGAGCCTTGAGCGCAGCTTTGGTTTGTTGATGTTCATTACAGACAATATTTGCTCACAAAGATATGTGGTTCCAAACATGCACAACACTTTTGCAGCAAGGGCTATCAAGTTAGGGTAACCTGGCAAGAGATGCTGGTAAAACGTGTCCAAGCCAGCTGTGGCAAACTTGCCCTTCAAATCTGAGTCACACTGCAAGTTTATTATTTCTAGTTGGATGTTGACGGGCAGATCAGAGGCATTCACGTGAATGGCGAGCAAAAAACTTTGAAGTCTTTCTCCAGTTCACCAAAAATCTGAAAGCGTCTCCCACAATGACAGCTTCAATTTGAATGCACATATGCTGTCATAGTACTGCATGACAACTTTGCTGCGCCCTTGAAGCATTTTGTTCAAGTTATTCAGGTGCTCTGTAACATCCACCATAAATGCAAGGTCTTGCATCTATTCTGTTGACTTAAATTCTAACACTGGTTTGCCCTTTTTGTCCATTAACTGTTTGATTTCCTCTCTTAAATCAAAGAAGCGCCTCAGCACAGCACCTTGACTTAACCATCTTACCTCGGTGTGGTATGGCAGGCCATAGATGTGGTCTTTCTCTCTGAGAAGGCTGTCAAACTGACGATGATTCAGGCCTCTGGATCGGATGAAATTTACGGTTCGGACGACCATCTCCATGACATTATTCATCTTCAATGACTTGCAACACAATGCCTCCTGATGCAAAATACAATGAAAAGTCCAAAAATCACATCCTCCATTTGCAGCCTGCACCTTCTCTCTAAATTTTGTCCCAACACCTGCTTTTCTCCTCGTCATTGAAGGTGCACCATCTCTAGCCAGGCTGACAGCGCAAGACCAGTCCACTCCAACCCTGTCCAGCGCTCCGACGAGGGCGGTGAAAATATCAGCTGCTGTTGTGGTGTCACACACCACACGTGCTTTCATCGATTGCAACTGAAAACGCAATAAATTACTTTACTTTGCGCTTCAATTGGCTGTCCAAATCCTCCACAAGATCAGAAATCCTATCTGCAACTGTGTTTCTTGTGAGGCTGATATTTGCAAAAGCCATAGTTTTTTCAGGGCACACAGTCTCTGCAGCCTTCAGCATACATGTCTTTACAAATTCGCCCTCACTAAATGGTTTTGAAGCCAGTGCAATTTTGTTAGCAATAAGGTAGCTGGCTTTCACTGCAGCGTCACTTATTTCTCGGCTACGGGAAAACACAGACTGCTGCTTCTTCAGAGCCGTCAAAAGTTTATTTACCTTCTCTAGTCTCTGCTGTCCTTGCAAGTTTTTGTATTTTTCGGCATGAAGAGTCTCATAGTGGCGTTGAAGGTTATATTCTTTCAGCACTGAAACCTGCTGTGAACATACCAAACACACAGGTTTCCAATTCACTTCTGTGAATAAATAGGATGATAGGCTTTTTTCCTTGGAAAACTCTGCACTCTGTGTCCAGTATTCTCTTTTTTGACAGAGACATTTTGGGGCAATGAGGGTGCCAAAGCATGTAATGTTCAAAGTAGAAGACGTAAGGCAGCTAGCTCCAGGCCAGCTGTCAGTCCTACTTGCTCGGCCCCGGTATAAACAGTTTGCCTGCTTAACATAATTGCTATTGCGCCATCCAGTGGACACATTCAGAACAGCAGTTTCTTTCATTGAAAATTTGCAGCTAATTTTATCTTCAAATCATCTCGTGGGCCGGATTAAACCTGTTTGCGGGCCTGATTTGGCCCACGGGTTGTAAGTTTGACACCCCTGCTGTAGAAGAATACATATTGCTCATTATTACAGTTGTGAAACCTGTGAAACCTGTAAAATTTCATGGCTGTGAAGTGTGATGCACAGTTGTAATAGAAAATAATAGTCTGTATGTACTGGCACCTGTATAGGCCATAAAAATGGTCTTGACTACAGTAACATAAAATGTATGGCCTTAATTGGGGAGGTGGGGTGTTTGTCATTTCTGTGCCATTTGTGACACAGTACAATTATATCTAAACACAAGCAAACTTCTATTAACTTAACCCTTTAAGACTTCCTGTAAACAAACTTTGCAAGAGTGTACAGTCTTATGCAAAAGTTTGGGCACCCCTTGATAAATAACAGATTTTGGTGATTTTTTTATTTTAAAAGATGTTAACACAGTTTACCTTGGAAATGGAAAAAATGCTAAATATTTTCAGCAAACATTGGTGCATAGTTACTTTGTATGTCATAAATTGAACAAAGATAAAAAAAATAAAAACATTATTGTGGCACTGTGTAAAAGTTTGGACACCCTACATAATCAGTACTTAGTAGCACCTCCTCTGGCAGATATCACAGCTTGCAAACGCTTTTTATAGCCACTAAAAGTCTTTCAGTTCTTATACTTGAGATTTTCTCCCATTCTTCCCTGCAAAAGGCTTCTAGTTCTGTAATATTCTTTGGTCGTCTTGCATGTACAGCTCTTTTAAGATCTACCCACAAATTTACAATGATGTTTAAATCAGGGGCCTGTGATGCTTTTTTCTCCAAACATGCCTTTGCTGATTGTGGCCAACGAGTTCGATTTTAACTTCATTAGTCCACAGCACTTGTTTCCAAAATGCATCAGGCTTCTGTAGATGTTCTGCTGCATACTTCTGACGTTGGATTTTATGATGGGGACGCATGTAAGGTTTTCTTCTGTTGACTCTTCCATGAAGGTCTTGTGGAACGGTGCACCACCACTCCTGAGTCTGCTGAATCTTCTTGTTATTTGCAGTCAAATGGAGGTTTTGATTTGTCTTTCTGACCAGTATACGAGCAGTTCTTTCCCAGAGTTTTCTTGGTCTTCCAGATCATATCTTGAATGCCACAGTTCCCCTGGACTGCCATCTTTTAATTACATTTCTCACTGTAGTTAAGCTGACAACGCTTTGCTATCTCCTGGTAACCTTCTCCTGTTTTTGTAACCTTCTCCTGCATTGTGGGCATCAATAAATTTCATTGTCAGAGTCTTACACAGCTACTTAGAGGGCCCCATGGTTGTTGATTGTCCACGAATGTGTGCACAAAGTTTGAAGAGTCAAAGTATTTGTAAAGCTTTGAAACTGGAATTTATTAATGACAGCTTTTGCCATGCATCAGATCTAACGAGCTCTGAAACCTTGTAAAAAGAATCTGAGACTCTAGAACTCTTAGGGTGTCCAAACTTTTGCACAGTGCCATAATAATGTTTTTATTTTTTTATTTTTGTTCAATTTATGCCATAGGATGCATCAATGTCTGTTGAATTTTTTTCTATTTCCAAGAGAGAGTGTTCTTTTCAATAAAAAGAAATCACCAAAATCTGTTATTTATCAAGGGGTGCCCAAACGTTTGCATAAGACTTGTTATATATAAGACTTGGTATTTTAGTATTTGTACATTTTGTAGTGTCAGTTCTGGATCAATTTCATATGCTTTACATCAATGCAATATGTCCATCCCCAAATTCAAGGCCATAAATATTATAGATGCCAAATAATTATATAAACTGCTTAAAAGTGCAATACACTTTTTCCCCTGCATATTTTTCTAAATATGGGGGTGCCACATATATCAACCTCAAACTTGTCAATGTAAGAATTTGCATGTGTCACGGTTCGGGGTGCGAGGCATAAACGCAGAGGATCCAGGTGGTTCAGGAAACGATATATTTTATTGAACATCAAAACCAGGGAAATCAAATAAACAAATAGGCTTTAATATAAAACAAACCAAAACACGAGCCACAATGAACGGACATGAACGAGGTGAAAATCAACAGATGCAACACAACAAACTCAAAGAAACCTAACTATTTATAATGAAACTAATAACCAACTCGGTTCAGGTGAGTTGCCACATGGAAAATGAAGTCTAAACGAAAGGAACTACAAACAAACACAGGGCGCTCTGGCGCCCTCTAGGGGTTATCCCTGACAGCATGTAATACTTCAAAACACAATAAAATGTTAATGGGTTCATTCATGTAAACTGGTCAAACCATCAGCATGAAAACAAGATAAACAATAGTCATGGAGATGGAGCCGTTACTTGGCACAGGAACAGAGCTGTGATTTGGGTAGTGGAGCAAGTACAAAGTCCTCAAACTCAGATGGGCTAAGCAGTGCACAACTCTCGAATCCAGCTTACTGACCTGATAGCACATCCTCTGCACCAGAGAATACTGCTGAGCTAGGTGGAATGGGTGCAGAATCTGGGTAAGGCAGGGTTGACTATGCAGGCTGTCTCAAGAGATCGGTGCTGAAAGTCTTCATATCGACCTCCATCTCGAGCAAAGCCAGTGTTGAGTAGTGGCACTCCCTTCATCAGGAGCTTATCTATCCATTCCACTGCTGACTGAGCCAGAAGAGCAGCTCAGCAGATGAACAGCGATCTCTTTTACTCCCTGCTGAATGTCGTACAGCCACTGCAGTACTTATTTTCTGTCTTCCTTCCATTGCCCATCATTCTGGAGTTTCTCCTCACCTTGGTCATCTTCACATTCTGAAATCCATTCACGGTTGATATGGGGAGGCCTTTTACCACAAGCTCCTCTGGGCTGTGATGCTTGCTCACTCATGCTTGTCCCCTTCCCTCCTTCCCTCAGTGCACCATGCATAGATGTTGCCCGCCAAAAATGTTTACGAGCAACCCTTCCACTATGTCTTCATGCCATTCTTGCATTCTGTCAGATTTGTACTGACACATCAACTTGTGTGCAGACTTTTAAGGATAAAGATAATATATAAACTAAAACAATGACAGTAGTAAATGTCACAAGCCAGAATCATCAGCCAAGCACATTCAGGTCACCAGGTCATGATTCCACCTAAAGTTTCTTCCATGGTTTCTGAGCTAAATCACCTTAGCGCACCTATAACCCATTGGGTAATCTTCCCCTGAATTTAAAGAGCTCCGCTCCACTTGAATTTCAAGAGCTCCACTCCCTGCTGAAGTATCTTGCTTCGTGCACCTCGTCTAATTTCTCAGCGAGTTTCCTCAATCTGTGTAAGACCCTGCCTGTTTTTTTTTTTTTTTTCTCATCTCGTGTTTTGACCTCTGGAGTATCTTTTGGATTTGGATTTCCTTCTGTGTGTGACCTTGCCTGCCCTGCGGATTTTGTTCTCGTCAGTCAGCTAATTAAATCCCTTAGTTAGCTAGCTGGCTTTGGTAAAATCTGTTGTTAATTTATATTGTGTTGTTAAATTTATGTTGTTGCATGTATGTAGCACCTTGGTCCTGGAGGAACGTTGTTTCGTTTCACTGTGTACTAACTGTATATGTTTGGAATGACGACAAAAGCCGACTTGACTTGACTTGACTTGACGCTTTCAGATTTTATCCCAGTCACAGCTGGACAACCGTTAATGACCCTGCTTTGGTTAACAGACTTCTCGC
The DNA here is from genome assembly GCA_013621035.1 of Clarias magur. Lineage (NCBI taxonomy): Eukaryota > Metazoa > Chordata > Actinopteri > Siluriformes > Clariidae > Clarias > Clarias magur. The sequence goes on from QNUK01001057.1 coordinate 87,571, forward strand.
TTTTGGATTTGGATATCATTGGGGATTTTCCTGCTCATCCAAGAAGTCTCCTATTACACACTGTCTCACCATATCAGCAATTCATCCGCACAACCTCAGCTTCAAGGTGTTTAATTCTGCATATTAAATCCTCTAAATTTCTGTGTCTTAGTGTGCTTTTGGGTTTATTGTTATCATGCCACGTGACAGTAAATCGAAATCAAAACAGTGATACACAAGACAAATCAGAGACAAAGACATTTCTAAGAACAGGCATATTCATACACAATCTAATTAGACCAAAATGGATTCAGTTGAATGGAAACAAAGTGACATAACCGGTGCAAAGCTCTCTGGGGAATGAAGTTTGGAAAAATACATCAATATAAAAGTCCCAAAACAAGACACATGTTCATGGGAAAAGAAAGACATCAGTTTCAGCTCTCATAGTTGTTCTTCAAAAGCTTTTTACTGGAGGAGTGTACCCTCATCATCCGCTGCACGTGAGACTCAGATCAAAATGAATACTGTTAAAATCTGTAAAGACATAAAAGTGCAGAACAATTTACATTTATCAGAATTCGTCATCAGCTTCCGCAAAATAACAATATGTGTCACACAACTGTCATGCACACTCGTAACACGACCGGCACTAGGACCCGGAAGTAATACGGTCGGGTTTCAGGAAGCATAAAAGGAAACAAGATGGCGCCTCACATTGCTCAGTCATTGAGTTTTGCCCATGCTATCGCCGACGCCTCGCTCGTCTAAACGCGAGTACTCACTTTCTTGGGTTATCGTTTCTGATTGGGTGTGTGTATTTAGAACGCGGGTTTATTTGTGTAAACTCTTGCTCTTGCTTCGGGAGAGTTCTAATAATAACCAGCGTGGTTATCCTGCCTGCTCGCGCTACTTCCACATTTGGGTTTACCATCCACGCTACAGGGCTAACTGCTAGTCTTCTGATTCATCTCCGGTTAGTTTGTGACAGAATGACTGAGCCATCAGCAGTAAACCCAGCGGAGTTTGCTCACCTCTGCGATGTGGTTGACCGGCATGCTAAGCTGATCGATCAGCTCCGTGGTGAAGTCGCATCTCTCCGCAAGGAGCTCCAAGACGTCGCGGTCTTGTGCCGCGAGGTGGCGGAGCTGTGACAGGAGAATGCGACCCTCCACGGGACGGCCGCTCAGCCGGCTGTTGCCATGCCCATCGCAGCGGCGGCTGCGCCGCCAACCCCCTCCCCACCTTCTGATGTTTTTCTAGCTTTACCCGACAAATGGCATGGCACGGATGGGAAGTGCAGTGTTTTTCTAACTGCATTGGATCTCGTGTTTGAGTTTAATTCCACCAGATACTCTACAGACCGACTGCGCATTGCTCTTCTCGTCTCGTTGCTATCCAGGCAGGCAGCTGAGTGGGCCACGGCGGTTCTTCGTTCAGATTCAGACGTCGCCTACTCCTACACAGAATTCACCTGTCAGCTTAAACTCACCTTTGAGCATCCGCCTGCTGAGGTGGAGACCGACTCTAAGCTATATCATCTACGGCAGGGAGGGTCGTCTGTGAGCCGCTACACCGCGGAGTTTCGCACTCTCGCCGTGCAGACCGACTGGGGAGACTCCGCACTCCGGACGGCTTTCTACGAGGGACTGGCTTCGCGTATAAAAGACGAGCTCGCCGGACGAGAGCTCCCAGCGACCTTGGAGGGCTTAATCCAACTCGCCCTCCGGATCGACCAACGTCTGCTCGCTCGCCCCAAGCCAGCTCCCCGTACCCTGCCACCCATCACGACAGCACTACCTCGCACCACACCCTTCGTCTCCCATGCTCGATTTCCAGAAGTCCACACCTCATTCACTGCAGCACCCACCAGAACCGTTGGTACTCCACCTCCCGCCGTGGTTGACACAGGAGCCGGGGAACCCATGCAATTAGGGCGCGCCTCCTTAACCACTGCAGAACGGGAACGCCGTTTTAGAGAGGGGCTCTGCGCGTATTGTGGATCCGCTGCACACCATCGAGCCATCTGTCCTCTGCGGCCGGGAAACGCGCAGCCCCGGTGAGAAATGAGAGTAGCTCACCGAGTCCCATCTCCCTCTCCACCACCCTGATTAATGATTCCTGTCTCACGGTAAAAGTACACCTCCAGTTTGGCCACAAACGGGTCGGAAGTACCGCGTTCGTCGACTCCGGGGCAGCAGGTAACTTCATTGACTCTTCATATGCCAAAAAACTGGGGATAAAAATCGAGGCGTTATCCCAGCCCGTAACCATTACATCAGTCGACGGTCGGCCTCTTTCCTCCAGCCCCATCTCCTTTCAAACTCAGCCTATCACCCTCATCATCAACCAGCATCGGGAACAGATTCAGTTTTATACCACCACCATTTCATCACCACCCATCATCCTCGGACACCCTTGGCTGCTGCATCATGACCCACTCATATCATGGACCCAAAATCGGATTCTACAATGGGGGCCGACCTGCACCGAGCTCTGCCTACGGGCCGAGGCTGGGACGTGCTCTAGGGAGTCCGAGGCCCCCGATGTCGACACAGACAACATCCCGCTAGACTACCGGGACCTGGCTGAAGTCTTCTGTAAGAGACGCGCTACCCACCTACCTCTTCATCGCTCATACGACCTGGCAATCGATCTTCAGCCAGGTGCGATACCACCCCACGGCCACCTCTATTCACTATCTAACACCGAGATGCAGGCAATGGAGGAGTACGTTTCCAGCGGACTTCGCCATGGTACCATCCGGCCCTCCTCCTCACCTGCCGCTGCGGGGTTCTTCTTCGTGAAAAAACGCGATGGTAGTCTATGTCCCTGTGTCGATTACCAGGGGCTCAATAATATCACTGTAAAAAACCGACACCCACTGCCTCTTACCAACTCTGCCCTGGACGCCCTCTCTGGTGCCACCATCTTCACTAAGTTGGACCTCCGGAGCGCCTACAACTTGGTGCGCATCAGAGAGGGCGATGAGTGGAAGACGGCCTTCATCACCCCTACAGGACACTACGAGAGTCTGGTCATCCCCTTTGGTCTCTGCAAAGCACCTGCCGCTTTTCAACAATTCATCAATGACGTCCTCAGAGACATGTTAGGCCGTTGGGTGTTCGTCTACCTTGACAACATTCTCATCTACTCCCGAACCGTCAACGAACATATCCAGCACGTCAGAGCGGTTCTAAAGAGATTGCTCGCCCACCAGCTGTACTGTAAGTTGGAGAAGTGCGCTTTTCACGAGCGCTCCACCACGTTCCTGGGTTTTGTCATCTCGCCCCAGGGTGTGGCCATGGACCCACAGAAACTGGAAGTTGTGAGTCATTGGCCCCTACCCAAGACTCTTAAACAACTCCAGAGATTTCTCGGGTTTGCCAATTTCTATCGCCGCTTTATCCGGGACTACAGTACCGTTGCAGCTCCACTAACTGCTCTGACCCGCCCATCATCTCACCCCTTCAACCTCACCTCAACTGCCGTCTCTGCCTTCCATGAGCTCTGTCGCCGCTTCACCACTGCTCCCATCCTCCTTCACCCGGATGCTGACAAACCATTCGTTGTGGAGGTGGACGCTTCGGATGTGGGCGCCGGGAGCTGTTCTCTCCCAGCGAGGTCCAGACCAAAAACTGCACCCCTGCAGTTTTTTCTCCAAGAAATTTGATGCCACTCAGCAGCGATACGGAGTAGGGGACCGCGAGCTGCTGGCCATAAAGTGGGCCTTGGAGGAATGGCGACACTGGCTCCAGGGCGCCAGAGAGCCGTTCATCGTCTGGACCGACCACCAAAACCTCATCACTATCCGCACCTTAAAACAACTCAACCCCAGACAGGCGCGGTGGGCACTGTTTTTCGAGAACTATAATTTCCACCTGTCATACCGCCTGGGGTCCAAGAACACCAAAGCCGACGCCCTCTCATGACAGCACGAGGAAGACGTCCCCCGGGCGGACCCTGCGCCTGTCCTGCCACCCACCAAGATCCTCGCACCGCTCAGTTGGAACCTGGAAACGAGGGTCCGCCAGGCACAAGCTACGGAGACCGCACCAGCAGGTGTGCCGCCTGGCCGACTCTATGTACCCAACGCCATCAGGGCCGAAGTACTCTAGTGGGGACACTCCTCCCCACTTTCTGGACACCCCGGAAAGCGGCGTACCCTACTTTTCGTCCAACGTGCTTTCTGGTGGCCCAATATGAAGAAGGACGTAGACGAGTTCGTCCAGGCGTGCCCAGTGTGTGCCAGGTCCAAGGACAGCAACCGACCATCGCCAGGGGAACTTCAACCACTCCCGGTTCCCCGCCAACCCTGGACACACATTGCCGTTGACTTCATCACGGGCCTGCCGGTTTCCGAAGGAAGAAACACCATCCTCACCATCGTCGACCGGTTCTCCAAAGCTGTTCACCTGGTGGCCCTCTCCGGTCTCCCGTCAGCTAAAAGGACAGCCGAGCTGATATTAGAGCACGTAGTCCGCCTACATGGGTTTCCAAAGGACATCGTCTCGGACAGGGGGCCCCAGTTCACGTCCCGGTTCTGGAAGGCCTTCTGCCATCTGATCAATTCCACCTGCAGTCTGTCCTCTGGTTACCATCCACAGACTAATGGTCAGACGGAGCGAACCAACCAACAACTGGAGCGCTACCTGAGATGCTTCATTGCTGATCGCCAGTGCTCCTGGGCCCGCTATCTCATTTGGGCTGAGCTGTCTCACAACCTCCACATGTCTTCTGCCACCAACCTAAGCCCATTTGAGGTATGCTACGGCTTCCAACCTCCGATGTCGACCATCAAGAACCGGAGGTGGAAGTACCGTCGGCCCAACAGTTGGTTCGCCGGTGTCAACGGCTATGGAGACAAGCAAACGACGCCATTCAACAGGCTAACCGCCGTTACACTCTGCAACATCGCCGTCGACACCCACCGGGACGAATGTACCAAGTAGGTGATAAGGTATGGCTATCAACAAAAAACCTACACCTGCAGACTGAATCAAGAAAGTTGTCACCAAGATTCATTGGACCATACCGCATCAACCTCCGGATTAACCCTGTCACCTACCGGCTGCAGCTGCCTGCGGCGCTCCGGATCCATCCGGTATTCCACACCTCCCAGCTCAAACCCTTCATCCCTTCACCAATGGTTCCCCCCACCCACCCTGCTCCTCCTCCTCGTATGATTGAGGGTGGTCCTGCCTACACCGTTCGCCGGATCCTTGACTCACGTCCTCGGGGCAGAGGGCTCCAGTACCTGGTGGATTGGGAAGTTTACGGTCCCGAGGAGCGATCTTGGATTCCGGCTCGGTTTGTCCTAGACCCCGAACTCATCCGGGACTACCGTCGTCGGGTATCCTCCACCCCAGGACCGTCAAGAGTCGGTCCTGGACAGGGGGGTACTGTCATGCACACTCGTAACACGACCGGCACTAGGACCCGGAAGTAATACGGTCGGGTTTCAGGAAGCATAAAAGGAAACAAGATGGCGCTTCACATTGCTCAGTCATTGAGTTTTGCCCATGCTATCGCCGACGCCTCGCTCGTCTAAACGTGAGTACTCACTTTCTTGGGTTATCGCTTCTGATTGGGTGTGTATATTTAGAACGCGGGTTTATTTGTGTAAACTCTTGCTCTCGCTTCGGGAGAGTTCTAATAATAACCAGCGTGGTTATTCTGCCTGCTCGCGCTACTTACGCGGTTGGGTTTACCATCCACGCTACAGGGCTAACTGCTAGTCTTCTGATTCATCTCCCGTTAGTTCGTGACAACAACATTCAAAGATAACAGACTAAAGTGCACAAAATACAAATCCATGAATACCAATAATATAAATTAATTAATTCTGACTAAAAGACAGTCACCGTTTATTACTTTACAAACACAGTAAGATGCAGAATTTCCTCTGCACTGTATAAAGAGACATTAATTCACAAAGTCACTGTGTGTGTGCGTGTGCGTGCGTGTGTGTGCGTGTGTGTGTGTGTGTGTGTGTGAAACTCACTGTAGTTTCTCCAGTGTACAGTGGGGATCTTTCTTTAGATCAGAGAGCAGCTTCACTCCTGATTCTCCTGGTTGATTGTAGTTCAGATTCAGCTCTCTCAGGTGTGATGAGGGGTTCGACCTCAGAGCTGAAACCAGAGCAGCACAACCTTCACCTGTAATACTGCAGTGTTCCATCCTGTAAGAGAGATCAACCACAGACATGCACAAATAGCAAATTGAGATAGGTATTCAAGTTAATTAATGCCTCTAAAGTGTTTTGTTAGCTGTTCCCTTGAACCCCTAAAAATGAGGTCCGAAGAGACGTCTATGCACTATGCAGTTTGTAACATTTAATTTTTTAAAAAGGGATTGAACAATAAGAACTGTAAGAACAATCTCAGCAACAACAAAAGACCATGGAAGACAAGAACAGTAGATAACCACAGAATCCTGTCCATGGTGAAGAATATACAGGTGAAACCCAAAAAATTAAAATATTGTGCAAAAGTTCATTTATTTCAGTAATGCAACTTAAAAGGTGAAACTAATATATGAGATAGACTCATTACTGTAACATCTGTACCACCACAGCACGGGGAAATAAGATCTAGCTCACCGGATTACTGAGTTGGCACTTTGTCCCCACCTAGTGTGTCTACGTGTGTACTGTCTACACTTTAACATTAATGAAGAGCACCTGTGTAACCTCCGTGTGTCTACCTATATATTCCGGTTGAACCCGTAGCACTTTGCCTGTTCACTGTCGTGCACCTTCTGTGTTGTCTGTGTGTTTATGAATCATACATTATCTCCTCTCTATTTCCCCCAGGACTGAGTGGTGTCTGCAGGTGTGGTTCTGTTTGCTTGGTGAGGAGTCATCACTCCAGACAAGGTCCACTGGCCTACGAGCCTGGTTTTGTTTATTTATCTTTTGTTTTTTCCCACCTGCAGACCCTATCGGGGGAGATGTAATTGTGTTACTTTGTTTTGGTTTGGTTCTTTAATTTCAAAGACACAAGAAAGAAAAGAGAGAATATAAGACAAATAAACTGTGTAAGAAATGGAACCTGCGTCTGCGTCCTCTTCCTCCAAGACAGACATGATAATTACATGCAAAGCAAGATAGTTCAAGCCGTGATTTGTCATAATTGAGATGATTATGGCGTACAGTTAATGAAAACCCCAAATCTACAATCTCAGAAAATTATAATGTTACATGCAATCAATAAAACAAGGATTGTACATAGAACAATATCGGACCTCTGATAAGTATAAGTATGCACATGTACTCAGTACTTGGTTTGGGCCCCTTTTGCAACAATTACTGCCTCAGTGCAGCATGGCATGGAAGCTATCAGACTGTACCAAGTCCTGCCGGAAAATGAAGTCAGCCTCCCCATAAAGCTTATCTGCGGAAGGAAGCATGAAGTGCTCCAGAATCTACTGGTAGATGGCTGCGTTGACTCTGGACCTAATGAAACACAGTGGACCAACACCAGTAGATGACATGGCTCCCCAAATCAACACAGACTGTGGAAACTTCACACTGGACTTCAAGAATCTTGCAGTGTGTGCCTCTCCATTCTTCCTCCAGACTCTGGGTCCTTGGTTTCCAAATGATATGCAAAAGTTGCTCTCATCAGAAAAGAGGACTTTGGACCAATGAGCAACATACCAGTTCTTTTTTTCTTTAGCCCATGTAAGACGCTTGTTTGTTGTTCAGGAGGGGTTTTACAAGAGGAATATGACATTTGAAGCCCATGTTCAGGATCCGTCTGTGTGTGGTGGCTCTTGATGTACTGACCCCAGCCTCAGTCCACTCCTTGTGAAAGTCCCCAACACTTTTGAATGGCCTTTTCCTGACAATCCTCTCCAGGCTGCGGTCATCCGTGCTGCTTGTGTTCCTTTTCTTCCACACTTTTCCCTTCCACATAACTTTATATTAATGTGCTTTGATACAGCACTTTGGGAACAACTTCTTTTGCAATTACCTTTTGAGACTTGACTGGAGGATGTCAATGATGGTTTTCTGCACAACTGTTAGGTCAGCAGTCCGTCCCATGATTGTGCTTCCTACTGAACCAGACTTAGAGACCATTTAAAGGTTCAAGGACCCATGCAGGTTATGGCTTAATTAGCTAATTAGAGTGGGACATTTTCAGCCTAGAATATTGAACCTTCTCACAATATTCTAATTTTCTGAGATTGTGGATTTGGGGTTTTCATGAGCTGTAAGCCATAATCATCTCAATTATGGCAAATCACAGCTTAAACTATCTTGCTTTGCATGTAATGAGTCTATCTCATATACTAGTTTCACCTTTTAAGTTGCATTACTGGAATACATTAACTGTGAACAATATTCTATTTTTTTTTAAGTTTCACCTGTACGTTTCACAACATCTACCCAAGTCAAGAACACTGTTGTGTAGGTAGGCGTCACTGTCCTAATCTGCCGTCAAGTGATGGCTTTATAAAGTAAATACAGATGCATCACAACAAGGTGCAAACCACTGGTAACACTTAAGAACAGAAAGGCCAGATTAGACTTTGTCTGAATTTTTTGCCAGATTCTTCGAAACCAAAATTTACTTGTTTAAGAATAATGGGAAGAGAAAAAATGGAGAAGAAAAGGAAGTGGCAAGCCCAGTACCTGTACCACATGATCTCACCTTAAAACTTCATGATGCTTGATATTTTCCGGCTTGCATGCCATCCACTGCTTTGAGGTTTTGGATTTTACAACTGCTGTTGCATCCTGTTGTTATGACTGAACTATTATTTATATATAAGGGATACTTTACATACTTGCTTGGATTTCCCTGTTGTCTACTTTATGTTTTGGAGGTGAACTGAACAATTATTTTAGGTGGCTTTTTCACTCTGCCTTACTTCTGAACATAGGCTTCCAGTCATCCCCAGCTTACTTCTTCTCTCTTTCCGCTTCAGGGTTCACAATATGCTTATTCCTACGTAACAGGGGATTTGCCAGTCATGAATGGAGTCAAAGAATGCTTCTGCAAAGCCCGGACTTGCCTCAGTTTGTCATAGCTTTCCTATTCTTTTTGGTGCAAGTATTTTATCCTGCTCCTGAGTGTTTGAATAAACACAAACTTTCCTTTAGTCTCTGCCATTTAGAATTGGACATTGGTTTAGAAAGCCATCTGGTTATTCAAGTTAATTACAGACAGTATCGCTACCTAACTTTATATTTACAGTAGAGACAGTAACACTACCTCACTCAATTACTAACCATACCAAGACCAGGTTATGAATGAAGGCAGACAGAGGAACAGAGGTTGCTCAGTCTGAGGTCTGCACTGTTGCCTCTCCAGTCCAGGCCATGTCTGATGTCATGACATTTCCTGCACAGTTTTTTAGATTTCCTTCTTTCAGCATGTAAATTAGCTTCTAGTATTTGTTTAAAAAGTTTCTAGTATTTATCTAAACAACACCGTCACAAAAATGTCAGTTTGGAGGTTCCTGGATTGTCATGCACACTCGTAACACGACCGGCACTAGGACCCGGGAGTAATACGGTCGGGTTTTCAGGAAGCATAAAAGGAGACAAAATGGCGCTTCACATTGCTCAGTCATTGAGTTCGCCCATGCCTTTGCTGACGCTACACCGACTATTCTGTGAGTACTCACCAATTCTGGTTGCTTCTTTGATTGAGTGTGTGTTGCTAGAACGCGGGTTTATTTGTGTAGATCCTTGCGCTTTGTGTAAGAGAGTTCTGAAACTAATCGCGTGGTTATCCTGCCTACTCGCGCTGCTTCCGCGTTTGGGTTTACCATCCACGCTACACGGGCTAGCTGCTAAGGCTTTTCTGTTCATCCCTTGGTTGCTCGTGACAGAATGACTGAGCCAAAAGCAGTAAACCCAGCGGAGTTTGCTTGCCTCTGTGATGTGGTTGACTAGCATGCCGAACTGCGGCCTTGCGCCGCGAGGTGCGGGGTGGCTGCTCAGTCGGCTGTTGCCACGCCCGCCGCAACCCCCGATGTGTTTATAGCTCTACCGGATAAGTGGGATGGCACAGATGGGAAATGCAGTGTTTTTCATATGTTTCCAATGCCCTCCGCCAAGGTACCATCCGGCCCTCCTCTTCGCCTGCCGCCGCGGCGTTCTTCTTTGTGAAGAAGGGGGATGGTGATTTACGCCCCTGTGTTGACTATCGGGGGCTTAACAACATCACAGTCAAGAATCGTCATCCTCTGCCTCTTACCAACTCTGCCCTGGACGCCCTCTCTGGTGCCACCATTTTTACAAAGTTGGAGCGCCTACAACTTGGTGCGCATCAGAGAGGGTGATGAGTGGAAGACGGCCTTCATCACATCTACTGGACATTATGAGAGCCTGGTCATTATTTGGACTTTGCAATGCACCTGCAGTTTTTCAACAGTTCATTAACGACGTCCTGAGAGACATGCTAGGTAGATGGGTCTTCGTCTACCTGGACGATATTCTCATCTACTCCCGCTCCGTCAACGAACACATCCAGCATGTCAGAGCGGTACTTAAGAGATTGCTCGCCCATCAATTGTACTGTAAGTTGGAGAGGTGCGCTTTTCACAAGCGCTCCACCACGTTCCTGGGTTTTGTCATCTCGTCCCAGGGTGTGGCCATGGACCCGCAGAAGCTAAAAGTTGTGCGTCATTGGCCCCTACCCAAGACACTTAAGCAACTTCAAAGGTTTCTCGGGTTTGCGAATTTCTTTCGTCGCTTTATCCGGGACTACAGTACAGTTGCAGCTCCCTTAACTGCCCTGACCCAACCATCTTCACATCACTTTCACCTTAACTCGGCTGCCATCTCAGCATTTCATGAACTCTGCCACCGAATCACCACTGCTCCGATTCTCCTTCACCCCGACGCCACCAAACCGTCGGGTTTCCCAAGGACATCGTCTCGGACAGGGGGCCTCAGTTCACGGCACGGTTCTGGAAGGCCTTCTGCCGTCTGATCAATTCCACCTGCAGTTTCTCATCTGGATACCATCCTCAAACTAATGGTCAGATGGAACGGACCAACCAACAACTGGAGCGCTACCTGAGGTGCTTCGTCGCCGATCGTCAGCGCTCCTGGGCCCGCTATCTCATTTGGGCAGAACTTTCACATAATCTCCACATCTCCTCTGCTACCAACCTAAACCCTTTTGAGATATGCCACGGTTTCCAGCCTCCGATGTTCGAACACCAAGAACCGGAGGTCGATGTACCGTCGGCCCAACAGTTGGTCCGAAGGTGTCGACGGCTATGGAGTCAAGCCAACACTGCCATTCACCGTGCCAACAACCGCTACACCATGCAACATCGCCATCGACACCCTCCGGGACGGTTGTACAATGTAGGTGACAAAGTATGGCTGTCTACGAAAAACCTGCACCTCCATACAGAATCCAAGAAGCTATCACCCAGGTTCATTGGTCCATACCGCATCACCCTCCGTATCAATCCCGTCACCTACCGGCTCCAGCTGCCTGCGGCGCTCCGGATCCATCCGGTATTCCACACCTCCCAGCTCAAACCCTTCATCACTTCACCAATGTTTCCACCCACCCACCCTGATCCTCCTCCCCGTATCATTGAGGGTGGTCCCACCTACACCGTTCGCCGGATCCTTGACTCACGTCCTCGAGGCAGAGGGCTCCAGTACCTGGTGGATTGGGAAGGTTACGGTCCCGAGGAGCGATCTTGGATTCCGGCTCGGTTCGTCCTAGACCCCGAACTCATCCGGGACTACCGTCGTCGGGTATCCTCCACCCCAGGACCGTCGAGAGTCGGTCCTGGACAGGGGGGTACTGTCATGCACACTCGTAACACGACCGGCACTAGGACCCGGGAGTAATACGGTCGGGTTTTCAGGAAGCATAAAAGGAGACAAAATGGCGCTTCACATTGCTCAGTCATTGAGTTCGCCCATGCCTTTGCTGACGCTACACCGACTATTCTGTGAGTACTCACCAATTCTGGTTGCTTCTTTGATTGAGTGTGTGTTGCTAGAACGCGGGTTTATTTGTGTAGATTCTTTGTCATGTCACGCCAAGCCACAGCCCCGTCATGATCACCTGAGCATTCCTTTCTCACTTCCTGTTCCCCACACCTGTTGTCTATCACTGACATGATTACCTATCCTATTTAAGCCACGCTCTGACTCCGTCATGTCGCCAGTTTATTGTGCGCCTTACCAGCCGCAATTCACCAGCTTTTTCTTCTGTCTTTGTCTGCCTAGTTTTGACCTCGCTTTGTTACGTCTCTGCCTCTTGATTTGGATTTGTTATTTGGATATTTCTCGTTGCCGACCACTTACCTGCTTCCCCGACCACGATTTTGGATTACGGACTCTTCTCTCGTCACTCCGGCTACGACCTTCGTCTGCTCTCCGACCACGAATTATCCTCGCTCCCCGCTGAGCTCACACTGTCATCCATACGCCGGCTCTGCATACTCCGGTTTCACTCTACGTCAAGCCTTCTCGCGCCGGAACACAGCTCAGGTCACACGCCGGCTCTGCACACTTCCGCATTCTCCAGAGGAGCGTCAGACACATCGCCCCTCGCCTCGGCGCACTCCTGCCGGAACTACTTGCTTTTGCTTTACAGCAACGCTTTCCCTGTTCAACGCGGAATTCTCAGTACAGCTTCAAAGCACCACGAAGTGAATCACAAGCTCTCTTTAACGTCACCTCAATCGGCATACACTCCAAACATCTGCACTTGGATCCACAACGCCCTCTACCGAGCCTGACATCCTTGCGCTTTGTGTAAGAGAGTTCTGAAACTAATCGCGTGGTTATCCTGCCTACTCGCGCTGCTTCCGCGTTTGGGTTTACCATCCACGCTACACGGGCTAACTGCTAAGGCTTTTCTGTTCATCCCTTGGTTGCTCGTGACAGAGATGCCTGAACAAAATGTCCACAAGCTAGGCAGAGCTGAGAAAGCGTTGCTTAAATAGTACTCCAACACCTTAACCACTTAGCTTCCCTTACCCTTAACTTGATAACTTAAGGTTTGTATTCTCTCTCTCTCTCTCTCTCTCTCTCACACACACACACACACACACGCACACACATACACACACACAAATAAATAAAATCTGCAGTTGACTTCAACATACAGTATAGAGCATTGTCATTGTCATATATTCCAGAAGTCCTTAGAACATTTTTTTTTAATCTTGTTTTCATATCATTATTGAGGTATTTGATCCTTTCTAAGAAATAGAATCTAACCTCAGTGTCTCCAGTGTACAGTGTAGATTCTCCAGTCCAGCAGAGAGCAGCTTCACTCCTGAATCCTGAATGTTATTGTTACTCAGGTCTAGTTCTCTCAGTCTGGAGGAGTTTGAGCTGAGAACTGAGGACAGAACTCTACAGCTTTCCTCTGTGAGATCACACCCATGTAGACTGGGAAATAAATTATGTAAAATAATACTATGTCAGAATCCTCAACCAGAAACATGCACATATATATATATTTTTATATATGGAACATTTTACATGAACTGTTTGTGTGTTGTTGGGGAGTGGATCTTATTTTGTGTAGACTGTGTGATATTAAATTATCTCCATGGGGGGTGCGGTGTTGAAACGTTTGAAACATTGTATTCAGTTTTGACCATAAAAAATAAATAATTATAAAATGTATAAATTGCTACTCTGTGCAATGCAGCATGCCCATTACCCATCACCCCAATGCTGGCAACTAAGAGTCATAAATAAGCCAGTTCATCTTGTGGTGTGCATACTGGCTTTACTTTAATAAATAATTCATCAATAATAATAATAATAATAATTGCACAAATACAACTTGAGTAAACACAAAATGCAATTTTTAAATGATGATTTCATTTATTAAGGGGAAGAAGTTGTCATAATCTACCTGGCCTATGTCAAAAAGTGATTGCCCCCTTAACGTAATAACTGGTTGTGCCATCCTTGATGGCAAGAACTACTATTAAGAATTTGCGATAGCTCTTAATGAATCTTTGACATTGCTGTGGAAGAATTGCAATTGGTTTTCTATCATTCATTGCAAATCAGGTGTGTGTGTTTGTGTGTATGATGATCTGACCTCATTTTCTCCAGTGTACAGTGTGGATTTTCCAATTCAGCAGAGAGCAGGTCCACTCCAGAATCCTGCAGCTTATTGTCACTCAAGTCCAGTTCTTTCAAACTGGAGAATTTTGAGCTGATAACTGAGGACAGAACTCTACAGCTTTCCTCAAGCAGATTACACCGACACAGCCTGGGAGAAAAACAGAAAACAAGTTCTGTCATCTCAAACACGATCACACACAAACTATTTCATCATCTATACCACTGTACAGGGTTGTGGTGGGGCCTGGGGCCTATGCAAGGAGACTTTGGAAATGAGGCAGGGTGCCAAGTTCTAAAGTATATGTTCTTTATATTTTTTTAATTACAAGAGTTTTTCAAATGTATGTGTCACATACACAATCATACACAGTATGATATGCAGTGAAATGTTTTAAGACCACCCAACACCCACCCCTGATGGCAACATAGAGAACAGCCCATTGTTGGGGTGGCTGAGGTTCTTCACAATTATCCTGGGCTTGATCTAGCCCCGCTTGCTGTAGATTGATTGCAGCTCAGAAACCTTGCAGAAAGCACTCAGCTGATTGCATCAACCCCTGTTGAGCTCATCTATCCTGCATGGTGCTGTTCCCAAACCAGGTACTAATGTTTCCCATCAGGATGCTCTCTATGGTGCAGGAGTCAAAGTTCCTAAGCACCTTAAAGGTCAAAAGTCTCTCAAGTGTCTCAGGTGGAAGTGACGCTGCCGGGCCTTGTTCACCACAGTGTTGATGTGACAGGACTATGAAAGGTCCTGTGTGGTGTAAACACAGAGGTATCTTTAGCTGTCCACTCTCTCCACTGGGCTCTCATTGATCACTGGGTTCTGATAATTCCTCTCCAGCTTTGTACTAAAGTTAACCATCAGATTCATGTCTTGTTGACATTCAGGAGGAGGTTGTTTCTCTGGCACCAGTTCTCCAGATTTCTAATCTCCTCCAGGTAGGCGGTCTCATCATCGTCAGAGATCAGACCCACCATGATGATGTCATAGGTGTATACTGAGTACAGCAGGGTGCTCAGAACACAACCCTGGTGGGCTCCAGTGCTTAGAGTGAGGAAGGCTGAGACATGTCCGTCCATCCTTTCTGCCTTTAGTCTGCCAGTCAGGAAATTGGAGATCCACTGACGCAGACATGGGCTGAGTCAATGTGTGAAGTAGGTGCGAAATGGCATTATTTGTTGAGCGGTTTGGACAGTACGCTGATCCAGTATGTCCGGTAGTGAAGTGATGATGAAGTCTCTGACTAGCTGCTCAAAGCACTCTCACATTATTGAGGTCAGGATAACAGGGCAATAATCATTGAGGGAAGCAGGATGGGGTTTCTTTGGGACAAGAACATTGATGGACTCTTTTAAGCATGTGGGGATTACCGACTGGGTTAAGGAGAGATTGAATATTTCTGTGAACACAGGCGCTAGCTGGTCTGTACAGGCTGTGAGGACTCGACTTTGGATGCCATCTGGTCCTACTCCTTTCCTGGTGTTCACTTTCCTGAAAGATGTCCTGACGTGATGCTCGGAGACGATGAACCCATTTCGATGGCGACATGGTCAGATTTCTCAAACAGGATTGTGTGCTGTAGGCTTCTTTGATTGTTATATAGCAGAATGTCCTTTCACCCCTGGTAGGGCAGGAGAATTGTTGTATTGGTTTCAATGTATTTAAATGATTTACAAATCACCTTTTTCAGTTTTTTATTTAGATTTTACATACCATCCCAACTTTTTCTGATTTGGGGTTGAATTATATTTTTAATATAATAATAACAGTCAAAGGAAACAGGATGTGAAAGTGATGATCTGACCTCAGTGTCTCCAGTGTACAGTGTGGATTCTCCAGTCCAGCAGAGAGCAGCTTCACTCCTGAATCCTGCAGGTTATTGTGACTCAGGTCCAGTTCTCTCAGACTGGAGGAGTTTGAGCTGAGAACTGAGGACAGAAATCTACAGCTTTCACCTGTGAGATCACACACACGCAGCCTAGGAGAGAAATGATGATACATCAGAACATTGATCTCTCTATCTCTCTCTCTCTCTCTCACACACACACACACACGCACACACACACACACACATTTACATCATACAGATTAAATATAAAGAAAATCAGACAAATTATCATTTGCATTGAAAGGAGAAATTTTATTAAATAAACAAGTCTCTCTGTCTGTCCGCTGTGCTCGATAATCTTACTGACTCCAGGAGAGACACAGTCTCTCTCTCACACACACACACACACACACACACACGCACACACACACACACGCACACACACACACACACACACACACACACACACACACGTTGTTTGTCAGAAAGCTCTCTGTTTATTAACAGTAAAATACTTTGAGTATTTATCTGTTTAGCAAAACGCCTGGTGTCATGAACATCTGATCCCAAGAAGGACATAAAGCATTTTAACATGTCCTGGTGAAATCCTGAAGAACAAAGAGTGGAAGTTGTACAGATGTTCATCCAGAGACAAACCAGGAGGAGAGAGAGAGTTTTATACATTCCTGGTTGTGCGACGATTATAGAAGCTTTAAAAAATTACTGTCTCTGTTCACTTTCTCCTGAGTGACAGTTTTTAGTTTTTACTAAGCGTCGTTTTTTTACGTCCTGCATCTGCAAGTGATTATGATGCTCTGAAAAGCGGTTTGCTTGTTCCTGAATGACTGTAGGGGTGTCTCTAAGTGTGTGTGTGTGTGTGTGTGTGTGTGCGTGCGTGTGTGCGTGCGTGCGTGCGTGCGTGCGTGCGTGCGTGCGTGCGTGCGTGCGTGCGTGTGTGTGTATGTGTGTGTGTGTTTCACATAACCTGTGTTCCTTTGGCTTGTGAACGTCCTCAGAAATTAACATGACGTGTCTACAAGATGCAATATGGATGTAAACAGTAGGGGGCAGTGTAGTCAGCAGACAGGTCAGAAATGGTGGAAAGTTTTGAACAGAAGTCGTGTGACCAGGATAAACAAGTAAAATAAATGAAACATTATAGTTTTTTGCTCAGTTTAACCTAATTATTAACGATCCCAACATTAGTATAGAGCAGGAGTCAGCATCAGAACACTGACATCTCTACTTCTCTCTCTCTCTCTCTGCGCCGGGTGTGAGGAGAACGTGCAGAGGACTGTTTGGCATCCTGCCAAATTTTGAAGGCTTGTGTCTTTTTTTCACATTTTTTCTTTTTCTACTGGTATATGTTTTTAACAAACAAAGTAGAAACTTCATAGTGAGAGAGAGCGAGCGGGGCACCAAGGCCTCTGAGGCCGGTGTGGAGACTCTGTCTCTCTGGCATGGCGTTAAGTGTGTGTCGGAAGACGGAGTACTAATAGAAGACGTGTTACTGGCGGTGGTGTGTGAAAATATCTACTCAGCCTCCCGGATGAACAAAGCTCGTAAGCACGCCAATAAAAACCGGAATCAACGTGAGAGGATCTACGGTCCAAGTCACCCCTCTGTCTGTCTCTGCGACACGGGTGGTTCCCCGTTTATTAAGGACGAGGTGATTATGAGGGAGATCGCCGATTTGAGAAGTTTGTCAGTCCCATGAGAGCTACTGTTTCCCGCTCGGGTGTAAGCGCTCCACCATCAGATCCTAATGGTTTTAAATAATCAAGAGACACTTAATGTAAATTTTAAGTGTAAAGAGGGTGAAAGGTTTTACACTGTTTTTGCCACTTCAGAGCGGCTGAGGTGTTTCGAGTGCATGGACGTTGGTCACAAAAGGCTGGGCACGGGGCTGTGCAGCTGAGGAGCTCACGGGGCGACACGGCCGGGAAACAGCGGCAGCAGCGTGAGGACAGTCAGCGGGGGAGCACCGAGGAGTTCGTGCATGCGGCCGGCCTCGCCGACAACCAGAGCAACGACACACCAGAACTCAAAGAGGTCAATCCTGAACACACCGGCATCACTGAGACACACCCGGCAAAACCTGATGCCGGTACAGTGTTCAGTGCTGACAGTGACCACGTCCCTAACGTCTGCACCAAAATACAGCAGCCACAGACCAGCACATCGCCACAGACACTTAATGAAAACACCACAATCAAACCGAGGAGAAAAAGAGAGGAGACGTCCACCAACTAACAAATAAACGGAAAACCCGCAGTCAGACTCAAAGCGCCGCAGCACAGGAGAGTGAAGAGGCCCTGGTGCAGCACCGCACACACACACACACACACACACACACACACACACAGACAAACACACCTGTAGACACAGAGGAGCAGGTCAGCTTCTTTCCACAGATGTCTAAAGCCAGGGAGTAAAACCGTTAAAAGAACTGAAAAAACCAACGCACAGGCAACAAAAAACCAACCAACACTCAGAAGGAAGAAAAAATGGACAAAAGTGGTCTTGTTAATAGTAGAGAAGGGGGGTGGGGGGCTTAGTGGGAGTTAAAAAAAATGTAAATACTGCATGTGTGTGTATATATATGAATGTGCGTGTGGTCACGGCATGCACCTGTGATGGGCGTGCGCCCAAATCTATTATCGCCCGTCGCTCACGCCGTAGGCTGCCTAGGTAGGCGGCACCCCCTTCTGCAGGCATGCAAAGGGACAGGGCCGCCTATTCGGACCCGCTGGTGATAATTAACGCTAATACGATCTCAGGCTGACTCTGCATTATAAAAGCAAGAGGTGGAGTTTAGTCCGGGGTCCAGGAAGAACGTAAAGAGACGTGCGGTGGAGCGTGGCCAGCGAGAGAGATATGACGTGCCCCAGGGAATTCCGCCCTTTAATCTCCACACTGAGGACAGCGTGGGAAAGAACTGCACAAGCTCCTGCGGCACCTACACTCCCGCACCGAGCCCGGGCCAGGACGGGAGGGGGCCAGGCCGGCCATCGACAGCGGGAGAGGAACCGTGTAGGGAGCGAGCAGGAGCCACTCCACCCACTGAGACCTTATCGCCAGCGTGCCCGCATGGCACTGCCCCGGACCTGCACGTGCACCTTTCACTCCATTCCTTCCTTTCTTTCCATCAACCCTTTCCTGCCCCATTTTTCCTAAATAAATGATCCTTTTCCCGTCACATGGATGCCCCGTGTGGTCTGCCTGGATGCGCTTGGTGGCTGGGGATGGTTTCCATGAAGACTGTCCTATCATCGATTGATGCTCTGGGGACCTGTGACTTCAGTTGTTCGATAGCTCAGGACTGGAATCTCCTACAGTCTACCTGAGCCTCCGGGAACAAACTGGACTCCTTTTAATTTAAATTTTAACACATCTCCTGTTACACTGAACTTCCAGTACACATTATTATGCTGATCATTCTCTGCTATCCGTTATCACCCAGATGAGGATGGGTTCCCTGTTGAGTCTGGTTCCTCTCAAGATTTCTTCCTATTACCATCTCAGGGAGTTTTTCCTTGCCACCGTCGCCCTCGGCTTGCTCATCAGGGACAATCTTATCATTTTGATTCATACACATTGCATAAAAACTTACTTCTTTTTATTGTGTAAAGCTGCTTTGCGACAATGTCAATTGTTAAAAGCGCTATATAAATAAAATTGAATTGAATTGAATAGAATTTTCTCTTTAAGACCTCGCCTCGTGTCCATGATGGCGCCCGTGCTCATAGGGTCGAACCCGTTACAGTGTGTATGTGTACATACAGCATATATATATATATGGGTGTGTGTGTGTAAAGTAAAAATGTAAAGTAGGTTTTTCTTTTGTTTCAAAATAAAGTGTGGCTAAAACTCAAACTCTCTGTCTCACACACACAGACACAGAGGGAGAGAGAGAACACTGAAGAAATCCTTCGTCAGAGAAATTAGTAAAAAAAGACAAATTAGTAACAGAAGGTTTACTTCATTTCGGCTCCAAGAAATTATTAAAAGACAAAATACATTACATTCATGTTCTGATATTAACTTGAACTGCCCAGAACTGATCCTGTGTGTGTGTGTGTGTGTGTGTGTGTGTGTGTGTGTGTGTGTAGAAAAGCTAGGCCTATAGAGAAAATATGCACATGACATCAGAATGCATAATTCACTGCAGATACACTGCCACTGAGAGGCAAAAAGCTTTTTGAGCAACAATGCGAGTATGAAAACTGCGACCCACAGAAACGCATCAGAAATGGGGAGGCAGGCCTTCTAGTGGCGCAGTGCTAAAGTGCTCGCCCTGTCATCCGGAGATCGCCGAGATCACGGCTCTACAGCCAGTCAGGGGCGTCTGTGAGCTCACGCAAGCGGAAGGAGCGGATAGCGCCGTCCTCCGAGTGAGTTACTCCGCCCCCAACGGTGTGTGAGCGAGCAGTTCGAAAAGATGCGGTCGGTTGGCGTCACGTGGTTCGGAGGAAACACGTGATAGTCTTCGGCCCTCCCGGCTGAGTGGTAGTAGTAGCCTTAATGTGGGAGCCGCCTAGTGACGGGGAGGAATTGGACACGACAAAATTAGGGAGAAAATTGGGGGAAAAAAAATTTTTAATGGGGAGGCGTTCTTGTGCCTTTGACTGTACAAATAGATTTATCAAGTAATTTACATAAACAAGTGGAATCCTGCAGCTGAAACATGGATTTGTTTGTCGTCATTTGGTGTCAGATATGTTGGAATTTTGGAGAAGTCACTGTGTTGACTAGTCATCTATTAAACATTTAGCATCGGTCATTTATATTTTAAAAATATTTATTAAAAAACCTCCGTAATAATGAGCCATGTGTTCCTTATAAAAGGAGGAGAGAATGTTAGCTAGCTAGATGACAATTTAAACATAACTTTTGTTTCTATTTGTAGCATCTTAATGTGTCTTAATGTGAAAGTGACATGTGCACACCCTCTATACAGAGCATCACGGTACGACTCACAGAATATCGTGTTTATCTGATGTTGATCTAAAAGAACACATTTTTGTCCTCCAGTTAAATCTGTAGAAAACCAGTTTAATCCCAGAAACACCAACTATTCTCAGGCTGTTCAGGAGTGTTGTGTGATCTATAGTGTAAATGCAGCAGGAAAATCTAACAGCACTAAAAGCACAAACACCAAAACACCATCTGCTTCAGTATTTAATCTCAGATCATTTACTACTTTAATAAAATGTTATTTCAGTGCTGTGATCTGAACTGAAACAGGAGGAGAAACATTGCTGGTGTTATGAAGGCAGAGGGACACAAGAGCAAGTGGCTTTAATTCAATACAAATAGGGAACTAAACCCAAGAGCTCATCAATACTTCACACACTGAACAAGGAAGAGGTCATGTGACCAGCACACAGGGATTAACTAGACAGTGTAGGAGGGGAAATAATACACACAGCAGAGGACTGAACAGTAAGATACACAACCAACCATCACACAGTACACACACACACACACACACACACACAATCACACGGCACGCACACTTTAAATAAATAAAAAAATCTTTTAAAAATAAATATTTCCTGAGATTTGGGATTCTCTTGATGAGACATTACACATGTGGACCTGACCGCTGGTTCCTTATTTTAAGTATTTATTTGAGAATTTAGTATTTTTCAACAGAGTGTATAAATCAATCTTCAGACATCACACACTGCACCTGTAGGGGGCGTACATACATATGATCTATTTGATCTTCTGTACCCAGAATGCATTTTCAGATCAAATCAATGAAACATTTTTGTTTATTGTATAGTTTCACTGATTATTAACCATTAGAACATTAATACAGAGTTAAATGTATCACTGATCATTAAAATTTATATTTGAAAAGTTTAAATAGTAAAATGTTTAATATTTTCTCAGTCTCTTGTTATACATCAGACTTGTTGCTCTACATTTTACTATTATTAGGTTTATATTATAATAATGACAATCAGATAAACAGAATGTGAAAGTGATGATCTGACCTCAGTGTCTCCAGTGTACAGTGTGGATTCTCCAGTCCAGCAGAGAGCAGCTTCACTCCTGAATCCTGCAGTTTATTGTAACTCAGGTCCAGTTCTCTCAGACTGGAGGAGTTTGAGCTGAGAACTGAGGACAGAATTCTACAGCTTTCACCTGTGAGATTACACACACGCAGCCTGGGAGAGAAATGATGATACATCAGAACACTGACATCTCTCACTCTCACACACACACACACACACACACACACACACACACACACACACACACACACAGTCTGAATCTGCAGTTAAACATCTGAATATTTGTGTTTGTATTCATTAAATCAAATGTAAATTTTGACTAATTACGTAAAATGTAAAAGTGTAGAAAAAAACACTAAAATAGAGAAAAAAAGAGAGTAATTTAATATTTAGTAAACCCCCTCATTATTCCATGTTAGAGAAACACATGAATAAATAAATAAATAAATAAATTAATTAATTAATCAATAAAGTTTATGTAGTTAGTAATTCATTTATTAAATCATTTTAAAATGTGATATTTATAAATGATTATAAAATGACTCACACAGCTTTTCTGGATGCTTTGACCACTGGCAGCAGCCTCAGAAGACATTCATCTGATCTGTCATATTTCCTCAAATCAAACACATCCAGATTCTCTTCTGAATTCAGCAACACAAACACCAGAGCTGACCACTGAGCAGGAGAGAGTCTGACTCCACTGAGACGACTGTAATCTCCTCTGTTCAGGTAATGTTGTACTTCCTGCACTAGAGAATCATCATTCAGTTCATTCAGACAGTGGAACAGATTGATGGATTTCTCTGGAGATGGATTCTCCCTGATCTTCTCCTTGATGTACTCGACTGTTTTCTGTTTGCTATGCGAGCTGCTTCCTGTCTGGGGCAGTAGGTCTCGTAAGAGAGTCTGATTGGACTCCAGTGAGATACCCAGAAGGAAGCGGAGGAAAAGGTCCAGGTGTCCATTCTCACTCTGTAAGGCCTTGTCCACTGCACTCTTCAGGAAATCAGACATGTTTGATTTGGTAAAAATATCTAACCAGGTTTGTTGTTTTGCAATATTTTTGTTGATGACTGAGAGAAATGTGTATAAAGCAGCCAGAAACTCCTGAACACTCAGATGTATAAAGCTGAACACCTTCCCCAGGTGAAGCCCAAACTCCTCTCTGAAGATTTGAGTACACACTCCTGAGTACACTGACACTTCTCTGACATCAATACCACACTCTCTCAGGTCTTCCTCATAGAAGATCAGGTTTCCTTTCTCCAGCTGTTGGAAAGCCAGTTTTCCCAGTGCCAAGATACTCTCTCTGGTCTGCTGAGGATCAGGGTCATGTTTCTGATGGTACTTTTGGTCCTTGTGTTTGATCTGAAAGATCAGGAAGTGTGTGAACATTTGAGTCAGAGTCTTGGGGATCTCTCCACTCTCTGCTTCACCCAACATTCTCTCTAGAACAGTGGCTGAGATCCAGCAGAAGACTGGGATGTGGCACATGATGTAGAGGCTTCTTGAAGACTTCATGTGCTTGATGATTTTATTAGCCAGGCTCTGATCACTGATCCTCTTCCTGAAGTACTCCTCTTTCTGAGGATCACTGAAACCTCGTACCTCTGTTACCTGGTCTACACACTCAGAAGGGATCTGATTGGCTGCTCCTGGTCGAGAGGTGATCCAGAGGAGAGCAGACGGAAGCAGGTTCCCCTTGATGAGGTTTGTCAGCAGCACATCGACTGAGGCTGACTCTGTCACACCACACACTCTCTCATTGGTCTGGAAATTTAGAGGAAGTCGACACTCATCCAGACCATCAAAGATGAACAGAACTTTGTTGATCTCACAGTCTAGTAATTTTAATCCTTTTATTTCTGTGAAAAAGTGATGAATAAGATCCATCAGACTGAGATGTTTCTCCTTCATCAGATTCAGCTCTCTAAAGGGAAGTGGAAACATGAAGGTGACGTCCTGATTTGTTTTTCCTTCAGCCCAGTCCAGAATGAACTTCTGCACAGAGACTGTTTTTCCGATTCCAGCAACTCCTTTAGTCAGGACACTTCTGATGGACTTGTCTTTAAAGAGATCATTACATTTAATGGGGGTCTCCTGTGTTGCTGGTCTCCTGGACGCTGTCTCAATCTGTCTCACCTCATGTTCATTATTGACGTCTCCACTCCAACCCTCTGTGATGTAGAGCTCTGTGTAGATCTCATTCAGAAGAGCTGAGCTTCCATGCTGTAAGATTCCTTCATTAATTCTTTTACATTTCTCACTCAGTCTGGATTTGAGGTTTCGCCGGTACACAGAGACGAGTTCTGATAAAAAGAAGAATAAAATGTAAACTCTATGATCATCTCTGTTGAATATTGATATTTTCATATCTGTATATCATATGTAATGTCAGTACTGATCTGTTCTTATAGTCTGTTGATAAAAGCACATCATTATGATGAGATGTGTTTAATAAATTTACAGCCGTTTCCTTCCTCTAAAGTTAAAGTGATGTTATAAGTCCATGAGCTCTTACTGTTCTGCAGTGTGTTAGCGAGATCTGTGTGGTTCATGTTCTTCAGGACGTGCAGTGTGATCTTCAGCGCTGACACTCTGACACTGCTCTGATCCTCCTCATCCTCCACCTCCCTCTCAGAGAATGCTGGGTAATCTGGACTCAGGAGCTTCTTAAATCTCTTCAGCTCATTCTTTAACAGAGTGATGACTTTGTGCTCCAGATCCTGATTAGAAACAGAAAGAAAAAAATACAAAAACATTATAATGTCATAAGAGTGTGTGTTTATTACTGAATGTAAACATTCTTTGTTGTCTGATTAAACACTGGAATTTTGTAATAATGTATTTTATTCTAATCCTGTTGCTCCAGCTCCTGATTAGGGCGTAGATGAGCAAAAAACATGCATGTAGGTCAATGAATACACTCGTGTTCTCTCTTAGTGTTCTGTCACATTACAGTGAGAGTGGAATAGATGTCATGATTACTCACCTGGTTTCACACACACACACACACACACACACACACACACACACACACACACACACACACACACACACACACACACAGAAACTCTGCTGGTTCATTTTTTACTTTACGGCAGTGTTTCTTTTAGTATGCGCTCACGCGATTGTCATTAGAGAGATTTCTTTTTTTCCCCCTGTTAACACAGTGTTTCCGTTGTGTGTGTGTTTGTTGGGAAACTTAAAAAGCGAGCTGGGGGTAGGTTGGAGGAGTTTTACTGTGGAAGACGAGGCAATAGAAGGGGCTAATTCCACACACACACACACACACACACACACACACACACACACACACACACACACACACACACACCTTAAATATGGCCTCCAAATGCTTCTTCTCAGTGATTTTTGATTTATTCTTCTGTGGTCTGAGAACAAACAAAACACTAGTTAAAAGTTTAACAAGGACTATAAATCATATTCATAACTACAAACACACACCAGTGAATACACAGATATCTGAGAGATGTTTGATTATGTGAGAGTGTGAGTGATAAAACACTGCACTCATACATTAAACTGTACTCACCTCAGATCAGTAGCACAGTCTGTGTCTCCAAAGGTTATTGGAAGATCCATTGACTCGTCACTCTTCATGGACACACAGCTGGGTGCAGGTGAGTCTGATCTCTTACCCTGAATCAGACTAAACACACACAACCACTGCAGCATTATTACTGTTCTGTAGCAAAACTGAATAATTAAACTAAGAAGCATTTTTCAATAGTGATTTTTTCAAAACTCTTCACACAGCGAGCAGAACAGAATTCTGTGGACTAAACTGGGAACATTTTCTATTTTCATAAATTATGATCATGATGCACAAACACACACATGAATGATAAAATCTGCTGATGCTCCTTCCATCAGTGTTGCTCAGTAGCTTAATGTCATTAATCATCAGCAATTTTTGAACATCATGGGACAAAGCTGTTGAATTAACTTGTTGACAAGTGACTTTTCACAGATACACACCAGAGTCTGATCTGGTCAGTGTTTAGTCTTTCACTCCCTTCACTCACCTCTCGTCTTTCTTTGTGTTCTGTTCCCCAGACACACTCATTTTCAGGTATTATCCCCCAGGATTACACTGTAAACTACACACACAGAAAGTGAGACCAAGAGAGGGAACAGCAAATTGTTTAATCAGATATAATTTAGAAAGTTTTATATTATTATATCTATATAAATAAAAGACAGGTTTTGTCTGTACATTGGTCAGAACTCGCTCTTTCAATGACATCTTTATGTTTCTTACACCAGAGGACACAAAAACCCAGTCTCAAAAAAATTACTATCTGTCTGTCTGTCCATAAATATTTTGTCACAGCATCAGACAAAACTGTCTGCACACAATTTAAAGAGACTTTTGCGGTACTTAGATATCTGCCTGAAGTTTAACCTGCACCATTAGTGAATGATGATGAAACTCAGCTAATGTCAGTTGTACCATTTTGACAGCTGGAGTCACATCTGTACATGAAAAGCAGAGGGGAACATTATCTGATAGCATGAATTCTAAACCTCAGGATGTGATTCTGCTGCTATAATGAACATATTTAGAATGAGGAAAAATTCATGTTTGTTGTGTAAACGCTTGTACTTAGACCAGGAACAGATGAACATACTTAGTGTTAGAATGATGAAACTCAGAGAGCCGCAGTAACAGTCTGACAGGTGTGGGAATTTATTTACATAGAAAGCAGAGGGGAAACAGTATCTGACAGTGACAATTCTATCCATCAGGATGTGTTTCCCTTGCTATAATGAACATATAATGATAAAACTCAACTAATTCACCTGTGGTGTGGAAACAAATCAGTAGTAACAGTCTGATAGGTGTGGGAACGTCTTTACTTAGAACATATAAGGGAGACAGTATCTGAGAGAGACAATGCACAGACTTTCCCTGTGGAAAAAATTAAGACATAAAAATTAATAATAACAATAATAATAATAATAATAATAACAATTTGAGATCATTTGCATTTAATGAGAGTGAGATCAACTCACTAGTTTACAAAATCACATCAATCTGAATAAACCCAAACTGAGTATAAAAGTAATCAGCACTGGTACTGGACAATATTTTATCAAAAAGTACCAAAGAAAATGATTCCATTCATAAAACATCATAAATAAATCATGTGTTGTGTATAAAGTGATTAAAAAACAAACAACACAACGCATGTTATGATAAGTTTTGTTTTCAAGCTGTGTGAAAATCTCCGTCTCTTCCATTCCAGAGATTAAAAACAGTAACAATGTCACTTTTACACTCTGTAGAGTCTCAGTGGCTCCCTGAGCCGTTTTCACGGGGGTGGAGCTAAGAGAAACACATCTCGATGGGGGAACCAACTTCAACACAACACACAGGACTAATGCGCGCTTACACACACACACACACACACACACACACACACACACACACACAAAGCACTACTGCGCGCGCTTACACACACAAACACACACACACACACACACACACACACACAGACACACACACACACAAAAGCACTACTGCGCGCGCTTACACACACAAACACACACACACACACACACACACACACACACACACAAAGCACTACTGCGCGCACTTACACACACCATGTACGTACACACACACACACACACACACACACACACAAAGCACTACTGCGCGCACTTACACACACCATGTACGTACACACACACACATAGCACTACTGCGCGCGCTTACACACACACAAACACACACACACAAAGCACTACTGCGCGCGCTTACACACACACACACACAGCACTACTGCGCGCGCTTACACACACCATGTACGTACACACACACACACACACACACACGTCCACTGTCCTTTCATGTTGGACACAAAAGGAGATATGGAGCGGATTCCTCCTGTAAGTCATGATGTGCTTTAGTGACGGTGTTACAGCTCAGTCATACAGTTTTACACCAGTTAGAATTGTAAGGGTTCACACTGGAGCTTCATTTGATAAACATGTAGACAGTCTGAAATAACTCTCCTTACAGAAGGAACAAACAGCTAAGAAACATTTATTATCGTTTTATTTATCACAATTCCACTTACTAACAGCTGATTAATGAGGTTTAGCTTTAGATTTATTTACTCACTGTGTTTCTCTCCTGTAGACTCGCTGCTTCCTGTCTTTATAAAATAGAAATACTTTCACTTTCAGTTTTAAGGCAGTCGAGCGCCACCTGTGGGCAGAGAGAGAGTGTGTGTGTGTGTGTGTGTGTGTGTGTGTGTGTGTGTGTGTGTGTGTGTGTGTGTGTGTGTGTGTGTGTGTATTAGAAGTTGGCAGAGTGTGAGAGACTGCACACAACACCTCACTGTCACAGCCAGTTTATTATCTCTTAGTTTTATTTTCACATATTCGGATTTCAGATGTTCCTGAGAAATACAGTTTCCCCAATGTTTCCCCGGTCGCACACAGTTCTGAATAATGACATCACCTTCAATAAACAAACAAATTAAATAAATAAATGCACTAAATATATAACTAAATATTAGAGTGTGTGACTTCTGTAATCAAGGTAGAATCTTAAATGGTTGTCTCGGTCGTTCACTTATTAGACGGTCAGTAAGTGACTCCATCACTATAAAGCAGAAATAAACTGTGTTTCTGAAAGATTTTTTATTATATTTTATATAAAATGTCAGACACACTGTTATTAACTACAACAGCACAGTGTATATTTTTGGCTGATATTGATGATAAAATGAGGAAAAGTGATCTTCCTTTTAAATTGTGTGCAGTTAATTTTGGGGCCATGTGAGAGTGACCGAGTCTGAGAACAAAAGCATTCAGACTGACAATCTTGATTGCATGCTAAAAATATGTAGACAATGCAGTAACTTCCAGTGGCACGATGTGTCAAAGGCCTTAAGATTAAAGCATCATTACTTGGCTGTTACTCAAACCCTGATACTCCAGTTAACTGAAGCTGTTACTGCTCCCTCTGGTGGAAATATGCAGCAGTGCAACCAGTATCCTAGCACAGCAGAAGTGAGCATTAATTGGGTGGGGTTACATTCACTGCATCATTGAAGAGGATGACGTCCCAAGGATGTTGCAGACAGGGACTTATTATGGATCTGCCTGGGTCGTCTCATGGACCAGCTGCCCGTTTAAAATAGTTACATCTGTCTTTAAACATAAGTAATAATATAGTAATGATAGCAGCATGGAATGCACAGAACACATCAGCTGGGTCAATATGTCTTTCCTCAGAACTGCTCAGGTCCAAGAGTGGTTCCAACATTCCCTACTATTTTCAGTTCAATGTCTCCTGATGAAGATACTCTCTGTTTAATTACATAGTTACGGAGTTTCTATGAGCATGATGGTGGAAAGTTTATGAACACCAACCCTATATAAATATGCTCCTTATTTAGCCCATGCAGGAGGCCTCTGACCAAACCGATGATGGGTCACTATGCAAGACCATTCTTCACACACAGCACAACACAAGATATAGTGTGTGATGCTGATGAAAAGTCATGGTCAGATCCAGCAAGATGTAGGGACCTTTAGGATTGATTGATTTGTTTGTTTGTTTATTTACTGTAAGTCATGCTTTTCCCCCAGCTAATGTTTATACTGTATTTCTATGTATAATATTTGATAGTTATACTGTAATTCTCAGTGCAAAATTAACCTCTGTAAAAGCATGGATGTATTGACTGATGTGGAGGGGAATAAATATTCTCATCAGTGTGAAGTATTCGACTACTGTGTGTTGTGTTTGTTCCATTTTAAATCAGACCATCATTTAAAAAGCAGCAAAGTTTAGAAGTATTTTAGATTGGGAATAGCAGTGTTCCTGTTAATAACATGAAATATGTCTGTGCTTACAGTTCTGTGTTTTTTTTTTTCATTTTTTTTTTTATTTTGCATATTTGTCTCACTTAAGTAATTCAGATCTTCAAACAAATGTCAATGTTACACAAAGATAACCCGAGTAATTGAATATATTAAGAAAAAAAAGCTGTCCAAACCTGCCTGGTCCTATGTGAAAAAGTAATTGCCCCTAAACCCAATAACTGGTTGTCTGTTTCCACAGAGTAAAGGACAAAGCACATGCACAAAGTATTGAGCTTTACCTTTGCTTATCGAACTCCTGCTGATGGGTTGAAGTCGCCAGCACAGTTGCTGATGAGTAGATGTCTCCCTTCAGTCCTCCTGTAACTTCAGACACATTGCGTCCTCTTTCCCCGGCTAATGCCAGATTTATAAATGTTCCTCTGTAGCTGTATAGGATTATTTTAAAGCTTGAGAGTCATTATTATTATAAAAAATAATAATCAAACAATAGACACAGGACACAGACATACGCAAACAATCTGCTGCTGGTCGCTGCAAGCGCCGTGGTTCCACCTAATTTCAGTTTGTATCTGCAGTATACAGTGTGGTGTTACTGAGAGTCTACATCAGGGGTGTCCAAATCTAGTCCTGGAGGGCCAGTGATCAGCACAGTTTATAATTCACCAACACCTAAACACACGCTCTGAACCTAGTAATTAACAGATTAGTTAAATCAGCTGTGTTTGAGAAGAAGAAGCACCAAACTGTGTTGGACACTGGCCCTCCAGGACTGGATTTGGACACCCCTGGTCTACATATTCTGTGGATGCCGATATGCCGCCTGGCAAAAAGACATGGCATTTATATTTCTCCTTATAAGCCATTGATAGGATAATTACTGCAGTGATTAATATGTTTTAACTGCACTAATGATTCAGTGAGGAGCTTCTCATTTCTTAAATAGCCATCAGGGAACACATATCCTATGGTCATGGAGAAGATGGTACTGTGTTTCAGAAGAGTCACATTACTGGCCTGCATCAAGCAAAGAAAACAACTAAGGAGATTGTTAAAATGACTGAAATTGGGATAAGAGCTGTATCAATACCTAGAAGCAAATTTGTAGAAGAAATGAGGTCATACAGACTGGACTTTGGAGCGATTACACAGAACTTGAGGATGAAAAGTAAATTGCAGCATTTTTATATACAGATCTCGCCATTAAGAATGCACGCTTTTTCCCGCGAGATCCCGCAATTTGGCTCACGACATGCCGCGAAATCCCTTAAGCAACATTCGGGAATTTAAATAAAATGTGTTGTGCTTCACTGAATATCCACCAGATGGCGCATGGGGGACTTTATCTCAAAGCCAGACCAAGTACAACGAAGAATTGTGTATAGTTAATTAGCCTAAAACAATATTGTTTCCAATGCTGAAGCAAACATGAATTTTATTTTGTTTTACAATAATAATATTTTATGATGAATCTGCGTATATGTGCTTCATATTATGTTCATAATGATGAAAAGAGACGCCCTAAATTATGAGGCACCGTATAGGGCTTAAATCAAACTTCACTCATGCACACACACGTGAAACACTTGCATAGACATATATGAAACAGTCACACATCTATGTACTGTATACTACTAACTGCTCACACAACTACATATGAAATGTTCGCGCACAAACACCTACTGTATGAGACGCGCACACATATACACAAACTCTCCGTGCACATACACATAGACGCGCGCACATATACAGTGATTATGCGAATGTCCTGATTCGTGAATATGCAGACATACTGTTCTCCCCCAGAAAGTCATCGCCTCTTGCAATAGTGCAGATCAAACATACAACACCAGACCATAAATAAAAAGGAATATTTAAGCATATACGCAAAATGTATTTCACTTACATGTTACAGACTAAAACACGGAAAGTAGACGTGCGGTCCAAGACGGAAACGGGTTTCGTTATTTTACAAAATGTGAATATATTCAGTAAATGTATGAATTACACTCAAAGTATCAAATCCAACTATGAAGTCTGATTTAATTGATATCATTAAACATTTTATTTGTTTCTATTTATGTTTATGGTTTGCTGGTGAAATAGATTTTAGGCAGAGACGTCTGCTCGGTCTTGTTTACTCTTTTTAAACCCTTCAATTCTGCCAAATCCCCCATCAGCGAAACCGGTTTGATACTTTCACACCTATCATGAATGAAAGGTGAGAAGAGGGATTACAGTAGCTGGGAGTTCTGTGGGTGTTCACCTCGAAGCACGATGTCCCGTTGTATTCAGTGAATAGACTAAAACAAAAACAAAATCATGTTTGCTTCAGCATTGGAAACAAAATTGTTTTAGGCTAACTTTATTAAACATTATACACTTTCGTATTCGTTGTTGTACTTTGTCTTTTTGTACACGTGTGCATCTTTAAACTTGAACAGAAAATAGTAGTGGGCTGGGGCAGGTTATTTTTTTCATGTAACTTGAACGGCTGAATGAAGTTAAATATACACAATAAATTAATAATTGCATTTGCTTTACATTTGAGCACTCGTGTAAATAGCTTTTTCATTGTATATACTCCCATACTGTTTTATTCATATTTGACATTACATGCAGTTTGTAATTTAGTTGCAATTGTACTTTTATAATATAACCTACATATCTACAGTATAAACATGTTTAACTACTTCAGCTGTGAATGAAAAATTTGGTCTGACTTTTAGATAAAGCCCTTATTTGATATAATTTTATTATTAAATTAATTATCTTATTATAAATCCAATTCTTATTTTCTATATTCTTGTCGAATATAGTCCTTCAGAGCAAGTACTCTTCTCACCTTTCATTCACGATAGGTGTGAATTTATCAAACTGGGTCGCTGTTGGCGAATACTGTAGAGGGTTTTAGATGAATTAACAGGACAGTGCGGACGTCTCTGCCTACATTTTATTTCCCCAGCAAATGAAATCAGACTTTATAGTTGGAGTTGATACTTTGAGTGTAATTCACAATCATTTACTGATTATTTTCAAATTCAGATTGACCTGTATATCAACTTGATAACTAGCGAATGCTTTAGTAAAGGGCTCTAACACAGCGGCTATATGAATGACAATGGAATATTACAGAACATGCGAGTTGACGCCCATGCACCGATCACAAACCATTAAAATGTTGGATTTTATTTAAAATGCTACACACACAATAATTTTATCTATTTATTATTATTTAGTAGATTGCCTGTTAGAAATACCCCAAATGAAATGAATCCACTGTTTTAACTACTGCAGAGAGACAGTTAATCAGCGGTAATTTTCACTACTATTACTAATGATAATAATACTGTATGGAGAAAGCGCAGTCAAAGAAGTATCATCATTGCAGGAGAGAAGAAAATGAAGCATAAATACATATCAGTATTTAAAGTTTGAGCTTGACACGTTTATGAGCTCTGTCGCTTCCTGTCAATGGGCGCTGAAGAGAGAGAACACATTTTTGGCTTCAGTAGACACAATACTTCAGATTGAAACACGACTGCCCCCTACAGGCAATGAACGGCATTTTCACAGCTTCCCGCGAGCTGCCACGGAAGCGCGCGAGATCCCTTTTCAAGAAACGTGCGTTTTTAATGGCGGGATCTGTAGTACTGTATTTGCGGATCCAAGATGGCGGCGCGGCAGTAGCACGCAGCGGCCACTCCGGAGCCAAAATGGTGCTACATTGTTTATGTCGTGTCGTAGCGTTTTTATTTTGCAAAGTTTATGGACACCGGCACAAACGGTGCTCATACATACCACCGCCAGAAACTTTTGCAACTCAATAAACCGGCATATTTCATTCAAGATGAGCTGCGGGAGAAGCTACGCGACCTCGGCTTGCTTCGGGAACCAGGCCTCCAGTCCTCGGCGTTGCCTGATGCCCGTGGCCGGAGGAGGGGACATCGCAAGCGGTGCGCGAGGAAGCGGAAGCGCGGCAAGCGGGCGGGAGTCTGTGCTAGGCTAAAAACAAATCCTAGCCGGCCGGCTTTTCCGTCCATCATCTTATCTAACGTCTGCTCCCTGGAAAATAAACTGGACTACATCCGACTGCAACAGGCTACACAGAGGGAGGTTAGGGACTGCTGTGTGTTTGTTTTCACGGAGACATGGCTCAGCGACAGAGTTCCAGACACCGGCATTCAGCTAGACGGACTAGCCTTGTTTCGCGCCGACAGAAACGCAGCTCTGTGCGGTAAGACTCGCGGCGGCGGTTTGTGTGTCTACATCAACACGAAATGGTGTAAGAACTCTGTGCTAGTTTCTAGTTTTTGCTCATCGCTGGTGGAGATTGTGACTGTTAGATGTAGACCTTTTTATTTACCACGGGAATTCACCACTGTTTTCATTATCGGAGTGTACATTCCACCTAGCGCTAATGCTAAGGAAGCGCTATGGGAACTGTAT
Source organism: Clarias magur (assembly GCA_013621035.1). Classification (NCBI taxonomy): domain Eukaryota; kingdom Metazoa; phylum Chordata; class Actinopteri; order Siluriformes; family Clariidae; genus Clarias; species Clarias magur. The sequence continues at coordinate 121,809 of QNUK01001057.1, forward strand.
GCTAAGATCAGTAATCTGCAGAACACACACCCGGATGGACTGTTTATTGTTGCTGGAGATTTCAACCATGCAAATCTCAAGTCAGTGCTTCCTAAATTCCATCAGTATGTGGACTTTGCAACGAGAGGGGAAAACACGCTGGATCTTGTTTACACAAACATCCCCGGCGCATATCGGGCAGAGCCCCGCCCCCACCTCGGCTACTCAGACCACATCTCTGTTATGCTAATTCCAGCATACAGACCACTCGTCAGGCGTTCAAAACCGGTTCTGAAGCAGGTGAAAACCTGGCCAGCAGGAGCCATCTCTGCTCTTCAGGACTGTTTCGAGAACACTGACTGGAACATGTTTAGGGAGGCTGCAACTTACGGCGACTACACCGACTTGGAGGAGTACACGTCATCAGTGACCAGCTACATCAACAAGTGCACCGATGACGTCACTGTCTCCAAGAACATCATCTCACGACCCAACCAGAAACCGTGGATTACTGCGGAGGTGCGTGCACTACTGAAAACCAGAGACTCTGCCTTCAAAGCGGGGGACAAGGCGGCCCTAAGAACAGCAAGGGCCAAACTGTCCCGGGCCATCAGAGAGGCGAAGCGCGCACACGCCCAGAGAATCCACAATCACTTCAGGGACAGCGGTGACACACGGCGCATGTGGCAGGGTATACAAGCCATCACTCAACTACAGGACTTCATCACCTGCCTGTGACAGTGACGGCTCCCTTCCAGATGCGCTGAATAACTTCTACGCACGGTTCGACATGCAGAACGACGTGACGCCGAGGAAGACTATCCCTCCGCCGAATGACCAGGTGCTGTGTCTCACCACGGCTGATGTGAGGAAAACTCTACGCAGAGTCAACCCACGTAAAGCTGCTGGACCAGACAACATCACAGGCAGAGTGCTCAGAGAATGCGCAGAACAGCTGGCAGGTGTTCTCACCGACATATTCAACATCTCTCTGAGCAGCGCCGTCGTTCCCACATGTTTTAAGTCTACCACCATCGTCCCCGTGCCGAAGAAGTCTTCTGTGTCCTGTCTCAATGACTACCGCCCTGTTGCACTAACACCCATCATCATGAAGTGCTTCGAAAGGCTTGTCATGAGACACATCAAAGCCCTGCTGCCCCCCTCAATGGACCCCCTGCAGTTCGCGTATCGTCCAAACCGTTCAACGGACGATGCTTGTTGGGCCTGAACACCTCCCTCTGCAACTGGATCCTGGACTTTCTGACCGAAAGACCTCAAGCAGTGCGGATCAGGAGCTACACCTCCAGCACCACCACACTGAGTACTGGGGCCCCCCAGGGCTGCGTGCTCAGCCCCCTGCTGTTCACACTGCTGACTCATGATTGTGTAGCGACACACAGCTCCAATCATATCATCAAGTTCGCTGATGACACGACCGTGGTGGGTCTCATCAGCAAGAACGACGAGTCGGCGTACAGAGAGGAAGTGCAGAGGCTAACGGACTGGTGTAAAGACAACAACCTGGCTCTGAACGTCGAAAAGACAAAAGAGATGGTTGTTGACTTTAGGAGGACTCGGAGCGAACACTCTCCGCTCAGCATCGACGGCTCTTCTGTGGAGATCGTCAAGAGCACAAAATTCCTGGGCGTCCACCTGGAGGAGAACCTCTCCTGGTCCCTCAACACCAGCTCTCTGCATAAGAAAGCCCAACAACGTCTTTTCTTCCTGAGAAGGCTGAGAAAGGTCCAGCTTCCACCACCGATCCTCACCACCTTCTATAGAGGAACCATCGAGAGCATCCTGAGCAGCTGCATCACTGTCTGGTTTGGGAATTGTACCCTGTCAGACCGCAAGACCCTACAGCGGATAGTGAGGACAGCTGAGAAGATCATCGGGGTCTCTCTCCCTTCTATCGAAAACCTTTACACCACACGCTGCATCCGCAAAGCCACCAGCATTGTGGCTGACCGGACACACCCCTCACACAGACTCTTCACCTTCCTGCCATCTGGAAAAAGGTACCGAAGCATTCGGGCACTCACATCCAGACTAAGAAACAGTTTTTATCCGCAAGCCATCCGTCTCCTAAACACAAAAGGACTGGACTGATACCTGACACACACACACACACACACACACATACACACACATACACACACATACACACACACGAACTAAATAACATCTGGACTGAACTGATAAACACACATGCACAATCACACTGATGCACACCCATCCCAATCTGCTCATACCTACATACCTGTGCTGCTCCTTGCAATTTTTTGCACAATATTTAAATTGCTATTTATTGCTATTTGCACACAATACTTCTGTCAAAATTGTAAACTGTTTACTGCTGCTCTTCCCACTACCTCAATTCATCCTTCATCAAAAAGTACTGTTATGTCTTACATTGTTGTGTCTGTCATGTACCACTTTGTTTGCACATTTGCACGTGCACTTTGTCTATTTTTGTATTTTTGTATAGATATTGATAGTTCTTCTTTTAGAGTAACTTAAAAATGTAAAATTTATGATGTACATTTATGTTGTTACATGTATGTAGCACCCTGGTCCTGGAGGAACGTTGTTTCGTTTCACTGTGTACTAACTGTATATGGTTGGAATGACAATAAAAGCCTACTTGACTTGACTTGACTTGACTTGCATTTGATAAACTTCAGTGTCCCTTTTTGACTTTTACTCTGAATGCAATACATGTGAATGAGTTACTTTAATGTAAACGCAATATTAACAAATTAACAAGAACATTTCAAAATGACACTTCATGTTAAAAAGGTTGCCGACCCCTGTCCTGGAGTGTTGCTACTGTTGGTAGTTGCTCTAGTAATTAAGCTGATTGCTGTGGTGTTGCTATATGGTTGTGTGTTACAGGGTCGCTATGGTGGTGGCGACAGTACTCACTCACTCGCACACATCGTCTATACCGCTTTATCCTGTACACAGGGTTGTGGGGGTGCACCCTGGACGGGTATGCCACACACACATACACACACTCATATGCTCACTCACTCACATTTGACAACACAAATTAGTTTAATAGGAAACCGGAATACCCAGAGGAAACCCACCAAGCACAGGGAGAGGATGTAAACTCCATGCAAACAGAGGCGGGAATCAAACCCAGACTCTGAAGGTGCAAGCCGATAGTAATAACAACTACCAATGTGGCGTAGTGACAATAACCTAGGTTAATTCTAGAATGTTGTTACAAAGATGCTCTGGTGTTTTAGGTGAAGTGTTAAGACATTTCCACATTACATGTAGGCAGTTACTGAGGAATTCCAGATGGCTGTTTCGGATTTACTTAGTGGTTCTCATATTATCTCACATGCTTGGTGTGGTGTCGCTAGGCACTTATAGCGCTGTTCCTGTCATGCGCACTCCTAACACAACCGGCACTAGGACCTGGAAGTAGTACGGTCGTTATTCAGGAAGCATAAAAGGAGACAAGATGGCTCCACACATTGCTCAGTCATTGAGTATGCCCATGCTATCGCCGACGCTCTGTCCGTCTAATCGTGAGTACTCACTTTCTTGGGTTTCGCTTTCGATTGAGTGTGTGTTATTAGAACGCGGGTTTATTTGTGTAAACTCTTGCTCTCGCACCGAGAGAGTTCTAAAAATAAACAGCGTGGTTATCCTGCCTGTTCACGCTACTTCCGCATTTGGGTTTACCATCCATGCTACAGGGCTAACTGCTAGTCTTCTGGTCCGTCTCCGTTTGTTTGTGACAGAATGACTGAGCCATCAGCAGTAAACCCAGCAGATTACGCTCACCTCTGCAATGTGGTGGATCAACATGCTAATCTGATCGATCAGCTCTGTAGTGAAGTCGTGGTTCTCTGCTAAGGCATCCAAGACATTGCGGCCCTGCGCCGTGAGGTGGCGGAGCTACGGCAAGAGAATGCGCCGCTCGGAGCGGCCGCTCATCCGGCTGTTGCCACGCCCGTTGCAGCGACTGCTGCGCCGCCACCCTCCCCCCCTTCTTCTGATGTCTTCATTGCTCTACCGGATAAGTGTGATGGCACGGATGGGAAATGCAGTGTTTTTTTTAACCGCGTTGGATCTTGTGTTTGAGTTTAATTCCACCAGATACTCCACAGACCGACTGCGTGTTGCTCTTCTCGTCTCGTTGCTATCTGGGCAGGCAGCGGAGTGGGCCACGGCAGTCCTGCGATCTGATTCAGATGTAGCCTATTCCTACACAGAGTTCACCCGCCAGCTAAAACTCACCTTTGAACATCCTGCTGCTGAGGTGGAGACGAACTCCAAATTATTTCATCTGCGGCAGGGAGGCTCATCCGTGAGCCGCTACACGGCGGATTTTTGAACGCTCGCCGTCCAGACCGACTGGGGAGACTCCGCCCTCCAGACGGCCTACTATGAGGGACTGGCTGCGCGCATCAAGGATGAGCTCGCTGGACGAGAACTTCCAGCTACGTTGGAGGGCTTAATCCAACTCGCCCTCCGGATCGACCAGGGTCTGCTCGCCCGACCCAAGCCAGCCCCTCACACTGGAACTGGAGGTAAAGATCGAGGCGTTATCCCAGCCCGTAAATATTACATCTGTCAATGGTCGGCCCCTCTCCTCTAGCCCCATCACCTTCCAAACCCAACCCATCACCATGAACATCGGCCAACATCAGGAATAGCTCCACTTCTATCTCACCCCCATCTCTTCACCTCCTCTTATTCTTGGACAGCCCTGGTTGTATTACACCACGACCCGCTCATATCTTGGACACAAAGTCGGATCTTACAATGGGGGCCGACTTGTTCTGAACTCTGCCTACGGGCCCAGGCTGGGACGTGTTCTAGGGAGTCCGAGGCCCCCGAGGTCGACACAGACAACATCCCGAGTGCCTACCGGGACCTGGCTGAGGTGTTCTGTAAAAGACGGGCGACCCACCTACCTCCACATCGCCCCTACGACCTTGCCATCGACCTTCAGCCAGGTTCCATGCCACCCCGCAGCCACCTCTACTCATTATCTGCCACCGAGACGCAGGCGATGGAGTAATACGTTTCCAGTGGATTGCGCCAAGGTACTATCCGGCCTTCCTCCTCACCTGCCAAAGCGGGGTTCTTCTTTGTGAAGAAACGCGATGGCAGCTTACACCCATGTGTCAATTATCGGGGACTCAACAACATCACCATCAAGAACCGACATCCATTGCCTCTTACCAACTCTGCCCTGGAGGCCCTCTCTGGTGCCACCATTTTTACTAAGTTGGACCTCCGGAGCGCCTACAACTTGGTGCGCATCAGGGAGGGCGATGAGTGGAAGACGACCTTCATCACTCCCACTGGCCATTATGAAAGTTTGGTAATACCATTTGGACTCTGCAATGCTCCTGCTGTATTCCAGCAATTCATTAATGACGTTCTAAGAGACATGTTAGGTCGATGGGTGTTCGTCTACCTAGACGACATCCTCATATACTCCCGGACTGTCAGTGAACATGTACAACACGTCAGAGCGGTTCTAAAGAGATTGCTCACCCACCAGCTGTACTGTAAGTTGGAGAAGTGCGCTTTCCACGAGCGCTCCACCACGTTCCTGGGTTTTGTCATCTCGCCCCAGGGTGTGGCCATGGTCCCGCAGAAGCTGGAGGTTGTGAGTCACTGGCCCTTACCCCGTCCCAGGGGGACGTCTTCCTCATACTGTCGTGAAAGGGTGTCAGCTTTGGTGTTCTTGGACCACGGGCAGACCCCGCGTCTGTCCTACCACCTACCAAGATCATCGCACTGCTCCGTTGCGACATAGAGATGAGGGTTCGCCAGGCACAGGCTGCAGAGACCGAACCGGCAGGTGTGTCGCCTGGACGACTCTATGTGCCAAACATCGTCAAGCCAGAGGTTCTTCAGTTGGGGCACTCCTCCCTCCTCTCAGGTCACCCCGGAAAGTGTCGCACTCTACAATTCATCCAACGCGCCTTCTGGTGGCCCAACATGAGAAGGGACATTGATGAGTTTGTCCAGGCGTGCCCAGTGTGCGCCCGGGCCAAAGACAGCAATCGACCATCTCCAGGAGAACTTCAACCACTCCCAGTTCCCCGTCGGCCCTGGACGCACATTGCTGTCGACTTCATCATGGGCCTGCCGGTTTCCGAAGGAAAGAACACCATCCTCACGATCATCGACCGGTTCTCCAAGGCTGTCCACCTGGTGGCCCTCACCGGACTCCCGTCAGCCAAAAACACAGCCGAACTGATATTAGAACACGTAGTCCGCCTGCATGGGTTCCCAAGGGACATCGTCTCGGACAGGGGGCCCCAGTTCACCTCACGGTTCTGGAAGGCCTTCTGCTGTCTGATCAATTCCACCTGTAGTCTGTCTTCTGGATACCATCCACAGACTACCAACGGTCAGACGGAACGGACCAACCAACAACTGGAGCGCTACCTGAGGTGCTTTGTCGCTGATCGCCAGTGCTCCTGGGCCCGCTACCACATTTGGGCAGAATTATCACATAACCTCCACGTCTCCTCCGCCACCAATCTAAGCCCATTTGAGGCATGCTACGGTTTCCAGCCTCCGATGATCGACCATCAAGAACCGGAGGTTGAAGTACCGTCGGCCCAACAGTTGGTCCGCCGGTGTCGACGGCTCTGGAACCAAGCAAACAACGCCATCCGACGCTCCAACACCCGCTACACCCTCCAACATCGCCGTCGACACCCCCCGGGACGACTGTTCCAGATAGGTGACAAGGTATGGCTATCTACCAAGAACCCACATCTACGGACAGAATCACGGAAGCTCTCCCCCAGATTCATCGGTCCATACCGCATCACCCTCCGGATTAACCCTGTCACCTACCGGCTCCAGCTGCCTGCGGCGCTCTGGATCCACCCGGTATTCCATATATCCCAACTCAAACCCTTGACCACTTCCCCTATGGTGTAATTGTGTACGAGTGAGTAAACGTAAATATACTGCCTAGGAATAGATTTAGATCAGAAGCTGAAAAACTTTTATTAAAATAGAGAAACATTCTATACAGGGAATAATACAAAACATTACAGAGAGTGTAAATAGTATAAATAGTCTGTAAATATATATAAAATAGACATAAGAACATAAAATAACTGACAAAGGGTCAGGATTCACGATACACACACATTCTGAAGCAGTGTGTGTGTGTGTGTGTGTGTGTGTGTGTGTGTGTTCTCAGTAATTAAGGTTCTCATCCTCCTCCACTTCATCCTCGTCCTCTCCATCACTGTGTGTGTGTGTGTTGTCTGCCTCTCGGTGTGTGTTGGTGTGTTTAGTGTCTCCATGGTTGAGTCTCACTCCGATGGCGTTCTGCAGAGCGTCCAGACTGCGAGCGCTGACGTACATGCTCACGTTCACCGAGGGATGTAAACGTCTCAGCTCCTCCAGCTTTGTCCACGCCTGTGACAGCAATACAACACACATGTGACCTTTGACCTCGGCACATTCTTACCTTCATAACGAACAAAGCACTGTGTAATACTGCATGATTTAAAACTATTATACTGTCTCACAGTCACAGGAAAAACACACTTCACCCTCATGTAATTCTAGGTTTTATTATTAAACAAGCAGTTTGTTTTGATCTCTCATCAAATTCTCATCAAAACATGTAGTTATTGGTTTCTTTAAAAAAGTGCAATGAGTATAAAAATAAGTACACCCTACTTAATTTCATACTGTCCAGAAGTTACACTCTCATTATATATAGAGTACTGACGGCTGCACATATGGGGATGGAATCATACGGTCCGCTTATCGAGTGAAGTGTAAAGTGAGGACAGTTTGACTTAATAACCATGAACATGGCTTGGATTCCATTGATATGGACAGTTAAACCCTGAGTGCTAATGACTGCGAACGCTCAGCTGGTTTAAGGACTGAAACTGCCATGAATAGTTTTGTACCCAAGTCTCAGTAAACATTTAGTAACCTCAACACAGTGGACTTTATATCAGTGAAGCACATGTCATGATAAACAGCTGCACATTCAGCCTAAGAGCACACAGTGACAGAAGGGATTTATTATCCAGCCTTCGCAACAGCTGCCAGACTTCCTCAGGAGCGGCGATTCCAGCAACATCAGGCCATGTTCAAGATTCATGCTCACAAAAAATGTAAAAATCCCTCTGTAAGCACATTAAACATGTATTTAGTCATTTCGCTCTTTATTGTCATTTAAACCATATGAAACTTTGTCTAAAACAGACTGAATGCTTGGGTGCTTGGGTACATTTTTCCAGATGTGTGGATAGTGAGGACTTTGTGTAAGGGGTGTGTGGGGTGTGTGGGGTGTGTCTACAACGAAGGGCCCTTTGCAGAGAGTTCAACATGTCTATGACAAAGGAAACAAAGACCACAAAATATCTCCTTAGCTTTCTTCACTATACAGACTGCAGGGTCTCCCAGCGGAGATCAGACAGTCCTACCGCTCCCGGATCGTCTCTCTGACAAATGTGCTGAGGACGTAAAGACAAATTCACAAGTAGAGAGTAGCTGTCCTGTGCTCTCCTCAAGTTAATAACCATGTCTCTAGTTTAGTCAGAGACATGCGGCTGGCCCTGCACCAGTCTCTGGTCTCTCTCTATAACTAAAACCCATGAACGAATTAGTTGCTAACAAATTTTATTCATTTGTCATGTCATCATGGTTTTTTTCACTCTGAAGTGAACAACAGCGCAACGGCAAAACCTTCACGACCCAAACGCTCTTAACTCGGCCGTTAGCATCAGGAAATAATAAACGAGTAAAAGACTTTGTGGGGACGTGGTAGTGTAAACCCCTCTCTGTGAAGGGAGTAAAGTAAGTGGCAATGGACACACACACACACACACACACACACACACACACATGAAAAAAATATGGCTAATTAGCCTAACTCAGTCTGATTGTAGGATTTTTATTAGTAAGGTGCAGATACATTTTCCTTGGTTTTTATTTATTATAAGCAACAGTTTGAAGTAAAATGGCTTTCAAAGCTCAGTCATGTGTAAATCAAATTTTTGCCAAATTAACCTAATATTTTTATATATTTTAAGTTAAATACTAGATTTAATAATACTAGATGTTTAATAGAGGCAGTAATGAGTATGTGGTTTGTTTGTGTAAACAGCACAGCAGTGTGTGTGTGTGACCTCTGACCTTCTGGTAGCTGGCGTGTTGACAGTGATGCTCGATGATGAAGCCGAAGACGTCTCCTACTCTCACTGCAGGGTCCAGATCGCTCTCCTCTAACAGACACTCACACTCTGATAGAGCCGCTGCAGGGTCCTGCTCATACAGCCTGAACACACACACACACACACACACACACACACACAGCTTGTATGTATCACACAAATCTATGGGCATGTGTTGGCTCTGTGTGTGTGTGTGTGTGTGTGTGTGTGTGTGTGTTACCTGCGTGCCTGTATGAATCTCTTGATGAGTGTGAGATGGTGTGTAAGTTGGGAGAGTCGCTCATCTGTCTCGTCTCCATGGCGACTTTTGGCTTTTGACAGACACTTATAGGCTTCAGTGAGAGCACCGTACGCCTTCTCATAGTCCTGATAGTCATCAATCTCCACCTGCGCACGCACACACACACACACACACACACACACACACACAACATGCCTGGACTAGGTCTGGTGTGCGGTTTGGAACGTGTCCATAGTGGACAGTGGTGTGTCAGACACTTTCACACACTGTACCTGTGCACAGGCCTGGTAGAAGCCGGCGAGCAGCTCCAGCGCACGTCCTTTGGTGTAGAAGCTGATGATGTTCTTCATGATTTCCGGATCCTTCCGCCAATCCAGAGACTGCAGGTAATTCCCCGCCATCACGTAGATCTCCTTCTGCCGAGACACGCCGGCAAAGAACACGATCTTCTCCGTGTCACCCGACTTCAACAGTGCTCGCATCGCCTGGAGAGAACACACACACACACACACACACACACATACACATACACACACATACACACACACACATACACACACACACATACACACACACATACACACACACACACACAAGACATATGTAAGTGGGATTAAAAGGAACACTCTCACATAACATATGAAATATTATAGTATTATTACATCATCAGCTAGAATGAAATCACAGCCACAGTGATCTGATCAAATCTCCACATCAGATCATCTTTCACTGCACTCAGTCCTCACGCCCGGTCCTCAGCCTAAAACAACCCTTTAACCTCATGATGCTCAAGTGACTCGGTGATGCTGGTTAGCATGCAGCTTCATGACTTGGTTGCAAGTTCTCGACCCACCATCTCTCAGGGTAGAAGGAGGATCCAGATCAAGGTGTCTCTCAGTCCTTGACCCAGGAGGTGAATAAACTGTTTTTAGAGCGACAGTACTCTTACTCGTGTTAGCACTCCAGGTCCTGGGTTCCATTCCCATGTTGGGGCTGTGTGTGTGGAGTTTGCATGTTCTCTGTGCTTGGTGGGTTTCCACTGGGTTCTCTGTTTTCCTCTCACATGTCGATTAGGATAACTGACCTTCCCAAATTGTCCACAGTTGTTCCTCTGGAGAAAGGAATGGCAACCCACTCCAGTGTCCTTGCCAAGGAAACCTTATGGACCCCAAGCATCTCGGGAGGCCTGGCGTGCTGTGGTTCATGACGTCTCGAAGAGTCGGACACAACATATTGACCAAACAAACAAACTCTTACTCAGTTTATTTTTGTTTGATCCTCTGCAGTAACACACCTGGTGGTATCACAAGCGCTGATTAAAGTGCCAGCACTCAGCTCCGGTCACGAAGCAGCTCTTGGTGGATACGGTGGATTATAGTCTCAAGTATGTGTGTGTTTTTGATAGAAACTAAGCACTTCTGTACGTTGTTCTGAATAAACATGTTTGGTAAACACTGTAAATATAAATGTCAAAATTTAACATTCTAACAAGACTGTGTGTCAAATTAAAATTCAAATTTTATTTGTCACATACACAGTCATACACAGTACGATATGCAGTGAAATGCTTATACGACCGCTCCGTGACCTTAAATATTTTTACAAATGGAAACTATAAAACAAGATTCCAGCAAAGTTTCAAAAATATATATATATATAAAATCTGAGTATAATATAATATATTACAACTTAAGTCTGTGAAAAACTTGAGGCAGTATTTTAATGAGATGAGGGGGATGTGAAAAGAAGTCCTTGAAGTGTGCAAATGTGCATATATGTGCAAATGTGCATTGACATAATTGTCCGTTCTGTGTGTGCAAGAAAATGCAAAGGTGTTTAGTCCAGTTATGGTTGTTGAAAGACCGTATCGCCTGGGGAGAAGCTCTCTCAGTTCTCTGTATTGCATTGAGGGAGCGGAAGCGCTTCCAGAACCGAACAGAAAGAACGGGTTTTTTTTAGTCCATTGCTGGGGTGCTGAGTGTCTTATCATATCTTCCTGGCTGGTCCAGCACGATTGCTGTAACAGAGTCAGTCATGGGGGGGGGAGCTCAGTTCGGATGATGCGCTCAGCTGATCGCACCACCCTCTGTAGGGCTCGTCTGTCCTGCATGGTGCTGTTCCCGAACCAGGATGCGATGTTTCCCGTCAGGATGCTCTATATGGTGCAGGAGTAAAAGTTCCTGAGCACCTTGGAGGGCAGTCTAAAGTCTCTCAGGCGTCTGAGGTGGTAGAGACGCTGTCGGGCCTTTTTCACCACGGTGTTGATGTGACAGGACCATGATAGGTCCTGCGTGATGTGAACACCGAGGTACTTGAAGCAGTCCACTCTCTCCACTGGGCTCTCGTTGATGAGGGGGGTCTGGTAGTTCCTCTCCTTGCTTAGTGCTGAAGTCCACTATCAGCTCCTTTGTTTTACTGACATTTAGAAGAAGGTTGTTCCTCTGGCACCAGTTCTCCAGATTTCCAATTTCCTTCAAGTAGGCCGTCTCGTCGTTGTCAGAGATCAGGCCCACCACGACGGTGTCGTCAGCAAACTTAATGATGGTGGTGGAGCTGGTAGTGGCCGCACAGTCATGTGTGTACAGAGAGTACAGCAGGGGGCTCAGAACACAGCCCTGTGGGGCTCCAGTGCTGAGAGTGAGAGAGGCTGAGACGTGTCCACCCATTCTTACTGCCTGTGGTCTCCCAGTTAGGAAATTAGAGATCCACTGACACAGAGATGAGCTGAGTCCCAGATGCTCCAGCTTGGTGGTGAGTGTGGAGGGAATTATGGTGTTAAATGCTGAGCTGTAGTCGATGAAAAGCATTTTAACATAATTCCCCCTTCTAGTGTCTAGGTGAGTGAGTGTTGTGTGGAGGAGATGAAAGATGGCATCATCTGTGGAGCGGTTCGGGCGGTATGCAAACTGTAGTGGGTCCAGAGTGTCGGGTAGGGAAGAGATGATGAAGTCTCTGACCAGCCGTTCAAAACATTTCATCACCACTGAGGTGAGGGCTACAGGTCGATAGTCATTGAGGGAAGCAGGATGTGGTTTCTTCGGAACAGGAACAATGATGGACTCTTTGAAGCATGTGGGGATCACCGACTGAGATAAGGAGAGGTTGAATATCTCTGTGAACACAGGTGCAAGCTGGTCTGCGCAGGCTCTGAGGAATCGACCTGAGATGCCGTCTGGTCCTGCTGCTTTCCTG
>QNUK01001058.1:0-5000 GCA_013621035.1 Clarias magur
CACACACACACACACACACACACACACACACACACACACACACACACACACACACACACACACACACACACATACACAGATGGACAAAGTGTCTAAAACGGGAATTTGAAATATGTGTTTGAAACGCAAAACACGTTTTTGTGATTTAACAATTTGTGTTTGATCTAGTAAAAGGAAATTAAAGAAAAAGAAAAGGAGCTGTGATTTGTATTAAAATGCCTTTGTGGTTTTTAAACCACATTTAATTTTTTTTTAATGTCTACAAAAAACATAGTGACACCAAGAAAAAAGGACAGTTTAGCTCTGGCTCGCGACTCCAAGTCGCTCTTTGGCTAGAAGCAACGTCGTATCAAAGACCTTCTGCTTACGAACAGCTCTTGAATAAATGGACACTTAATGGACAGCCCACGAGGAGCACAGCTGCTTCTGTTACTTAGACGTTTGTAAGCACTGCAGCAGCTCCAGTTCATGAAGAGCTCACAGACTCACAGGCTCGGCAGCTCGTGAGCAGTTCAGTGATGCCTGATTGTAAACAATGCCACAGCTTCTAATTGGGAACAGTTCATTAGGGATTTTATGTAAAAAGTGTCCATGAACTGTTCATGAACAGCACAGCACCCTCTGTTTATGAACAGCTTATGTACAATGAAATTGAGTGAACAGTTCATGAATGGTGCAGCAGCTTCTGCTTGTGATTTTTTTTTTTTAATGAGCAGTTGAACTGTCCACGATTTCCAAAAGCTCGTGCAAAACTGTGAACAGTTCATGAGGCATTTTGCAGCTTCTGTTTGTAACTTGAGAAAACAGTCAAATTTATTTCTATTTATGAACAGCTCATGAAAAGCTCGACACCTTCCTGACTGTGAGCTGTTCATTACAATTATTGTTATTACATTGTTCGCAAGCAAAGTAACTCTGCAAGTGAACTGTTCATCAACAGCACGGTACCTTCTCTTTCTGAACAGTTCATGAACAATTCAGGAACAATGCATAGATTTCTTCTTGTGGTTTTGTGATGAACAGCCAAACTGCTCCTGCTCGCAAACAGCTGAAAAAATAAGAGTACCAGCTTCTGCTTCAGCGCAGCATCTGAACAACGTAGTCCTGTGAACAGCTGAAGAGTTCCCATGAACAGTGCACTAGTTTCTGTCCACGTTATTCGGTTATGAAAGCTGAACTAATTCTGTTGGTGAAGAGCTCAGCGACAAAGGAAGGAACAGTTTTGTGAACAGGTCATGGGAAGGGCAACCATGTGGACAGTTCATGAACAGTGTGGCAGCTTTTGGCTGTGAATAAACAGTTCATAATCAGCGTAACTGAACAGTTAACGTGCAGCACATCGGCTCCTGATTGTGAGCCGTAAATGAACCAACTTTTTTAACCTGCCAGTGGATTGTAGCAACGTTGTTTGAAAAGTTCTTAAGCAGTTCTTCTGAACAGTTCATGAGCAGGGCGACTTTGAACAGTTCTGGAACAAAAGAAAAGTTCATGATGAGTGCAGCAGCTTCTGTTTGTGAACAGTTTGTGAAAGGTGCACCTCTTTCCATTAATAAACAGCTCATAGATAGAAAATGAAAAGCCCCCATCACTGAATGTTCATTCCTCAAAAGATCCTCTCTCTCTCTCTCTCTCTCTCTCTCTCTCTCTCTCTCTTTTTCTCCTTTTTTTTTTCTCCTCTCCCCTGCTGAACCGTAACATGCCTTTCACAGCAATCCTGAAACACATCTCGCGCTGGCTCCCGGTGCAGCTACTCGCCAGGGGTTAGAGGGGATTTGTAAACACTCCGGGCGTGCGAGTGCTTTAAGTACACTACACAGCTGAGCGAATGTCGCCTTTTCTACACTCCAGTGCGCTCCTGAGGGTGTGGAGGTAGTGTGGGGATGTCAGACTTAGGATTGCTGCTTTTGTTCCTTGGGGTTTAAAGGTACAGTACAGGATGGAGATTCAGTCATCTGCTCTCACATCTGCAACAGATCTCAGCTAGGGATTAGTCAAAAAACCCGTGCTAATAATGAGCCACACACTACCACACATGCACATGTAAAAAAATAACCTTTATGTTTAAGGAGATCATATATTTGTTTTCCCTACTGGGGAACCCTGGTTTTTACCCCTGAGGTCTGGTGTTTATTTTTTATTTTTTACTGGTCACTGGATCACACTAATGAGGCTTGTGCTCTGGCACAATTGGAGATATTTGGGGTTTCATACATTGACATAGGTTTTGGGTTCTGCTACTGAGGCAGCTCTGTCCCCTTGGGTCGTGACTCCAGCTTTCGCGTTGTGCCGTGGATGTTGGCAGTTAGTCAATTGGGGTGCTGTGATTTAAGGGGTGGGGCCTCCATGGAGTGGACTTGTTTGTCTGGCACATCCCATGGGTGCTTGATCAGGCTGTGATCTGAGGATTTTGGAGGGCAGGTCAGAGGCCTTAGCCTGCTGGGTGTTCTGGTGCTTTTCATTAATGGACAGCATCGATTGGCTTTCCTATGAGACCGGTTCTATTGGAGCTGGACTTTGGTTTGGACTTTGGGTGAGATTGGTGTGCCAGTTTCCTGGTATATAATTGGTGATCAATGTTATTCAGTTCACCTGACATTGATGGTGATGTCATGGCTGATCGGTGTATTATCCAAGAAAGACGTGCTACCATTAAAACACTGGCCACTAACAGTGAATTATAGATAGGCTACATCCACTAGTAAACATCTATGGCACTAAAAAAAAAAAAAAAAAAAGCATCCAAAAAGCATCTATGGCAATCCACACAAGAAGGGAGAAAATGTGGCAGCATCATAGGGACAAAGTTTAAATTGTGCCTTTTGATTTTACAGAGAGAGAGAGAGAGAGAGAGAGAGAGAGAGAAGGGTTTTTCTCAAGGTGAAGAGCGGGACGTCGTGTGCATATTTAGCAGTTGAATATTGAACACTTCCTGTCTGTGGGTTAAGATGGTAACAAAGCAAACAAGTCGAATTGGATCGGATCAGAGGAAACTCACCAAACCCGGGGAGAGCATGCAAATTCCATGCACATAGACCTTAAGGTAGGAATCTAACCCTCGACCCTGGAGATAAGGTGACAGTGCTAACCACTACACCACCCTGCCACTCCAAACTACAAAATAGAAAAAAAAAAAATATTAATTTGTGTTGTCCATATTTCCATCCATGCAAAATTGTCAAGGGATTTCTATTAAGGTATTTGGTATTTTTCATATCTCAAACGGTTCAAACGTGTCGAGGCCTTAAACCTCCCGAGTGACAGCACATTGAGTGACATCATAGTGTGATGCTTTTTTTTTTTTTTCCAGCATCCGGAGCTTTTTTGAACGTCTTAACATAAAATTCCCCCTATTCTAAGATTATGTCATAATGGTATTGGTAAGTCCCCTTAAATGCATGTGTGGTTTTGGTGAGCCTGGCTTGCGATGGCACAGATGCCTGGTCCCGAGCATTGCTCCTTGCAACTATATTTAGAATCTGGAATGGATCCAGGTCAAATGTCAAAAATATGTTTTTCACCAAAAGCAAAAAGATATTCATCTTCGACACACATCTTCGACAAACAAGATGGAGTTTATGGCAGTGGAGGCACTTATATTTGTTTCTTTGTAAATGTATTCATAGACATTTACCTGAGTCCTAAAACATAAATAATGCTAGGTGCATTAGCTGTCAGCTTAGATAGCCGTGTTTATTATTCACCTGCTTGTAAAATCTTGTTAGTATAACTCAGGCATGGCAGAGCAAATCAGGTCAGAGTTGTAACTGGTGCCGTCACACATGCTTTCTTTTGTGCCTTGCGTCTACTCAGTGCTAATATTTTATAGTAAGATTTTATTTACTTTTTTTTTTGTATTTGATAAATATTATCAAATCTATGATGTTTCTCATAATTCTTGCTCCGTTCTGTAAGTTATTCGTTTCCACCCTGAGCGCGTTTGAGCCTAAGTGCACTCTTGCTTGTGTGCTTTAGCTGCTATGCTTGTTTTCCCAGCAGCCTGGAGGTCCTGACCCTGACTGGGTACACGCCAGAAAACACACAGCCTCAGAATTTACACTCCGCATGACTAAGAGGCCTTCGGACCGAACTGCGGCTAGCCGACTTACAGCGAGTCCCATTAAACGGCTCCAGCGGAGGGCTCCTTTAAAAGCAGACGTCTCCTTTCGTCCCCGTGTCTCGCTGGTCGAATGTAAGTCCGGCGGGGGGAAGAAAAAAAAAAAAAAAAAAAAGAGCCTATCACGGGGCCCTTTGCAAAGTCGACCTTTTTTCTTTTAAACTTTATTCTTTCTACCCAAATCCCTCAAGTAATGGCCTTTCCAGTGTGACTGCAAGCCTGGCTTGTAATTAAACATTCTTTTAGCTGGTTAACCAGAACTATGAAACAAAACCAGGGTGAGAGAGAACAACTTACCCCCCCCTCCCCCTACCCCTCCCCATCTCTCTCTGTCTCTCTCTCTTTACTCCAATCATTTAACAGTGAGCCAGTGAGCCTTGTAAACACGGCAGTTATGTCTCGAGTGGGAAACACATGAGCTAGACACGCTGACTCCAAACCCCCCGCTGCTGCCTCTCGAGCGGTCTTCCTCCCTGCAATAACACAAACTCCGTCCATAAGCGGCAAATCCGCCGCTGCAATGGAGACGAGACTCGAAACCTGGGACACTATTTCCGCATGGAAGCGTCCTCTCTCTGAACAGATCAGAGTTCCTTTTTTCCTCTAGACGTCCTACATTATTTAGACTTTTAAATCTCCACATGAGCGTTGCATCTAAAATCTTCCCATGGTCTCTCAAGTGCTTTGTACAGTAGACTTGCTTCTGCTACGGCAGCGATCTTGAATTCTGTAGTTCTGATCGGACAGCAGGCGTTCATTCATTCTCTGCAGGTCTATATTAAGGCCCTCAGCGCTTACTCACATTCACGCAGACTTGCAGCCTGCGGCTAATAATAGCTGAATGAAAAAGTGAGAAGGTGTGTATTGATAATTGTTAACGATGATG
>QNUK01001058.1:10000-20000 GCA_013621035.1 Clarias magur
GCCCGATATTACGACACATCAGCTTTTTTCTCTTGTCTTGTTCAATATGAGGGAAACGGGCCCAGATATCATCTCGTCTCTTCGGCCCGAGTGATGCTCCTGTGATGACGAAGAGTTAAAGGTGACTGAGCTTGTAACGTCCCGTCACAAACTACAGCACCCCTGATACACAGATGCGCGCCGTGACCAAGGGTGAAACACCGCTATTAGTGGCGTAATTAATGTAATCGTGGCAGATTGTGACGAAAAATTATATGTTGAAGAAAATAAAGGCAGATGTTTTATTATTTATTTATTTATTTATTTATTTATTTATTTATTTATTATTTTTTAAGACATTTTAGTCTTGTCTATTTCCGTCAACAATATCGCACGCTGATTCCGTCACTGCCCGCCGATATCAGGGACGTCTCATCATCGTCTCATCTTAGTCGCCGAAAGAAATCTCGCCGAAGGATATTTTTCGCCATTAACTTCTTCGATGAAATTAGCACTAGTCACCTGGAATTGCGAGTACAATGGAAGTGTAATAGGGGCCAAAAAAATGACAACCCTCGTTCCGGGCAAAAAAAAAAAATCCACAGTTCAGCTGAGACGCATACGAAGCTTCTGCAGTCCCATTGAGCTAAATGGAGTGAATATATTTCCGGGATATAAGTTACAGGGAAAAAAAATGACTAATTTATCTATTTCCTTTCTTCCAAAATAGCCACATTCCTAGATGCCCAGGATAAACAACTAATAATTTTCACATTTTCTATGGCATCCATATTTGGCTCCCGCCTCGTGGGCCTCTTACCCCACTGTCCCCTACCTAGACCTCAGTCAAAATGTAAAGAGTTTACTGCGTAAATTACTGCATGCATTCATTTAAAAAAAAAAGAAAAAAAAAAGTGATGCATGAATACAGCACACTGACACAAAGCGCACACACACACACACACACACACACACACACACACACACACACACACACACACACACAGACCTCGCTGCTGTTTGTGCTGAGTCCGAGCTTTTCGGGCCGGAGAGAAGGCCAGAGCTGAGATGCCTGCAACGTGGACATAATTAGCAAAGTGGAATTAAGCCTGCACGCTGTCGGCTAAATTTAGCACAGCTTGATAACTCGGCTGTTTAAAACGAACCCCTCTGCTGCGTTCGGAAGCTCACCGAGAGAGAAGGGATAGATCCATTATGATGTTATACGACCCTTGTTTTAAAGAAGAGACGGAATGGAAACAAAGACTCGTGTGGTATTCGAAAGCGCAAAAGAAAGCAAGAGCATTGTTTCGGGGCGTTCAAGTCAAAGCGGGACTTTTTTTTTATTGTGTAGAGGGAAAAACTCCCTTTATTTTCTCTATATAATCCCCCCTGCACCAGTGCACGTATCCCAGGGTTTCACTAGTGCTTGAACACCATCAGGGTAGAAAGTCTCCTCATGTCTGGAACACTGGCCTCCCACGTCAATCACTTTTACACTTTTATTCAGCAGAGATGTCATCTTAAGTCCCGGTTTGACTTGGACGCCCAGTCCCGCTATTCTATCCAGCATGTTTCTACTCGGTGGCGTCCAGAAGTGAAAATATTGTAGATGTAAGTTATATAATTGAACAATTACATATTGATTACTCTACTTTTTTCCTTTTTTTTTTTTTTTACATTTTTTTTAAGAAGGTGACAAAACGATGCGTGTGCATGATGCATAATAAATCGATGAGCTAGGAATAAGTATATAACTCTCTGTGTATGTGGCAACGAATCAGCAGCCAGGTGCTGTGATGAAGCAGAGTCACTGCTAACAAACGAAAGATGAGTATTTTTCTTCTAGCATTTTTCTCACGTTCTCAGACGGGGTAGTAAAAGCGAACTCGGCTCCATTCAACGGTTATAGAGCTTGCGGTATCACCGTAGTCACTCGCCGCTAAACAGACGAGAAGACGTTCGACCTCACGTGTCCTGCGTCAGCATCGGCCGAGAGACAGCGGCGCGCGACGTGAGACGAAGACGGCCGACCGCGCGACTGTTCAGGAGAGAGCTAAGACACGCTCAGCACGCAACGATGAAGTGGAGTGTGGAATCCCATTGTTCTTGTGCAGAAGAAATGAAAGGGAGGAATGAAACACAGCATCCGGAGATGATGATAAATTGTCACGCAAAGCTGATGAGCACAGGCTCGGTGAGCGGTGCAGGACGAATTAAGTAATCGAGTACATGTGCAGTCTGTTTCAACGCATTCGTATAAGAAATACGGACACATTTTCAATGCCTAGTTACGTCTCACCCACCCTGGACATCTGCGTTTTGGATTAAAGCATTTCCCCATGTTAGAACAATGATTTCTATGTGCTTATAGTTCCATTAAACGCATTCAACATTAAAAGTGCTGACGCTGGCGACTCCTTCACGGACACATTTCTCCTTGTGAATGAACTGTCACCATGGAAACAATAACGTTTTAGCGGCGTAAAAATAAACGAATCTACTGTATATCCCAGGTCCATTTCATTTCTTTCTAACCCAGCTTCCTGCACACACTCCGCTCTGCATCACACTTTCTATCGCTCTACATGGATATCTATATTTTTAACCTTAAAGCCGGGCCACGCTGTCTTCACCCCGCACGGCTATATTTATCCCTCACGCCTCCAGCTCCAGTTTCTATCGCCTAAGAGCAGGTGGAAGATAGAGGAAAGGGGCGAGGTGAGCGCCGAGCTCGACTTCCTGCCGGGTCACGCCGTCCCGGGACACGGAGAGGAGACGAGGCCGTTCGTGAACATCCCTGACGCGACACGAGGATCCTCGGCTCGCGGTAACGTGAGGATTTAAATAAAGCGCCGGAGGTTTACTTCTATTCCGATGAAATGTTGTGCTTGCTAGTTCTTTGGACGTCACCCAGAGATGCTGACTAGCGAGCACCGGTTTGTCAGCGCGCAACATGCGCTTTTTCCATCATGCAGCAATTTTGTAAATCTCTCCGACTGGTGTGTCGCACATTCTGTCATTTTGCATAAAGATCGCTGTTTCATCTTCCTTTTTTACCCCCAAGATGTCTTTAAATCCCGACTTCATCCCGTCCCAAAAGCTTTGGCATTTACTTGACATGAACGACACTCGCTAGTTTATTCTGGTTCTTACAAATTCGCGGTTCTCGTTCCAAAAAGCTATAACTCATGCACAGACCCACATGAATCCACAGATCTGCTGCAGACGCGTTTACAGACTTTCAGGAAGTTCATTTCTATTTAATTATTTGATTTTTTTTTTGGAACAGACGTGAACATTCCGCCTGGTACTTTAGACTTTAAATGACATTTAAAGTCTGTAAAGACGTCTCGTGTCGCATGAGGTCAAAGTCCCTCGCCGTGTATAAGCATCGTCCTCACCACCGTCGTCTCATTTCTGAAAGACGGAATCTCAAAATAAATCGATTCCCCGTGACATTGAGCCGTTCAAAACCTACAGTACTCCAAAAGGAAAAACACACTTCTATAGTTCATGTGACAATGTTTGTGATACGGTAAGATGATGTGTGTTTTATCTTTTTTTATTTTTTTTTATTTTATTTTTATTATTATTATTATTATTCATTATTATTATATTTTTTTATTTATTATTTTATTATTTTTTTATTTATTATTATTATTATTATTATTATTTATTATTATTATTATTATTTATTATTATTAAAATTTCTTTCAGTTTTGGTCCAGAATTCATCGGGCGTGTCCATACTGTATGATGGGCTTTTGCCTCACAGATCGACAATTCCATAAACCTTGTTAACAGAAGCATTAAAATAGCTCCGGAGTGCACACAGGATACTGCGCTTTACAGATGAGCGGAAAAAATAGAAATGTCATTTACATTACGGGTAAATAGTCAAGAGCCTGGGAGAGGCACCTCATTATGTACAGGGTATAATGTCTGCTATTTATGCTGTATGGTATACGCTCATTTGTGTCAGGGTGCTAAATAACACACACACACACACACACACACACACACACACACACACAGTTGGTTTGAGTTGGCAAATTACCCATAATCCTTCACATTGTCTTGATTTCCTCCAATGAACAATGAACAGACAACTGTGTTTAACTTTCTATTTCACCTGAATGTCATGAAAGTCAAGACTGGACATGTTGGCGGAGCTTAAAAACAAACAAACAAAATAAAAACACACCGAACCAAACAAACAAGCAAACTAGCAAACAAAAAAAGCAATTAGTCAAACAAGTAAATGTGGTAGATGTGCATTCATAAATAAAAAATATATATATTTTTAGAAGGAAATATACGGTATATATATATATATATATATATATATATATATATATATATATATATAATTTTATAATTAATTCCACGTTTAATAATTTATTTACATAGTTAATAAAAATAAATAAATACATTACAAAAAAAAAAGAAATAAGAAAGAAACAGATAAATAAAATAAATAAATAAATAAAATAATATAAAATTTAAGAAAAAGAAAATACAACACAAAGAATGAATGAAAAAATGAAAAATAAAATATAAAACAAAATAAATAATTTAATCTCACTAGCTAATTATTATTATTATTATTATTATTATTATTATTATTATTATTATTATTATTATTATTATTATTAATGTTTATTTATTCATTAGTGTGTTTTTAAACATGTCCCAGTAACTCATGGCTCAGTAACAGTTCGATCTTTAAAAAAAAACACACACACACACCCACACACACACACACACACACACACACACCCTTTTTGCACCTCCTCAAACAGACAAGTGTCACAAAAAATAGTTCACACTGGTCGGTGCTTATTCATATCGAACTCTATCAGGTTGTTAGAATCACACGGGAAGAGGAACAAAGGATTTCACTACAGACTGTAACCTGGCAACACACTCATGTAAACTCATCAAACCAACAAATAACCTAATAATGCAGATTGAGTTAAACTTGCATTCTGAATCACTATTCTGGATCATGTTTGTAAAAAGTCGTGGACATGTTGCGGTGTAATGCAAAAGAAAAGTTAAATGTCGTAGAGGAACTAACCTATCCCATCATGCACCACAGAACAGAAGAGGGAGGGGCTTAAAGCTTGTACGCAGATAGCGGGCAAAAATCGCGTCTACAGGTACGTCTTAAAACCAAGAACGTGTCCAGTCTGGAATTCTTAAAATGACAACAGACAGACTTAGTGACTTTTATCTTTCGTTTGTAAACATGACAACAACAAAAAAAGTTCACCATAAAACAGGCATAAAATTCCTGCAGTTAAAAGTCTACAGTAGCTCAGGGACGCGTTCCTGAGATCCAGATCAGTGATGGTTAAAGTACAGACTTTGGCTTAATATGTTCCAGTATGTGATTTGAAACACAGCTAAACTGAATAAATTATTAACTAAAGAGTAAACAGAAACTTTTAAACAAATTTATTTTTAACAAAAAAAAAAAAAACTTGTGCACAAAGTATGTAAATGTGTATAAAGAAATACATATGAAATATATGATCGGTGTATTGATTAAGGATTTGTTTGCTTGTACATTCATTCTTATTTATTAAAAAAAACAAAAACAAAAAAAAAAGTCTGGAACGTTGACATCATACTGACTCTCTGTGATCACGTCAAAAACTAGAAAAACATAAATATGGGAAAGTACTTACTGTCAGGATTATTATTATTATTATTATTATTATTATTATTATTATTATTATTATTATTATTATTATTATTATCAGCTTCCAAACATTTAGTGATCTGGGAAAGATGATCTGATGTATATGTTTTGAAAAATAATCACACAGCCTTCCAGGAGCGTTCACATGGCGTCTGGTTGAGACCGTGAACTCGAACCCGAGCGAGCATGAACAGTTCAGTTATTGCCATTTCGTGCTTTATTTCATAAACTAATTATTAGAGTTACAGGACATTCGGGGCAGTTACACATGCACATCTACTGTCCTTACTGTTGGTTCACGAGGCAGCGCCGCTGCAGAATGCAGAAGTGGCTGACGTGTGAGGACGGTTATGACACCGGCCGGGTTCGAAGTCGTAACTGTATCAGCGATTTTGACCAGCCAACAAGAAAAAAGGCGAAAAAAGAGTCAACTGCCACTCACACTTCAGCTCTGTCCTCTCTCCTCTGAGCCACAAGTCCCCAGTGTGTGTGTGTGTGTGTGTGTGTGTGTGTGTGTGTGTGTGTGTGTGTGTGTGTGTGTGTGTGTGTGTGTGTGTGTTCATGTTCGTTTTTGTGTTATGCTGGGATGCTGCAGTTTTCTCTCCATCTCAGCACTTTCTGTGTCCTTCTGTCCACCTCCAGCCTCTGGTGTGTGAGCTGTGGCCTCACAGAGGACGAGGGAGCCCTGGGGCCGATTGTGCCTCCCACACACACATACACACACACGCACACACGCACACACACACACACACACATGCAACGCCCAACAAAGAAAAATTTAACCAGTTATAGGCCAATAATAAGCCATTTTATTATTATTATTATTATTATTATTATTATTATTATTATTATTATTATTATTATTATTATATTATTATTATTATTCATCCTTGATAAAAAGCATCACCCTAATACTAAAAATATTTCCTTCCCCAATCACCCTGTTGAAACTAATTGATAATGAATGATATTCGATAATTTATTTCTCAGTCAAAATTATTTACAAAATATTAATATTATAATTATTATTTTATGAAGAAGTAAAATTACCAGTTGATAACAATAAGAATAGTACGAAGTTTATATTAAGTGTACTTTTATATACAATTATATTAATTTCATGTTATTTAAAGAGTATTCTTTCTTTAAGCAATTATTCCTAGAAAAAAAAAAATGAGCAAAAAGTTATATTTATAATATTTCACAATAAGCGTTTCTCGTGTTTGCGTTTGTCCATTTTGTTTGTCCTTTGTTGCGCGACGGAAATGAGCATCCTCTGTAAGGTATTTAAAAGTGAGTATTTACTAAGACAAATATAGAAACATAACGAGCACTGCAGTGTGTGTGTGTGTGTGTGTGTGTGTGTGTGTGTGTGTGTGTGTGTGTGTATGTGTGTGTGTGTGTCTGCTCAGAGCCTTCGGAATATAACAGCTTTAAGCAGCCACAGCTTCCCAGCTCAGAGTGATCTCAGGAGACGTTAGTTAGTGGTCCTACATCATGAGCATTTCAGCATTTCCACCCATGCATTCACACCACTTCAGCTAGAGCTAGAACCCCAAACCACAGAGGAGACCAGAAGCAGCGCCGTTTTATTTATAACAGAACAGACTCCATGTCCTCAATTATCTGGTGACATTTCATTTGTCATAATTGAATAATTTGTTTTATTTGTCTTAATTCATAGGTTTACACACACAAGGATATGAGACTTTTTTTATTCTAAACTTTCAGGATTGTCATGAATGACAAAGTTAAGGTGTAAAAGCTCATGTGCACCGGCGCATCCATGACAGCTGAAGCCCATTATCATTTATTATTATTATTATTATTATTATTATTATTATTATTATTATTATTATTAGTAGTAGTAGTAGTAGTAGTAGTAGTTGATAATATTAGAAGACTGGTTTGTATTGAGAGTGACAATAGAAGTAATAGCAGTTTTAGTAGTAGTAATATAAGTAGGAATAATATTAATAATTGTGGTAGTAGTAAGAGTAAGTGATTAAATAGTAGTGATATTAGTAGTAAGAGCAGCAGCAGCACCACTCGTAGTTGTAGGAGTAGTATGAATATTAATAGTAACTAAGTAAGTAAGGAAGGAAGGAATAATAATAATAATAGTGTAGTAGAAGTAAGAATAGGTGTAGTAGTATTAGTATTAATAGTAGCGGTGGTAAAATAATAATAATAATAATAATAATAATAATAATACATTAATAATAATAATAATACAATAATGTGGTAGAAGTAAGAATGGGTGTAGTAATATTATTATTATTATTATTATTATTATTATTTATTATTTTATTATTATTATTATTATTATTATTATTATTATTATTATTATTATTATTATTATTATTATTATTTATTTATTTTATTATTATTATTATTATTGTTGTTGCTGTTGTTGTTGTCCAATATTATATTATAATATTATTAATACTACTATGGCTACTATGGTAATAGTATTATTATTAGTAGTAGTATTGATAGCAGCAGCAGTAATACAAGAGTAGTAGTAGTTGTAGAAATATGAATAGTATTGTTGTTGTTAATAATAATAATAATAATAAAATAATAATAATAATAATAATAATAATTGTAGTAGCATTAGTATCAATAGTAGTGGTAGTTGAGGTACTAGAAGTAGTAGTAATATTAGTAATAATAATGGGAGGAGTAAGAATAGTTGTTTAAATAGTAGTAGTAGGAATATGCATAGTATAATATTAATTCAATATTAGCACAATTAGTACAAGTATAGACAGCATTATTATTATTATTATTATTATTATTATTATTATTAATGACTAGTATAAATTATTATTAGTTATTATTATTATTATTATTATTAGAAGTAGTAGTGTAGTATTATTAATAACTGCGTTAGTAGTGAGAGAAGTAGTTTAAATAGATGTAACATTAGTAGTAAACCAGTAGGAGTAATATCAATAGTAGTAGTAGGAGTAGGAGTAGGAGTATCTGATAACACTTAACTATCACACTAATTTTCTGAGATAACATGGTTATCAGGACTTTCCTATCCAGCATGTTGAATATGCTTGTGCACAAACACAGTCTGCCATGCCTTGTTAAAAACACACAATGATCAACCATGATAATTTAATGTATGTAATTAATCGGATGTTTAATTAAACTATCATAGACGGTATTGGGTTCCACATAAAGTCGCCCCATTAACAACATCAACATCAGCACAAGCTGCTTCATGGACTATAATGAGCTCAGGTCTTTTTTGTTTTTATCTGCTGATAGATGAAGTGTATACTGTAGCTTTAACCTTTACTCGGTGTGCTAGAATGTGACGGTCTACGTGTTTGTAGAGGTTTGATGTTTTGACCATCACTGACATTTATCTACAGGAGCTCGTCCATGTGGCTTCATCAAAAAAATAAATAAATAAGAAATAGACTACGCAGTTCAGAATGGTTAATGAAGCATGGTGCAGATAATGTGGAAAATGTTCGTGTCATTCTATAATTCTAATCATATCAATAATTATATAGTTTAATGGTTTTATCTAATAGGTCTTTGCACTGGCTGACGTTTGTGAAGTGTGTAAACTTGCTTTATGTTAACAGCTGTGAGATAATGCACCGTTTCTCAATTTAGCACCAACGGAAGCGAGTTAGCGAGTTAGCGAGTGCTGCGCGGCTGTGTGGTTTTACTTCTAAAAGTCCAAAATATCAGGTTTTTTTTTTATACTATTTCTGCTGCCTGTTGGGTCAACACAGACTTAAACTGTATATACGATAACAATAACAAGCCGAATTACTTCACTTGACGAAGCTTAGCCATTATCTAGCTCACACTTGGTGTCCCATTTCCCAGTTTCCCAGCAATGATTTTTTTCCACTTTTGCGGTTTAAATGGTTTACCTGAAACTACATCACTCATAAATTTTCCATCTGCTGTGTGAGAGAAAAAAAACCACCAACGACAACAACGACAACACAGCCGAGTCATATCCTACAAGTCGTATCTTTTATGCCACAGAGGCACCCTACTGCCAGCTAAAGTCACCCTGGCGCCTGGTGACTGATGAAATGATGACGTTTAAAGAAAGGAAAAAAGAAGAAGAAGAAAAAAAGACGAAAACACTTCACTGGATGCTGATTTGTCCCCATCACCTCAGGTGACTCTGTCCTGCTTTCCTCCAGCGGGAAAGACTGAAGCTGGAAGCGAGCCAGTTCCCGATCCTGTACTCTATTTAAAGACAATACTGAGCTATAGGAAGGACGGGATAATGTCAGCATCACATTTTTTTAAGGATAAAGACACTAA
>QNUK01001058.1:22500-32500 GCA_013621035.1 Clarias magur
TAAATGAATCAGTATGAAACTCAGTGTGTGTGTGTGTGTGTGTGTGTGTGTGTGTGTGTGTGTGTGTGTGTGTGTGTGTGTGTTTGTGTGTGATGTATGTGACGTCGTGCAGTTATTAACCCTCGACACTCCGCCGCTCCGCCGCCGCTCGGCCTCGGGGTTGTTATACAGTCATGAGAACACGGACCAGCGGTGTGTTTCAGACAGTGGGAGGAACCTGCAGGATCCAGAGGGGAGCAACGAGGAACCGGGGAGAAGATGTGAAGCTCCGGTGAGCCGAGCTCAGGACGGGACGCGGGTGTGGCGCTGTGAGGCGCTGTGAGGCGAGACGGCGAGCGTGGCAGGACCATGTCTGACTGATCAGACTGATTTTACACTTACATTTAAAATAATCACTCGAGGACGGAATCCACATTTTAACCTGGAATAATAAACTGCAATTATTTGTTTGTTTGTTTGTTTGTTTTGTTTTGTTTAGAAACTTTACGTAGATAAAGTTAAACATGAAATAACTAAACAAAACTGAATGAATGAGAAAGAATGATACCACGTGGGTAAACAAACAAACAAACAAACAAACAAACAAACAAACAAATTAAATCATTGGTGAAAGAAAGAATGAAAGGAAGAAGGGAAAGGAAATAAATGTGGAAATATGGAAGGAATGAAAGGTGAAAAAAATAAGGAAAAAGAAACATAAAGAAGAGCAAAATACATAAACAATTCAAAAAGGAAGAAAGGAAAGAAGAAGATGGATAAACAGAAGTTCATAAACAAACAAACAAACAAACAAACAAACAAGTAAATAAGGAAGGAACAAAGGAAGAGAATAGAAAGTAGATAAATAATCAAAGATAGATAAACAAAAGCAAACAAACAAACAAACAAATGAATAAATAAAGAAGGAAGAAATGAAGGGAGGATGGACAGAAGAAATAAATAAGGAAAAAAGAAAGTACATAAGTGAATAAGGAAGAAGGAAAGGAAGAAAGATGATATAAAGTGGACAAATAAATAAGCAGCAAATAAATAAATAAATAAATAAATAAATAAACTAATGTCATTTAGTTGTGAATTTAGTGTGAAGTTGTGTTTAGTCGCAGCTCTGCGGGGCTCCGGAGGGCCCGGGTGTTAGATTTGCCGCCACGACTTCACCTGCACTCGGGTCTCGGCCGGTTAGAGTCACCGCGCAGGGTATCTCTCTCTCACACACACACACACACACACACACACACACACACACACCTCGTTATCAGCTCCAAGCCGACCTCAGAGCCGCTTTCAAGGACGAGGAGCGCTAACCAAAGACCTGCGTGTTCCAGCCGAGTGAAGAGAGAGAAGTTAAAGGAACAGTGCTGCGTTGTACCATGCGGGGGTTTGGACAGGACCCGGGTTCTCCCAGATAATTAAACACAGCAGAACTCGGGCTTTTTCTGGTGGACGCCGTGTGAACGCACGAGTGAGGGATTTCAGAGAAGTGTATAAATAGGAGGTGAAGAAAGAAGTTTAGAAAGGAACTGCACTCGTTTTTATTGTTTTTCTCTCTTTCTGTCACTCACACACACACACACACACACACACACACACACACACACACACACACACACACACACACACACACACACACACACACACACACACCTCTCTTCTGCAGTGTGTCCAGACTTCTTGGGAAAAACCCCAGAGTTGTAACACACACACACAGTTTCGGTGTGTGAACGTCTTTTTCCAGAAGTTCGCCCCTTCATCACTTAAGTGTAATTACTCAGATCGCTCCAAACTTAAGCTAGGCATCTTCTTCTTTCTCGTCTTCTTCTGTTTTAATATTTTACCACCTGTGTGTCTGTGTGTGTGTGTGTGTGTGTGTGTGTGTGTGTGTGTGTGTGTGTGTGTGTGTGTGTGTGTTAAGCGTGCACGAGTGTGTGTTTGTGTACAAGTCATAAACGGCTTCCAAAGCCTTGTGCAAACACAAGCTCTTTAGCCAGAGGACAGATTAGGGACGCGATGTGTTCGGGCCGCGGTGCTACACGGCTACACAAACAAGCAGCCATTATCGAGATCACACACACACACACACACACACACACACACACACGCACACACGCGCACGCACGTGAACGACTACAAGTTTTATTCTGGATGAGCCACACAACATTAAAACAACAACAAAACAACAGCAACAAGCAAAAATATAATAATAATAATAATAATAATAATAATAATAATAATAATAATAATAATTTTAAAATATAGGCACTTTCTTTAAACTTGCAGCTTTTCTTTTTGTTTTAAAGCTAACCCATGCAAAAGCATTTCAGATCTTTTTCCACCGTTAATGTGAAACCTTGTGCCGTGTGTGTGTTACTCAGAATGAAGCTCATGTTCAAAACCATTTCTCAGAGAATCACTTCTCATTCCGGGATTCTAACTGACCGCCAAATGAGCTCATTCTGCAGGATTTTCTTGACATATTCATGGTTTCTGCTTAAAGTGAAGATCTCTTACGATCCAGGACACGGAGACGAAAAGAAAACTCCTAATGCATTAGCTGTGCTGTGGAACACCATGAAGGCCGTCGCCACTAAGTCAAAAAAACAAAAAACAAAATGAAGCTCCAAAAACAGGACGTTCCTTTAAAATCTGACAAAAAAAATTACAAAAATAAAAAAAATGACATCAGGCACGATAGATTTGTTCAGGATTTTCACTCTCCTGTACAGCAGGTGGCAGTATGTATCTGGTTGGGTTGTGAGGCGGCATTAAACACAAAGTGAAGAAGACAGTTAACCTTCGCGTTGCGCCTAATGTTATTGATATTTCGGGGAAAAAATGTCAAGAGCCATGGTCTCATGTGCCTTCCTACTTTAGAAGCCATGGCTATGTAGGTCAGAGGAGGCGATTGGAGATTTCAGGGAACTCAAACGGCACCGATGACGTCGCTTTTCCAACGGGCTCGGGCGTGGTTCCAGAGCACCGTCGAACGCTTGTGATCTCACTGATCAAAATGAACCAGACTTCGGGGTCAAGTGCTCTCAAAAAATGTGAAAGCACTCTAAGAGAGGCAGCTGAGGAAACTACAGCAACATCAAAGGAGATGGAAGAACTTCTAGTGAGTCCCTGCATGTGACAATGACCTCTTGTACTTGGCATGTCTGAGGTATAGGAGTAGACATGAACAATTTCTCGCGAAACAAAGCAACTCAGCCCAAGTTGTTCAGCCTGAAACGTGTGGCAAAATGCTTTATGGTCTGATGGAACCAAGGTAGAACCCAAGGAGAAGCATGGTGGTGGGAGCGTCATGCTGTAGAGCTGCTTGTCTTCAGCTGGAACTCAGGAGGTGGTCAAGATAGGATGAATCATCGATAGAGCTCCGGTAAATCTATTTCTGCTCAAAACCTGGACACCTCTGTCAGACAGATGGAAATTCCCCAGGGAGGAAATCTGACCTCCAAGACGATAAGGACCCGAAACATACATGCGGGTCCACGGCATTAGAAGAAGATGAAGAAGAGATCTTACTGAAAATCTGTAAAGGGACGACATGAAGAGGGCTGTGTGCGTTGGAGATCCCCGGATAAGTTGAATGGATTTGTAGATGTGAATCTTGTTTTCTTGCAAGAAAGACCAGAATAAAATGCAGAGTGAAGATGAGTGAAGCCGGGAAACCGTTGACAAGAGTGCTGTGATACACACTTTAAGATAGGATTAGGTAAGGGGTGTGTATACTTTTGCAACAGCCAGGTAGTTATGTAGCAGGTAGCAATGTAATCAAGTGAATAGAACCGTGTATATAATGTGTATATTGTAATTAAGAAAGAAAGAACGAAAAGAAAGAAAGAAAGAAAGAAAGAACGAAAAGAAAGAACGAAAAGAAAGAAAGAAAGAACGAAAAGAAAGAACGAAAGAAAGAAAGAAAAGAAAGAGCACAGTGTTAAGCAAGACTCAAGCACAATAGTGGATAAATCACAGTTCAGTACAAATGAGACCAGAAGAAGAGGGACATCTTAAAAGCTCAGTATATGTGTGTGTGTGTGTG
The DNA here is from genome assembly GCA_013621035.1 of Clarias magur. NCBI lineage: Eukaryota > Metazoa > Chordata > Actinopteri > Siluriformes > Clariidae > Clarias > Clarias magur. The sequence goes on from QNUK01001058.1 coordinate 26,537, forward strand.
TGTGTGTGTGTGTGTGTGTGTGTGTGTGTGTGTCTCAGCATTGGTGCAGGAAATGAACGTGGGCTCCCTGGAGGAAACGGATCAGTGTAATGACTCGGCGAGAGCTTCTCCTGCTCCTTCACTGACCTCCACGCATCCTCTGAAAATCACACACACACACACACACACACACACACACACACACACACACACACAAAACCACAACTGTCCCAGCTCTGAGACGGATGCACGACGCACGGTGCACCCTCACACACATTACAGACGCGACAAAGATTCTCTACAAGAACCGAGGAAGGCAAGAAGCCCCTGGGATAACTCCGGGCTGATCTTATTGTGATGGAGATGTATTCACGGCTCTGCGTTTCCTTCTTAAATAATCCGCACTAGAAATACGAGTCAAACACTTTCGAAGGTGTTCGGCATCTTGCGTGGTTTTTAAAAGAAATCAATAACAATAAATAAAAAAAATAAAAATAAAAAACCAGACGAGTAAAATCCAAAACTTTTTGGGGAGGAAGTATAAGTAAGTAAATAGATAGATAGATAAATAAATAAATAAATAAATAAATAAATAAATAAATATTTTTATATAAAAATAGGTAAAAGATTTAAAAAGTATTATATACCAATATTCTTTTTAATTAAAAGATTAAAAAAAAATTAAAAATAAGATCAAATTATTATATTTTTATATGCATGGTCTTATTTATAACATGGTCTTATTAAATATCAGGAAAACATATTTAAAAATGGATTAACTTTTATTTCATGAACATTTTCTGAATATACATAATAGATTTTAATTCAATAAATAGATACGTATATAATTTTAAAGCGTACAATAATTGGGAATTAGATAGAATTGAATTTAGGGAGAAAAGGGAAAAATCCCCCCCAAAGATAAATAAATAAATAAATAAATAAATAAATAAATAAATAAAATGTCTACAATTGTATTCTGTCTTTATTTTAACAACAAGGCTTTTTTTTTTTTTTTTTCATTTCATCTTCAAATTATAATCCTGAACTTTATATTCATTTATTTTATTTCATTTCATTTCATTTTCATAGTATATTAAGTTGAAACCAAAAGCTTTACACACACTTCTGTGGTCAAAAGATATTTCGACTCACTTCTTCACAACTCACACACACTCCATCCTGCTGCGTGTTTCTTTCCGCGGGTCGATTAGGCCGTCTGTTTTATTTACATCTGAGGTTATTTTAATCCGATCGATCGGAGGCAGATTAATTTCAGCATTAATTCACTCTATAAGTAGCTTTCGGTAATGAATGTAAGAACTTTTCGGAGTTTCTGATTGGCCAGTTGGGATAATTATGAATTCATTAGCAATGATCAGACAGGTGCTGCATGGTTGAGTATAGAGGCACAAATTAACTCTCGGACTCAAACGATGGAACTGGTGAAGGTGCTGGAAGCATCAGATATGTACGAGTACAAAAGTACGTTAACCAGTAAGAGAGTCTCACATCACCATGAGCTACAGAGATCTCCTGGAAAGAAGAGACTAATTTATGAGCAGATTTATCCAACCTGTGCTCCTGAGTGTGTGTGTGTGTGTGTGTGTGTGTGTGTGTGTGTGTGTGTGTGTGTGTGTGTGTGTGTGTGCGAATTTACGCATAAGAAGACCTGATCGATATCGGATTACATAACCTGCATGGATTACTGCACTTTTCTATCTGGACTATACTGCATAGTTTCAACTATTTACATTTATATACGTTCACAGCATTAAGTATCCGCACTAATGCAGAGCCATCTCATTCAGTCAAAACCTGTCGCTTTGATCTACTGCCATTAATAATTATTATAATGTTAATAATCATACAAAGTGTGCCAACACAAGGCTATAAATAAAAAAATATACATAAAAATGTAATTGTTTCTTTATGACAAACAATAGAGCAACGTTTAAACAGAATAAAGTCCTGTGTGTGTGTGTGTGTGTGTGTGTGCGTGCGTGCGTGCGTGCGTGCGTGCGTGCGTGCGTGCGTGTGTGTGTGTGCAGAAATGTAAGTTATAAACACACACTTCAAATGTTGAACAGTTTAATGCTAACTCATTATTATTATTAATTATAATTAATATAATTAAAAGTCAATATTTAATTGGTGTAGAAGTGAGTCGAAATAACTTTTCCAGCCTTTACACTGATCGCTCACTTCGTGCTTCCAGCTGTATTGTACACTTTACCTTTTATAAAGTTTTGTGGGCGTCGCTATATGTAAATGAGCTGCATCAGGAACAGCTGTTTAATATATATATATATATACACACACACACACACACACACACACACACACTTCAAATGTTGAACAGTTTAATGCTATCATTATTATTATTAATTATATATATATATATATATATATATATATATATATATATATATATATATATATATATATATATATCACACACACACACACACACACACACACACACACACACACGTACGAGTATGAAGAAAAAGCAGCATTTCCGAAATCTTATGGAAAAGCACAATTCAGGTTGGCTTTTGCAAACACTCGCACACAACCGAGTCTGAATGTAAACATCAAACCGAATGAAGAGGAGCTGCTGCACCATGTAAGTTTGAACATTAAGGACAGAAATAAGGATGGATGAAAATGGATGGAGTGAAATGATGTGGATCAATGATGAGCTTCCCGAACTAGCGTAACATAAACATCATGATGAAAGAAGATCATGCTATGATCAGTGATGACGCGACAGTCATACTGAACTTTCTCTCTTTCTCAAGATAAGACTGCAATGTGTGTGTGCGTGTGTGTGTGTGTGCGTGTGTGTGTGTGTGTGTGTGTGTGTGTGTGTGTGTGTGTGTGTGTGCGTATAAATGAAATATTTTCATGAAAAATCCTAAATACTTATGAATAATTATGAAGTAGCATTATATCGGCCTTAAAGAACCCATCTCACACACACACACACGCACACACACACACACACACACATACACCCACCGTGACCCTTTCTAACCAATTAATCACGAGGGAAACTGTTTCAAACCCCTATGAATGACACTATCTTCTATCTTCTTAAATGGACTAAACAGATCACACACTCTGTTTTTGTGTCTAAACCACTTCAAAAATAAACTAATAAAGACTTTCTCAAGCGTTCGACTTCATGACACTTTATAAGGCATCGCAGTACGTGCTGCATTTCTGCCTCATGAGCTTTCTGGGAAAGGTTTAGACACACTGACTGACACACACACACACACACACTCTCACACACACACTTAAACCTAGGGATCGTTTTATCGCCCCGTTGTTAGTCTAGAAAGTGAACGGGTTCAATCGTTCCAAGTTCTGGATGTGCAAATTAACACTTACTAATTATTATATCCTCAATTAATTACTATAAATACTATAATTTCATGCTTTCATGGGTACTTAACTCTAGCACTAAGTGTCTGTATCTTCTCTATACACTGTCTAAAGATCCCAAATAGTCCTTTACTCCTGTATCATCTTTTTTAAAACATATTTCTAATTACAAATTTGCATTAAAGCAGCAATACGTTAAGGTGCCGAGCCAGGAAGGAAAATTACAGCCGAATACGGTGGTGGTTTTAACCTGCTTCGGATGTTCCAGACACTTTGTGGCGTTTTACATAATCTGCAGCGTAATCCTTATTCTCTGGAAAAAAAAAAAAAAAATGATGTAAACGTAAAAACGATCTGAACGCAACTTTTACCACAAGTGTAGATTTTCGTTGTGAATCAAATGCGACGCGAAATAATTAAACTCTAAAGACTAACACACACGTCTAGCAAAGCGAGATGCTGAAACTCTACTGTTGCAAGTCTTCAAGCTTCTGTTAACATTCACACTCAAAAATAAGATGATAAGATGTTTTAATAATCTTTAGTGCACGAGAAAGATTGATTTCATGGTTGTTTTTTTTCCCCGATTCAGGATATGAAACTTCTGACAAAAACTTGTGGCTTTCAACAGCATGTACCAAAGCGCCGGATGAAGCTTATGACACATCGTCGTCCTTTATAACGCACAGACCTGATCTGCTTTTGGCTTCTTTTTGTTTTTTTAATTTTTTTATTTTTTTATTTTTTATCAAATATCAGTTTTTCAGTTGTACAATCTGATTTCAAGACTCGCCATAATCATCGACTCTGCAGCTCAGCGTCTGCAGCACTTATTTCTGCAGGATCAAGTCAGAAATAAACATAAATATTAAAGATTACAGATGATAGATGATAGATTATAGGTTATAATGAACTTAGAATGACCTTCCTGTGAAGACTAACGAGCTGCACAAAAGAAAGTGAAGAAATGAATCAAAACACAGATGTTCTGAAGCCCAAAATGCTTTTTTTTTTTTTATTTATTTTTTTTATTATTATTATTGCATATCATATAATTGTATGAAATGAAAAATAAGCACATATGAACATCACTTATGGTTAGTGAAATAATTTTGCACAGCAAAATATATATATATATATATATATATATATATGAGAGACTTTTCTTTTTTTCTTTTTAGTTTTTTTTTCCTTGTTTTTTAATTAACATACTTAAAAAAATTAATTGATGAACGGTATACTTCCATTTTATACAAGCAGGGTGTCAATCCCTGGCTATAAAACAATGTCCAGACATTATTGATTGATTATTATATTATTGCCTCGGAAATAATGAATTTACAACAACGATGATAAAAAATAAAAAAAAATGAAAAGAAAACACAAACAAACAACAAAAAAAAGCCCTGCTCAACAATGTAACCAAGACAAGATTGTAAGATCATAAACTCTCCAGCGATGCCACGGGATGTCTTTATTTATATATTTATTATCATATATATTTATATATATTTATTTTAATTAGCGTTCTAGATAGATTCCATGGTGTGATATGCTGCGTGATTAGCTACAGGCTACATTTTAGTGCAACTCAGTCCAAAAAAAGTTTTTTTTTTTCTTTTTTCTTCTCTTTAATTCACTATTCCTCACACTGACTAAACTTAATACTTTGGTTTAAAAAATGCAGTTCAGTGTGAGGATTTCAAGGGGGCTACATTGGTCAAACTGCTTTTTTTCATGGCAAGCACATGCTTGAAATAATAATATAATATAATAATTAATAATAATAATAATAAAAGCTTCTGCATCATAACAATCCTGCTGTATAATACACACTGTGTGAGTCCTTCCAGTTCACCTAAACACTATGATTGATAAAGAAAGAGTTTAGTGCATAGGGCAATGAACCTTGCGTCTAAAAGGCAAACTTTTTTTTACGGCTTTCATCCATCCATCCATCCATCAATCAAGCCATCAAAGTTCAAACACACACACATGACAGCACTATTCGTGCACCCTGCGGTTTATTACACGTGTAAAAGAAAAGGCAGTCCGTTAAACAATCCTAACAGTTTTAGGCCCCAGTTTAAGACTCCATCACTTGTTGTTTTTATTTTAGTTAGTTTTTTTTTTTGCAAGGATGAGGTCCTTGTCCCCTGAAACATATCTTCCGCTCGGCCAGCTCTCAACAGGAATGGGTTCAGTGCATGGGCTGCGTGTGGATGGCCGCTCAGGTCAATGCGGGAGGAGGGATGGTGCGAGGCGAGGAGGATGTCCTTTCACTTTTTTGCACAATATTCCAAAAAAGTGACTTGGCAACAAACGAAGGAAGAGGATGAAGAATGCCATGCTGGAGTTATTATCCAAATTTAAATAATAATAATAATAATAATAATAATAATAAAAAAGAAAAGTACAAGAAAAATGAACCGTACATGTCCAGCATGCAGGCAATAATATTAACAGTCTCTCTTTTTTTTTATTTGTATTTTGTTTTTTAAAAAAAATCTGCAATAGCTTCTTCTATAGCTTCTTTCTTAAAAGTCTTATCATTAAACACACTCACTTCCACACAGAAAATCTCTCTCACAC
>QNUK01001058.1:37500-42500 GCA_013621035.1 Clarias magur
CACTGTGTACCGACCGCAGAATGGTTTGTCCATTCTGCTGGACGATGAAATTACAGTGCTGTACCAAAGACAGGCAGGTGGCAGACAGGTTGAGTAAAAAAAGAAAGAAACAAACAAGAAAGAAAAAAAAAAAAAAAAAGAAATGTGGTAACCATTTAAGTAATCATAACTTGCATTACTTTGGTAAATTAAAAAATGAATAATATATATTATAATACACACACACACACACACACACACACACACACACATATATATATATATATATATATATATATATATATATATATATATATACACCTTTAACATACCGTGTACCTCCTATAACAAAGTCTTTCAAATAAAACCTTTTTAGCAAGCACTCCTAACATCTCATCATTAACCTATGCACACTTAAGGAACCCTAGACGAACCCCAATTTTGTTTTATAAAGAGTGTACGCTCAGTTGTTGGAGAACTTTGCGTTCTCTCTCTCTCTCTCTCTCTCTCTCTCTCTCTCTCTCTCTCTCTCTCTCTCTGTTGTGCATTCAGCTGCATTTCCTCCTTCACATCCAAAGTATAAACTCTGCTCTACACTTACGTGAAAGAGAGACAGCCTTTCGACGTGGTTCACATTTTGCATCGCCTAGCACGAGGCACGCGCGCCCGGCCCATTTGGAAGACATGTCAGTGTACGGCGGCCAAGCCTTGGCACTCGGCTGACAAATAGCGAATTCATGATGGTGAGAAAAGCCTGTAATCATATACTCGGTATATCTCCAGGAAGACGTTATGATCTCATCCTTAGCGTGCACGGTATTTTTAGAGGTCGCGTTAAGCTGAGCGTAATGATAGGTGGCACCAGTCGAGTCTTAGACTTGCAATGAAAGATGCAATGTGACACAAAGTTATGCATATCTTTATGAACTTTAAGAACTTTAAAAAAAAAAAAAAAAAAAAAAAGGTTTGCCTCACCCAAAAAAAAAAAAAAAAAAAAATAAAAAACTGCCATGGCCATTTGTAATTATTATTATTATATTATTATTATTATTATTATTATTATTATTATTATTTTTAATAAATAAATCAACCACTCAGCATGACTTTGAGCCCCAGAGAGCCACTGATTGGGAAAAAGGCAAATACAGTAGTGCTGTTCATTAATAGTAGATTACCTGAGTTGTATTGAAAGTTGTTCAATTAAAATTGAAGCAAAATTGAAGTAAGATTTGTAGTAAGATGAAACATAAAGGGGCCACCATGGCCAGGGCAGGTTCTCCCTTGTTTGGTGTGTTTCCTCTGGTTTCCTCTGACAGTCCAAAGGCATGCAGTGTAGGCTGATTGGCATTTCCAAATTGCCCGTAGTGTATAACTGGGTGTGTGCCTGTAGTGTAGCTCAGGGTTGTGGATGTAATTTCCCCTTACAGCAGCGACCGGTGGCCTGAAGTCAGAGGTCACTGCCACCAACTATTGTTCATGATGTTGGATCAAGTACAGCGGATGGACTGGAATGCACGGGCATACAGTCCACCTTTTGGTGTTTAAGAAGTCTAGATCCACCATAGCAGTGTTGAATTCTTGATGGTGATTGGTTGGAAGGTGTTGAAGGTGTTGATAGATTTTTTTTTTTTTTTTTTTACAATAGCAGCTCTGACACTAGTGCAGCAGGATGTCATGAGTTTACTGTACTGTATATTAATCTACTTATTCTATAAAATAGAGTTTGTACAGTATAGTAACAACTTAAACAGGCCATTAACATATAAGGAAGTCCATTCTGTCTGATTAATAGACGAGATGATTATTATTATTATTATTATTATTATTATTATTAGATGATTAATGATCTTCAGAACAGAGAGATTTATGAATTTTGTGATTTTTCTTCTGTGAAAAATAATCTGTTTTTCATTGTTATTATCGCTTGTTTGTTACTTTCTCTCTTATTAAATTATACAAGAGGCGTTTAAAGTCAAAGCGGCACTTCTGGAAAAAAAAAAAAATTATAAATACTTAAGTTTTTAAATACATAAAAACCTTATGCATCTATATAATCCTCTGCTACACTAATGCATGTAAAGTTCCTGTAATGTGCAAGCGGTGTTGATGAATGATTTTGAAGGATCAGGCATTATATCTATCTATCTATCTATCTATCTATCTATAAAACTAGTCTGGATTTACTACTGCTGTAATGTAGGTGAGAACATATTTTATGTCATACCATTAAAATCTAACTATAAATGGGTTCTGATGCCTTCATTTAATTAATTATTTATTTTATTTTAACCAAAGTACTACATGATGAAAGGAATAAAACATGCTAATATTGAACATTTTAGCATTATTAGCTAACACTAGTAGCTCTAGTAACCTCATCACATCTGCTTCATGTCGTTAATCATTAGCCCCAGAACAGTTTACAGAGAACACTGATTCTGGAACTCAAACTAGAAGTTGGTAAAAGTACATAAACAAGTCTGAGTATCTAGCTTGAGCAACCGGAGATATTTTCCACTCCGTCCTTTAGGTAAGTAAGATTTCAGTATGACTTTAACCCTTGACGTCGTCTTCAATCACACATAAACAGAGTTCAAATGTCAGCTCTCGCACTTTATATTGATTTCTGTTCGCTTATCTGTGTTATTTGTTAACTGCATTGCCAAATCTACAATGATCACTGTGTTGGTGTTTAACGAGGACGGCCTCGCTGTATTGTCTCTGCACGTTGATCACGTCTGGGAGCGCAGACGCGATGCAGACTTCAGACCACACAGAGAGAGAGAGAGAGAGAGAGAGAGAGAGAGAGAGAGAGAGGGGGGAAAAATCATTTAGCCTGAGAATTTGTGAAGTTGAGAGAGATAAAGAATGAGACAGAGAGACAGATGAGGCATGTGAAGGAAGTTTCGGCCCCGTGCTACGTGACAGAAGGCATCATAGCAGCTCAAATAAAGATATGACTAATGTTTGGAAAAAAAAAAAAAAAAAAATGAAAAGGATGTGAAAACTGAATCTGGTTAACCTGCTGCGTTTGATTTGTGACCTACGATTAGGTTCCTAACCGAGAGCGGAGGTGGAAAAGACTCAAGTCATTACTTGAGCATTGCAGCGCTTTTAAGCATCGTTCTGCCATGTTTATAGGTTACTTACTGAATTTGAACGCGTATTCATTACAAACCTCGGAGTTGTCTTCTTATTCCTCACTTAATCAACAACTGTACACGGCACATCAAGTACTGTACATGTGGAAATAATATGACTTTGCAATTAATCGTGCAAATTCGTCATCCGTACTGATATCTGCGAGCTTCGCTAATGCCGGGTTAGAATAGCATCGGGTCCCGGGAGTCAGCCTAATTGGCTAAGCGGCAAGGCAAAGTCTAACTAGGTCAGAATATCTATGAATTACAGGAAATTTTATTCTGATTAATTCACACTTTCATTTCTGATTGGGGTGAGGATGGATCCTTCCACTGTGTTTTTTATTTATTTATTTATTTATTTATTTATTTATTTATTTATTTATTTCATTTTCTGCTTTTGAACTACGCTGCCTGGTCAAAAACGTCACAACCTCTAAGATTTCATTAAATCACCTGTAGCTTTGATTACACACACACACACACACACACACACTTTGGTGTCTAGTTCGTGTGTGTAAATGATTCCTCGTGTCCTGGAATATGGCGCGTGCCATCAGGGAAGAAAAAAACAAAACCTAACCTGGTGATTCAGTACATTCAGCATTCAGGTGGTCATGTGACTTCATTTTATCGCCACTTAACGTCGCTGAGTCTCGACCTGAGCGACTGAAGCGACCGCAGATCATAACCCCGCCTCCAGAGGCGTGTACAGTGGACACTATGCATGATGGGAGCATCGGTTTATGCGTTTCCCTTCTTACCCGGACACACCCATCACTCCGCATATGAAAATGCTCTAACTTTCATTATTAAACATCACTATGGTTTTTACTGTTGTTTTTTTACCGTGCAACTTCACCAAGTGTCTAAGTCACCTCCATTCATGATTTTTTTTTTTTTTTTTCCGACCAAATTTCTTCCACAAAGGTGACGGTTCAGCCGAGTTTTTATAATGTCTTAACCCATTTACAGTAATTTAAATTTTCCTTTTTTAATTTTTTTTTTTTTAATTATTATTAATTTATAATTTTTTTGGGAGGGGAGGGGTTTGCAGGCAGTGTATAAATGTCTCATTTCCTCTCCACATTCACAATGTTAAATTTAAAGTCTAGTTTCATATCTAAAAAGTTAACAGCCGTTACGTTTCACATGAAAATCTTAAAAGCAACTTTTACTTTACATACATTTTGTGGTCGGATATTTTCGACACATCATCTATACGTTCACTTAAGTGTAATTTTCCAGGCCTAGCTACAAAAACAGGCCAAAACAACTCTAAATACAGAAGTTTCTGTTTCCTGTTTTTGAAACGTCTAAAAAAACAAGAAAAAAAAAGAGAAAAAAAAAATTCATACAGAAATTCATACAGTATAAAAATTATACAGAATGTACATAAATTCGCTTCAACCCATTTTTATTCAATTAGATGGTCTTATAGTGTGCAAAAATTTGCACACCCATACTTTCCTGACACTGTAACACTGTATGTATAATTGATCTCCTGAACATATGAACAATTTAGGCATAAAAATAAAACCAGGTCATATAATAAGATACCGACCCAGATTTGATCAATTACAGAATCGCCATGACATAAAATAAAGCAAGAGGCAAAGCTTTTGAAAGAATATAATTTAGACTTTTTTTCAAATACACTATTTTTATTATGGCTTGAAAACGTATGAACACGTTCATTGTTCGATTCATTGCTGGCACTCAGAGAAGGAAAGAATAAAATTCACATGTTGTTACAGCCGCTCAAGCAATAACACAGTGAGGTATTGAGGAGTACCATTTATTGGAAGGAGTCTCCAGTGTCAGTGCATTGTGACCATCAAAAGTATAGTTACAATAACAATAAAAAGATCAAAGGGAACT
>QNUK01001058.1:47500-50000 GCA_013621035.1 Clarias magur
GACACAAAACATTCGCTTTTACGGACAAAAGTATAACCAGCAGACTTGCAAGCAACAAACAGGCAGATAAACAAAGAAACAAAACAAAGAAATAGATTTAAAAACAGAAAATATGTACATTCATACCAAAGAAAGAGTTGTTTAAAACAAACAAAACAAACAAACAAACAAACAAACATTTAATATATTATATAAACATATTATATATTGTATATTCTTGTTATTCTTATTCTTATTCTTATTAATATTGTTGTTGTTGTTGTTTACAAGTTTAAATTCTTCTTCCTACTGTATTTATCTTCCTCGGATCGTGTGGACAACTTTGAGTTGCAGACGAGGTCAGTGTCTCCACCTCGTCTCACAAGACACGATGACTTCCAGCTCCATCAGCTTCGTCTTTTTTCTTTAAGTAAGATGTAGCCAAATTGTTCCTACAACCTTTTTTATTTTATTTTTTTTTATTTTGCTGGTATGCATTTGATCGTAGAAACACAGTTAATTGATATGAATAATCAAAAACAGTGGACCGAATTCACTGAAAAGGGGAATGCGAAAATATTTTCTTATTTTGCTCCAGATTTATAATTCGGATAATGGTTTGTTTTTTTGACATTTAAAACATAAAACGCGCACACACACACACACACCCACACACACGTGCACACTGAGGGGCCGACGTGGACGACTGCACATTGTACATTGTTATCAGTAGTCTTTTTTTTTTTTTTTTGGTTAGTTTCTTTCTGATCAGATAAGAGCGGATGTCAGGGAGATGGATACATCTTGGCCTGACTGAGCGGACGGATGTTCGTTAGTCAGGCCACCTTTTTCTTAGAAGCGTTCAGAGGCCCATATACCAAGCCGTGTGCGTGAGAGTGTGATAAAGAGTGTGTGTGCACGTGAACAGGTGGCTTCGGTTTAAGCCGAATTGAACACAGAGGACACGGCCGCTCTCACAGGTGTGTTTAGTGGTCAGAAACTGCTACTGTAGGCGTTAGAGAAACTGTTAGGACGCAGCATTCACCTGATTTGTGTGTGTGTCTGTGTATGTGTGTGTGTGTGTGTGTGTGTGTGTGTGTGTGTGTGTGTGTGTTGCTTACTAAGGACTTCACTGTATGCATTATTTTTCTTGAGGTCATATATTTTTAAGAATATAAGTTTTAAGAATATAATATAAGTTTTTGTTGTTGTTGTTGTTGTTGTTGTTGTTGTTGTTTTGCAATTATAAGAAAATAATCAACACTGTCAGGGGATACAAATACCAACAAAATGTTTTAATTCTTTCAACAAGATCTCCCAATCAGTTTTATTTCTCTTACTGACCGTTCTCAGCTAATGACTGTCGAGACGTCACAATCACAGCGGACGAAGCAGCGTTACCTGATGATCACCTGATGACCTACGGGTATTATTTCATGCTTGCTCACACAGATTAGAGAGTCATGTAGATGCTGATTATTTTCATACGCAGTATGATTTAGTTCTGATGAACAAAAACAAGCAATCAAATGGGCGATGAAGGTAATAACGGTATTCATTTGCAGAAGTTTAAATAAAATGCTAAAATATAATAATAAAAAGACGATGCGCCGCTAACGTTAGCTGGTCGTAGCTACGGTAGGTTCGATTCCCACCTCGAGGTCTGTGTGCATGGAGTTCGCAGGTTCTCGCCGTGCTTGGTGGGTTCCCTCCGGGTACTCTACGGAGTTTCCTTCCACAGACTGAGTGTGACGGTCTAGGGTGTATCCCGCCTCGTGCCCTAAGTCTCCTGGAGTAGTGAAAAGTGCTACTGAAAGTGCTACTGTGACTGGTTGTCAATGTGGGTTTTGGCTCTAGCATCTGGTTATGTCATAGGTTACGCCATAAGTTTGCCATCCACTAGTGAGCAAGACAGCAGAGGTCATGACGCCAAGCGCAAAAAGGTCAATGCCACAGCGATCTGATTGTTTTCTGGTTACATTTAATTCAATTCAATTTTATTTTATTTTAACCCCTCAGTGCTTTTATTCTGTCATTGTCACGAAGCAGCTTCACACAACCAAAGAAACTATGGAAGTTTTAATAACATTGTTGAACATTTGCAAATCGAGTTGGGTTCGGAGTTACAAACGATCCCGAACACCGGAGCCTCCTTCCATAAACCGTAAACAAACTTACGAGCTCCTTATGGAAAACACACTCGTGGACACACTCATCTCGACTCGACCAACTCGACTCGAGCACCTTCGTCCTCCACACTCCAGCCCCAAGCATCGCTAAGGAGCTAAGTGAGTTACGATCACGTCCGTGCACACGAGACTGCGGGGCTCGCTGCAGGAACAATGCCGGACACACTCACTGACATTCCAGGCCACAAATACAGACCCGAGTGAGACGGTCCTGTCCCAAACACCTACCCACGGCGACACAATGGCCCGGTCTGTTCGTGTACAAGGGCACGTCTCAGGGCTGGCCTCGTCACCCTGCTCCATGAAGAGTGCTCAGGCTGCGTTATTAAAGT
>QNUK01001058.1:55000-62500 GCA_013621035.1 Clarias magur
AATAGATTAGTCAGTTGATCCCAATTAAAACCCCTTGGATGTTTGTTTGCGTTCTGCTTCTGAATGGTGTCGAGATTGATGTTTGACGCTTTGGCCATGCATGGCTTAAGCAGAGATCATGGTTTGAGGGAGAATATAACAACAAAACAAAACAAAAAGAAATCTTTATAATACTAACATGCACTACATGGAAGAATATTCAGCCAAACCTGGTAATTATTGAATTCAGGTGTTTTAATCAGGCCCCTTATCCCCAGTGAAGGGCAATCCTAATGTTTCAGCATACCAAGACAATGCTATGCTTCTTTTTTTTTTAATTAACTTTGATGGAAATTGGCTTGGCAGAAGGATTGGTTTGGTGAAGGCACTTCTCTATTCCAACATGACTCCGCCCCAGTGCACAAAGCAAGAACTATACAGATACAGTTTGATGAGTTCTGTGAGTAAGAACTTGACCGGCCCGAACACAGAACCCTGATCAAACACCACTGGGATGAACTGGAATAGAGATTGCGAGCCAGACCTTCTTGTCGAGCATCAGCCCTGAACTCAGAAATGCTCTACAGAATGAATGGACATAAATTCGCAGAAACAAAATCTTGTGGACGGCCTTCTAAGAAGAGCAGAAGCTATTGTGTAGGTGACTGAGGTTATGTCCTCACGCTCTGTGCCATCTAACCACTTTTCTAACAATTTCTTCCTTGGCTGAAACGGCATTCACAGCACCACAGATTTTGCCATTGCTGGGCTTTTTGATTGACCTGTAATGCCAGTGCTCACTCTCTAAACGATCACCTTAACTTTAGGTTGATATCTACTGTAAGTCCTTTAGATTTCTCTCCTGTTGTACTTCTAGTTCTTGTTCTTACCAGCCGTTCTTGGTCTCATCAGCCGTTTTAACAGCGGGACACACCGTGTCTCGTGTCAAGGACTGACACGGGAAACCGTAGATGTTAGGATGAGAGGTCAAAAAAGTCATGAAAGGATTACATGGAAAACACATCCCATGGGATCAGAGCCTCATCTACAGCCACGTTGTTAAAGCAGATGTGTTTGAAAAATATTCGTACAGAGACAAACCGGAATAGACAAAAGAAAAAGAATTTTGACTACTGCATCGCTTCCTCACATGCTTAGCCATGCAGGTGTACTTAAACTTTCTCTCCTCTCGTTTTAAGATGGTTTCCTCGTCCGCCTCTTCTATCCGGTCCATCCTTCCGGTGCTCCAGGAGCGAGGGCTTTTGAATGGCAAGCCCCGGATGACACCGCTAATAATTTGTTACGCAGCGAGTCCTCCTACTAACTAGCGGATTAGATGGAAATTGGCTTGGCAGAAGGATTTTCGCTGCGACTGTAGAGTTTCACTGCTAACAGGATTTGCCATCAGCTCAGTATATCAAAGTCGGCCCACTTCGATAAGGAGTCAGCACTTCGCCAAATTAAAAAGTGACCCACAGGTGGGCTTCGCTCCCACGCCGATGGACGGATCGGGAGCTAATTGCTTTTTAATTCTGTTACCAAGCCCATCCAATTAACGCGCTCCGTCTGAAGGATGGGCTGTGCAGAGAGAGAGAGAGAGAGAGAGAGAGAACACAACAGATTGGGAGTAAAGCTTTTATTCCAGACCTTGGTGGGGGTGTATTGAGGAAAAGGTGCTTTGTAAGACAGTAGTGTGATTAACCTGGAATCTACATGAGGCAAGCAGGAAACAAAGTGTTGCTGCAAATCAGGGGAGTTATTGTCCTGTTCGATTGCTCAAATGCCGACAGCTTCTTCAGTTTCCAGGAACGAAAAGGATGGTACTTTTGGAATGCAGTTCACCGGGTGTAAAACTTTAAGCATCCATGCAATACAATTTTGATTCACAATTCACCCGTCCAATATTTGGTGATGCCGCCGGATTCCCCAATATATTTTAGTTTCCTCTGTCTACATCAATGTGTAAGAACTTGTGGTAGACCTACTGGTAATACGCCAATGAAGAGAAAGCAAGTAGTCTTGCTAGCCTCTTAAATGACATGCTCATCACTTTCCATCCATCTAGGGACATCTGTAGTCCAACTAGGGACCATGGAGTCCAGTGGTGATAACCTTCATGGTAGGACCTCTGGTCAACATTCACACACTGCGAGCAGTTTGGGAACAACAATTGGCCTAATCTGCATGTCTTTGGACGTTGGGAGGAAACTAGAGGACCCGGAGGAAACCCACCAAGCACAGGGTGAACACGAAGACTACACGGGCAGGAATCATAACCTCAACCCTGGAGGTGAAAGACAACAGTGCTAACCACTACGCCAACATGTACAGTATACTTGTTCTTTATACACCAGTGGGTTGGGAACCCAATCCAAATTGAAATAAAAGCACCTAAGCAATTAGTTTGCACCATACAGTGTTTAGAGTTATTCATGATAGCTTGTTTTTCATTTATTTCTTTTTAAAAGGTGAGAAATTAAGATTAATATTAGACAAGATTTAAAAAAAAAAATTTGGGGGGGTGTCTCTTAAGGTTAAATGAGTAAATTTTGTAACTTTGTGAAAAAGACTTTTAATAATTGAATAAGATTCAACCAGTTGAAGGGCCCCCAAGGTCTCTCAATCGGACCCCCTTAGACTTTTATCTTTGGGGTCATCTGAAGGCAATCGTCTATGGTGTGAAGATACGAGATGTGCAGCACCTGAAACTACGGATACTGGAAGCCTGTGCTGGCATTTCTCCTGCGGTGTTGCTATCAGTGTGTGAAGAGTGGGAGAAGAGGGTTGCATTGACAATCCATCACAATGGGCAGCACATCGAACACATTTTATAAGTGGTCAGAAACTTGTAAATAACTCATGAAAGAATAAAGTTACATTAAAGCCAAGCACAACATTGTTTTTCTTGTGAAATTCCCAATAAGTTTGATGTGTCACATGACCCTCTTCCTATTGAAAAAACAAAAGTTGGATCCAAGATGGCCGACTTCCAAATGGCCACCAGGGTCACCACCCATCTTGAAAAGTTTGCCTCCTCACATATACTAATGTGCCACAAACAGGATGTTAATATCACCAACCATTCCCATTTTATTAAGGTGTATCCATATAAATGGCCCACCCTGTATATATATATATATATATATATATATATATATATATATATATATATATATATATATATATATATATACGCTATCTTTTGCCAGGATGGTCATGACATCAGCACTTTTCAAATGAATTTGACAATCAGCTGCTTAAAGACCGAGTCACAGATACTAGAAAGCTTCAGCTTCTCATAATGATGTATAGATAAGGATGTGAGAAGTATATTAGGGTGGGTCTGTAAAAGTCCCACGCAGAACACAAGTTTACAGTTGCAGTGTTTAAAACTACACAATACGCTTGTTTGTCATTTCTATAATCTTCA
This sequence comes from Clarias magur, assembly GCA_013621035.1. NCBI lineage: Eukaryota > Metazoa > Chordata > Actinopteri > Siluriformes > Clariidae > Clarias > Clarias magur. The sequence goes on from QNUK01001058.1 coordinate 58,410, forward strand.
CACTTGTCACTGCCTGTTTAATTATTATTATTTTTTTAAATATAAATTAAATTAAACTCCTGAGAGTAAAATCTCCCTTTATTTCTCTATATAATCCCCTGCTACACTATTGCACTTATCCCAGGGCTTCACGACTTGATGGACACCATCGAGATTTCACCTCTGAAACACGCCCCCCAGGAACTCCTGTTAATGGCCCAAACATGTGGAAATGGACTCGGTCAGGACTTGGTCAGCGTGCGGTCAGGACTGTACGGTGGACGTGGCCATAAAAAACCTGCCGAGTTCCTGTAATGTGCAAGTGGTGTTGGCGAATGATAGTGTGTACAGTTGACGCGTCTGTGGATTTGAACCATGGAGTTTCAAGGATGAAACATTTCCCTCGTGAATGTTCACAGGAACACCTGCAGTGGAGATGTTTGTTTAATGAATATGGAAGGAGTCTCCAGTGTCAGCTCCATGTAACAGTCTGGACATGCTGTTTTAGAAAGCAGTAAAAAATAAAATATTTCAAGGTGTGCTGTTTTTAGAAAATTTCTTTGATCTTTTGATGAACTTTGATCTGGTTACATTGTTTGATTTTTCATTTTTCTTTTCTAGCATGCCAATGTACAGTAATACTTGGGCCCCCCCAATAACTGTCATTAACTATTTTGAAAGAGACTGTAGCTGAATTTGTTTGCATTATAACATGACTGTTTTTCAGTCCTAAAGTTTGTAATTTGTGTAGCTGATGCATTTTTCATGCTACAGTATGTGATTTCCCCTTAAGAAATTATATCCTGGCAAAACAATGAGGTCGTGACCTGCAGGAAAGCACCTCATACAGTTTACATTAAACCTCTTCGGCTCGGCGCGCTGTCAGTGCTGGATACTCAGGGCAGAGATGAAAGTGTTATCTTAAAAAAAAAAAAAAAATGAAGGAAGGCAAAAAAAAAAAAAAAAAAGTGTACCTAGAAAGTGTGTAGCTTGCACACACTCAAAGACAGAGAGGAAGTGAGTGATAGAGAGAAAACACTTCTGTACATTCCCGACAAAAAAAAAAAAAAAAAAAAAGAGCTGAGACTTTCTTCCTTTGCAAGTGGTTTCATGGTGGTGTGTGTGTGTGTGTGTGTGTGTGTGTGTGTGTTCTGCAAATAGGGTGAGAATGTGTGAGTGGAATCTCTTTGTTTTCTCATACATGATGTCTCTAACTCAGCTTCTGTTACACAGGAACGGATCTTGCAGTTTGTGTTTCCCAAATTTGAGGAAGCTGATTCTGAAATGAAAGAAAAGACGAATGAAATAAAAATCTCCAATTAAAAAAAAGGAAATAAATAAAATATATGGATGTGTGCATGTACGTATTTTTAAAAAAAATTTTTATTGAATATATTTATTATCCTTTTTTCGTGTCTAAGTACTTTATTTGTAGTATGCTGCACTTACAAAAGTTTTTGTCCCCTTAATGGTTTTTGATGGCTACTCAGGGTTAAGCTAGATAGATAAATAAATAAATAAATAAATAAATAGAACAAAGAAGCACATTTTTATATTCATAACTTATCTGTGTGAGAGCGTTTCAAAGTCATAAAATGAGGAAGGAAAATTAAGAAACAACCAACATTACCTGTTAAAGATGCTCACGAGACAAAAAAAAAAAAAAAAAAAAAAATTAGTGGCTAATTATATAACATTTTCATTCATTCATGTTTCATCTCCGTTGCTTGTGATCATGATCATGCTTATGTAAGCAGGACAGGGTGCGGTAAGACGCTCTCCAGACCGTGAATATAAAGTGCTTTTGTAGGTTCGTTAGTAGTTTCCAGACACTAAATGTGCATAAGATGGGTTACAAATGCAAACAAACTGAAATCTCACGTGCACAGTCTGGGATCTGGAATCTTCAGAGACGCAGCGGCCTGATGGCTGTGACAAAGACGCATCATCGACAGGAGTCATGAGTAATGTTTTGGTAAGATTAGTCAAGAGAACGGATAACACATGCCGGACCAAAGCCATGGTTTGGAGAAGAAATTCTGCTTACAGAGTGACGGATGAGCAGCAAGAAGCAACCTGACATGTGCCAGGTACAGTAGGAAGCTGGGGTCAGAGGTCAGGGTCAGCCCAGGTACAGCGCCCTTGGAGAAGACAGGGTTAAGGCTCTCACTCAAAGGCTCGCTTTGGGTTTGAACCGCCGACCTTCATGTCAGTAACCCAGATCCTTCACTGTTTGAGTCACCACTGCCCTTTTTGTACTTTCCTTTCCAACAACAAAAGTGGAATTTAAATACCTTTTCTGTTGTATGATCTACACTATGGTCACATGATCTGATATCACCCAGATGAGAAGGCGGTTCTCTACTGAGTCCGGTTTCTTCCTCTGGTCATCTTTAGGAGTTTTTTTTTTTTTCTCACGACATCATCCCAGCTTGCTCATTCGGGGTTTTTATATAACTTGCATGATGAGAGGTTATTTTTCCCAGTTTTCCATTTCTTATCATTTATTGTTCTCCACTTTTTCGGTTTTGCTACAAACATTGAAACACCACCCTCATTAAGTTTGCTGATGACACCGTCGTGGTGGGCCTGATCTCTGACAACGATGAGACGGCCTACCTGGAGGAGATTGGAAATCTGGAGAACTGGTGCCAGAGGAACAATCTCCTCCTGAACGTCAGCAAGACGAAGGAGTTGATAGTGGACTTTAGTACTAAGCAGGAGAGGAGCTACAAGACACCCGCCATCAACGAGAGACCAGTGGAGAGAATGGACAGCTTCCGATACCTTCGGTGTTCACATCACGCAGGACCTGTCATGGTCCTGTCACATCAACACCGTGGTGAAGAAGGCTTGGCAGCGTCTCTACCACCTCCGGCGCCTGAGAGACTTTAGACTGCCCTCTAGGGTGCTCAGGAACTTCTACTCCTGCACCATAGAGAGCATCCTGACGGGAAACATCTCAACCTGGTTCGGGAACGGTGCCATGCAGGACAGGAGAGCCCTACAGAGGGTGGTGCGATCAGCTGAACGCATCATCTGTACCAAGCTCCCTGACCTTCAGACGATCTACAACAGGCGGTGCTGGACCAAGGCCAGGAAGACCGTGAAAGACCTCAGTCATCCCAGCAATGGACTGTTCTCTCTGAAGCGCTTCCGCTCCCTGAAGGCCAACACAGAGAGACTGAGGAGGAGGAGGCTATACGAGCTCTCAATCACAACACCACATAGGAACCTACCACTCACACACTTGCACATTTTGGACACATCTCAGGACTGCAGACTTTTTAACTTTTACTTTTTACCGGGACGCACAACCGGTTCACACATGGAACATTTGCACACTTGCACATTTTGCACACTGTGAAGTTGTACTTCACTACATTCTGGTCTGCACTACACCACATTTCCATTACATTTCAGTCACTATATATATGCACTATTTTTATTAGATATTCTTCAACTTCTTTATATTTATCTTATTCAAATACTTTATTTCATTTTTTTATTTTTACTCTTATTCTGTATATTTTGTAAATAAGTGTTTCTTTATTTTAAATATCTTATTTCTTTTTTTGTTGTAATATTGTAGGTCAATAGCAGTCGTATAAGCATTTCACGCCACATCGTACTGTGTATGACTGTGTATGTGACGAACAAAATTTGAATTTGAATTTTGAATTTTTATTGCTGCAAAAAATGCATTGCAAATAATGTACAATATTTTCCCTTCTTTTTCCCCTTTTTTTTTACATGCATTATTTTTCCTCTTTTTTTTTTTTTTTGCACCAATCCACTAAAGATGAAGCTAGTTTATTTCTGTCTCAGCACCAGAGTCTGGCCATGCGTCCACATCATCTCGTCCAGGCTGATGGCTCTCTATAAGGGGAATTCAAGTCAAACTGGGACTTGTGCTGACATTTCTGGTGAATGAAGGCGTAAAAACAATTGACGTTTTTTTTACAGAAGGCTTCGAGCACAGTACGGTGATGAGACTCTCAGACGCAGTAAAACATCTCAGTGCTGCGAATAAAAAGTCCCACTTTGACTTGAATGGCCCTCTCACCTCTCGCTAGTGGAAGGTTCGGGTTTTTTTTGTTTGTTTGTTTGTT
>QNUK01001058.1:70000-110000 GCA_013621035.1 Clarias magur
CTATGTTTGTCAACCTATTTTATCTTATTTTTTATGTTTTCATTCCAACTTTTTTTTTTTTTTCCCCCCACCGAATAAGATTTTAAAACTTCCCCAATAAGCATGTATTTTCAAAATATGTCAAAATATTGCCGGGGTTCGTGAAGTCTGAAGGCATAAAAGCGACTGACATTTACAGAAGACGTCAGGCGCAGCGCGGTGATGAGACTCTCAGCCGCCGTAAAACATCTCAGTGATGCCGACGCTTTAAAGAAGGCCGCACATCTGTGAATGGTGACTCGCACCCTGCCGCAGACATCACTCGTACAATCTTGACCTCGCGCCAAGCCATCGCCATACTGTATAGTATAATGTTTGAGCCATTGAAGGAGTTCCTGGGAGGCCGGCGTTTCAGACATGAGGTCCGATCATGGGCCCGCGGAGGAAACAGAGAAAACTTCCTACCTTGATGGTGTCCAAGCCCTAGTGAGACACTGGGATGAGTGCATTCGTGTATCAGGGACATATATGTGTATAGAGACATAATGGGAGTTTTTACTCTCAGGACTCTCAGTGTTCTGTTATTCTGTACAATCAAAAGTCCTGCTTTGACTTGAACACCTCTTAGGTGTTCAATTGCAAACATTTATTTGCTTCATGTTCTCCTTCCATTAAGGAACTTTGCATGATTATTATCATGATAACTGCACAACCATCCATAATCGTCTTCTTAAACATTCGTGAGCTTTCCATAGAATAATGTTACACATCTGCTCATGATCTCCATCACTAGTCTTCACGTTTTGAGCATTCCGCCATTCAAAGCATTTTCATAATGTAACTATTAACATAACACGGCTATTACACAACTATTAATTTGGAAGATTCGGTAACCGGTCGTGACAGGTCCATAAACATTCCTAACTTTTATAGCATTTCTTTAGCATCCAATGATGTAACATGACACACGCACGCATTGCATAAACATGCTCATGCTGCTCATTTAGATCCCTTTATCTTGTTTAAACGGTAGGATATCATAAAAAATACGTAAAAAAAAAAAAAATGAACTCAACTTTGCTTTGTTGGAAATTTATTTATTTATTATTTCTTTTTCATAATGCGTCTAAAGTGAGAGATTTGCAGCATGGAAAGACTTTAACGCTCATCTCAGGCTTCACCGGCTCACGACAGTAAAAATACCCACCACGACTGAACGGTTATGAGTGCGGTGTATAGGAAGTCCATGAACTGGCCGTAAACGTGACGGTCCTGCAGGAGCAACACTTTCAGGATCTAAAGCGCTTTAATGGGCCTTCAGCCTGCTGGGTCACGCCTGACTGGCACGACTACTTTTATCCGCGGCCAAGTGCCGTTACCCCACAACATGTCTCGACTGATCGCACACGGGGCGCCTCTGGGAGGGCCGTTTATGGAAGAGAACATAAAAGTAAACAAGGAGGCAAGCACATCCTTATCTGACCTACAGCTTGCTGGAACAGCCAGAGGGGGAGAGCGTTCTGCGCAAAACTCACACTACGGTCAGGACGAGACTCTTGGAGCCCCTGGGGTTATGGTGATTTCTTTTTTTTTTTTTTCTTCTTCTTCTTTTCCTCAAACTGCCGAGAAGAAACTGCCAGTGTCTTAATGATACTAAATGTGAGAGCACACAGCAAACGGTGGCACTGCAGGGTGTGTGTGGGTGTGTGTTAATGGTTTTGCTCTGCCTCATAACTCTCGGTTCCCTGGTTTGATCCTGAGCTCCGGTTTGGTGTTCCACATGTGTCTTTGAGGTTCTTCAGGTTTCCTGAGACCTCCCATGCGCATGTCAGAAGAAGACAGAGTACTGTACAGGGGTGTGGTGGGACTGAAACGGACAAAGCGATTGTGAACATTTACAGCGTTAATGCGTTTTTTTAAACAGAATTTATTGAATATGACCGAGTTTGACCCTATTGGCTGCCCATAATTAGGCATAATATTAGGATAATGAGGATAATAAGAACGGCCAGTTTCATCCTAAAAAGCTTCTAGATGGAGGTTTGGATTAAACCAAAGTTGTCTTCTATTTTTACAAGTATACATTAAACGTAAGATGCGCGCGCGGTGACTCAGACGGCTAAGGCTCTAGGTTCTCGCTTTTCAGATCTAAGGACCTGGGTTCGAGCCCTGGCGTTGGTCGGTTGCCACACCCAAGACTAAAATCATTTATTTATTTATTTGCTGCATGCAGTGCCGGTCCTATTTGAGAGATTTTAATTTAGCATTTGCTAAATTTCTATGTTTGATATGTATATTATACAACAGCGTTTATCAGTAATCTGATGCCTCTAACCAGATGCTCAAGCATTTCTTTATTCCAACATTGCATGTTTATAATACAGTGTTGGGAATTTGAGTATTTTAAAATCGTGATTAGTCGTGATTCATCGCATCTGACTGTGATTAACTAGAATAACACAAACACACACACACACACACACACACACACACACAGTGTAACGTCAGAATCAGAACTAAAGGGCATTACCGTAAATGAAGAAGAAATCAACGAGGCCATCTTGGATCAAGATGACAACGCAATATGCATCATAAAAGCATATGACTCAAGCGCCTGGTGTATGTACAGACGTTTTTTTTTTTTTTTTTTTTACATCTTTAGTTTATCTTGGTCAGGATCAAGAAGGATCAAACCTTACAAATCTTAAGTATGTTACTGTTCACTTTCTGCTTGAAGGAAATGAAGGAGAGAGAGAAAAAGAAAAGAAAACGAAACACATCATCATTCCTCTACACGACACACGGGCAGGTGAGCTGGGTTTCTTCTCCAGCTTGGCTCCACGCTCTCCAGCGGGCATCCTTGTAAATTTGTAAAGTTTACAAAGCACATTGACGCTCGCCAGGAGGCTCGGTTAATTTCCCCTGCAGCTTTTTGTCGTGCTCCAAATGAGAACGAAATCATTTTAGCCTCGAGCCAGACGTTATCGAGCCAAAGGGGCGTCCTCGTCCCTTTTAAACTGCATGTGTGCTTTTGCATGTGTCCGTACAGTATGTGCTCTTTCTGCAATATTCAATTCGAAAATATTTGACTTTGCATGGAGGTACGTCACTCCGAGCCACGCCGAGCAGTTCTCTGCCTCTCTGCGAGCACTGAGAAAGCTGTGTTGTAATAAATAGAAAGTGAGAGCGGGGGATTACATTCCCCAATCACACCTAACCCACCACTGAAACTTCTGCAGAACCCTGAGCGACTTCGGTTTGCTTTACACGCCTGTAATATCCTCGTCTGAAGAACTCGTTTCCTTTGAAACGCAATGTATTCTTCTGAAGCTGCTTCGTCCGACGCAGCCTTCTCTTTTTTTTTTTTTATTTCTTCAACACCTCAGAAGGCCAGAAGCTTAAGAGTTCAGTTTCAGTCTTGATCTGTTTATTAGTATGAAGAAAAAAAAAAAAAGAAGATGATATGCAGTGTGGCTCACTGTGGCTTAGCAACGGATGCTCGAGTCTCTTTCTCTTTTCAATCACTTCCTTCCACAGGAAGTCCCTCCAGCCAATCAGCTCTGCCGAACCTGCTCGTGCGATATGGAGTCAGCTTTCGAGCTTGCTCATTTCTGTACAGGGACAAGATAAGACACAAGGCCTACTTCTTTAGGTCAGATCACCATGACTCGATAGTTTTTTTTTTTTTTTTTTTTCACAACAGAGAACAGTATGTGCCTTGCACAAATCTCAAATCGTACAAGAAGACGATAACAGAGACTGTACATCAAAAAAAGAGGTAGTGGTTAGGATTAGAAAAAAAAAAGAAAAAGGAAAACTAATCCTTGAGAGGAACTTACTGCACTGCTCTGATCTGAAATGCTACAGTAAACAAACCTTAAAATAAAGGCAAATCGGGTAAAAAAAAAAAAAAAAACGATTGTCGACGTGTAAACAAAACAAACAACTTTCCCCTGCTTCTTGTTTTTTTTTTTTTTGTTTGTTTGTTTGTTTTTTTCCCCCAGTTTTGTGTTGAAACAAGCCAATCACACTTTCACTCTATTGTGACCTCATATAAGAGCAGCCCCTCCCCTATGTGTCGTGCCGTTCACTCTCTGCCGTTCACAGCTGGGGCTCATTTACATAGACACTGAAACTGCGCGTTTGAAGGACGAGCGAAAGTTAAATGCAAAATCCTTTATACATAAACAAAGAATTAGAAAGGAACGGTTCTATTTCCCTCTTTTCATTATAGAAATGACATCGCTTATTAATCCTCTGAAACTAATTCGACTTAATAAGAAGAATAATAGACTTCTATATTATTACGACATTATTTTTAATTGAAGTAATGTGTCTCCTGCCACCTTTTTTTCTTTTTGTTCTTTTTTTTTTTTTCTTTCACTAATCATCATATCGATCCTCTCGTGTCTTTTACCCTTTTTTTGGACTGTCAATTTATAGTACCTTTGATGTGTTTGATGTGTGATAATTTATGTTTTTGTTGTTACTGTTAATGTGTTTTGTATTTTATTTGCATTGTTTCAATAAAAAAAAATAAATAAATAAAAAGAGAGTGAAAGTAAATACGGGACCTTTAAGGACAGATGAGCTACAGTACAACCAATGACTGGACCAAGTGAAACGCGTTTACAGGTTTTAGCTTTGATGCATCGCGCTCCTGCCTCATGATCGGCTAATTGCGCAAAACTGATGCATGTAAAGAGGCTTTAGGGAGGGAATTCGTGAGTGGCTGGTGTGACGTTTCAGTGTGGCAGTGTGACGTTAATAACGCAAATGATAGAGCCGGGAGACTCTGTCGGACGGAGCAGACAGCCGCACGGTGCTAAGATTACAAAAGCATGTTACAACGCCAAAACTGATGAAAAGCATGCTGGCTGAGTGTAAAAACGAGTGAAACGACAGCATGTGATCCTCTTTCCCTCATAAATAATACATTTGCTTTGGGCAGCATATCAAACCTTCAACGTCTGGACAAGAGCTGGACGGGGGTTTTAATTCAGGAGGCAAAAACACGGAAAGGGGAAAACTTGCAGAGACGGAAACGCGGAGGGAGGGAGAAATGTAGAAAGAAATCAAATAAGGCTGGACAAGAGGAAGAGATTGATTTATTTTATTTGAGTCTTGGCCAAGCTCTAAAGGAGGCGACCCTGACTTTCAGGTAATTACGAATGAATAATTCTTAACTCTCTGTTTCAATACTGATTTATTTAATAGCTACAGTGGGTCATAATAAATCAAATCCTATACGCTTTACTTTTAATTACGGTAATTGATCAAATATGCAATAGAATATGCACATAATATAGAATAGTGTACAATATGTACAAGGAGAAATTTGGCAACCTATACATTAAAGTACATCACTATTTACACCTGTGATAGCTGTATGGCTTTATTTCCACATATTCTATTCAACACGTTCTAGTTACAAAGTGGGAGCAAACAAAGCTAGCTAGCTAATGGTAACTATAATTCTTCAAACCTTCAAACTTTATGTCTAGGTACAGAGTTTAGACTTAGCTACCTAATGCATCTATGCACATTTTGAACAAAAGTCACTTTAAGTAGATGTGGTGTGCAGTAAGTCTCTCGCTAATATGCCTGAATCTGGATTGTTGAAAAGGTATAGAAGGTTATGCATAATGATCAGTGACCCTTAATTAGATGCTTGTTGCACAAAGAAAAAAAAAAAAAAAACAAGACCTGAAGCAGTAACGAAAGCGACAATAAGTCAGGTCTGATCTCCTCCTACCAGGGCCGTGGGAGCCGGGGCCAAAGATGCACAGGAAAAATGGCCCTTTTGAAAGTAAACAGATATGTAATTGAGAAAACAAGGAAGAAGTAGGCATGCGTGGCATGCGAGCATGCTGGGAATGCTGCAGTCGGAGGACAAAGGGAACACAGAGACGGCAGCGGGACTCTCACAGCCGCGAGGCCACCGAGCCGGACGCTGTCTCACGCAGCGAGTGGGACAGAGGACACAGAGTGCCTCCTTGTTGGCAGAGGTCTCGGTGTATGGGTGTCGGGGGAAGGCAAATCAACATTCCCAGCGTCCATTAGGAATAAATTTTATTACGACGCCACTGCAGGTCAATGACATTTTAATCCGCTGGACCGTTTAAGGTCGCGGTGACTAACCGCGGTGCGGCCGATACGTCTGAAAAAACTGGTTTTCTATTGACTTTTGAAGTAGAATAACTCATAACAATGTCCGTTATGCTGTACCGTGTTTAAGCAGTGTATCTTGTGAAAGCTGTTAAATATTATGCAATAAATAGTACAGGAAATGTCCGTGACACAATAAATACATTTTTAGGCGAATGTTATTTATTTATTTATTTATTTGTTTAATTATCTATTTGCACATTATAAGACTGTACATCAAACTTCACTTTTTTCTCAAAAAAAAAATATACATTGATCACTATGAAAAAAATTAACAAAAGAATACATCAATAATCGCAGGATGTTTTTTTATTTATTTATTTATTTATTTATTTGCACATTATAAGACTGTACATCAAACTTCCACTTTTTCACTCTCATCAAAAAAAAAAATACATTGATCACTATGAAAAAAAAAAATAACAAAAGAAAACATAAATAATCGCAGGATGTTTTTTTTTTATTTTTTATTTTTTTATCGATTCCATTTCTCTGGACGATTTTTTTTATTTATTATTTATTTATTTATTTTTTGTTGTTGCAAATTAAACCTACTGAGACATAGGAAAGGGTGAGTAAGTCAGAAAAGAAACACTTAATGTGAAACCATGCTAGAAAAATATTTGTAACGCTATTCCATCTTTCCCGTAACCGATTCTTTAGGGGGGGGGGCATTTGTCAGTGTCCATCATTCTCAGAGTTCTGGTGAAACTCCTGTCCAGTTCGGAACTCAATGTCGATGTCCGCTGACGTCTCCTCCACCTTCGCGTCAAACCCCTGCCGGCCGTCCATTAAACACTTTCTCATTAGTGCAGGATGGAGTGATGAGGGGGTGCTAGTCATCACCATCAATCTACAGCTAGTCTGATGGGACCTGGCCTAAGACAATACAGTCGATTAGTCTCTCGCAGGGAAGACTGCTGAGACGGCCGACGTTCGGACACTTCTGCCTCGGCCGGCACATTTTGCCAGCAAACACCACAGACCTGAACTTCTACTCAGGTTGTCCACATGGTTTAGGTATCTATATAACTGCTTGCAATGTGAGTTAAGCTGGGAATTTGACTTTAGACATGAGTTACTGATGATCATTCGGTAGGAGCTCAAAGGCAGCCACATTTACGGTATGTTTCCAATGTGGTTCAAAGGCTCCAGTGACTGGGAGTCCTGACCATGCTCTCTAGGTGGGTGGTGCAAACTCTCTCTCTCTCTCTCTCTCTCTCTCTCTCTCTCTCGCTCTCTCCACTGTCAATCACAGTCTCTAGCACTCTTTGAGTGAGTTTACTTTTCATTGAGTGTATTGCATAGCCATCGCTATGATGGCTCATGAGCAGAGGTTTGTATCTTAAAGGAAGGACGTCTTAGACTTTGACTGGTAGCTGTTACAGTATATGATGGTGCTAGAGACGTAGCGTCTAAAAGCAAGCCTAGACATACTAACATGAATAAATGTATAATCTGTTTAATATCTGGTTACAAATGAGTGACTGTTGTTATTATTATATAATGAACGCTTTTCCTTACTGCGCTCTCCTTTCCGTTTAAAAACGGATTATTTGGGGTCAGGTCAGGTCACTGAGTTTGTAAGTCAGTACTCCGTAGGAGTGGGTTTCAGGTTATTACAGTATGCTGCTGCGAAGTACAGTAAAACATCACTCACTGATATTTCCATTTGGTCGGAAACTTTCCCGTCAAGTTTTCCATACGATTTCAAAATTCATCTTGCGGCGACTTTATTGGTAAAGACAAGCGGACAAATTTCGCTGGCGGCTTTACACGTGCTCATAGTGGAGATGGAGTGTTTTTGGAGTCTGAGCAGTACTGTACATTTCATCTTTCTGATGCAACTCTGGATGAGACTGGGTTTGAGAGCTGGTCTGGGTGCCGCCTTTCATTCCAACCAAACAGAAGCCACGCCTGGTAGGGTTTGCTGAAAAACCAGGAATGGATGAAAAAGTGGAATCAGGTTTGCCGTCGGCTTGGTTGGGATGGAAGCCTGCATCCACGCCAGCACTTTTTCGATCCAGTTGGTGTTTCCAAACTATATTCTAGCATTTTGCTTTTAGTTGTTGGATGTTTCCAGTGGAAGCCACCTGTGGTCATGTTGGCGTATTTGTGTCTCTAGAGACGTCTTTTTGATTGGTCAGAGGGTGTTCATTCATTTTTCCTATAACAGCATCAGACTGATGCATCAGAATCCGCTAATCACATTTGTATGAATTAGTTTATTCTAATACTTTATTGCTTCTGTAGTAACCCCTCATTCACGCCAGATAAGTGACTTATCAAAATAATTGAAAAGATAAGGTTTTCAGTAAAGACTTGTTTATCAGAACTCGAGGGTGGTCAGTGGTGTACTGTAGTTATGACTGTAAGACATCTCCGAGACAGTCGGTTCCCTCCATCCAGACTCATTCCGAGCTTTTGATTTCACATTATTTAGCCTTATGTTTCGATTGGCTTTTTCGGATGGTGGTGTTTCAGATGGGTGAGACGCTTTGATCAGAGGGTCAGGGATTCGAGCCCCACCACCGCCAGGTTGCTACAGACAACACTCCACCTCCACCCAAAAAAAAAAAAAAAAAAAGAGAGAGAGAAATGTGTGTATGAAAAATGGCTGATTTGGTTGTGTCAAATCGTCAGATTGAATTAAAGCTGAAAGTCTTCGTCACTTTCATTTCTTTGTTTCTTTTTGAGTTTCATTTGAAATTCAATGTGGTGGTGTACAGGGGTCAAATACCAAAAAAAAAAAAAACCTACCCTTTGTTCCAAAATGTATTGGCTTGCTGTAGGATACTCCGCCACTGGAGAAACAGGGCATCCCCAGTGCCAACCCCAACCCTGGAGAACTGGGTGGGTTGTGGCAGGAACTCCATCCGGTGGAAAACCTTTGCCAGTAGCATTTTTGATCGAAAAACCTGATGTGGCAACACAGAGACGGGGCGGGGGATGGGTGTAGTCAAAAGTTAGAAGAGCGCTTCTAAGACGCCTGGTATTAAATCTGAAAAATCTGAGAAAAAAAATCCCCTAATCAATAGATGTATGAATAAAAGGGGCTATATACACTTCATCCAAATTAAAGACCTCATTATGCCCTTTAACCTCATTCCAAATTTAGCCTGATTAAAGACTCTGCAGCCCAGTTACTCTCAAACTGCGCCATAAGGATGATCCATCTTTCCCCTTAGTGTGTCGTCAAAACAAAGGTCTTGTTGTAGAGCAAAAAATAGCCTCTTCAATGAATGTGGAGTCGAATCGGGGCGAATGGAGGCCCTGACTTAAATTATATGTAGTGTTGGTGAAATGGAAAGCACAAAGTAAAAAATAAATCCAAGAAAAAGGGTATCACAGTAGGAAGAGCCTGTGGTTTGGATGTTAGTGCTAGGCTTCAGCGTGTAACCCAAAGTGACACCCCGGCCTAACAGCATTGTCAGGTGTTCATTCCAGACATGGAGTATCAATTCAATTCATGGCCATTTTCTTGTCAAGCAGTAGTAGGAACATGGGCACGACTCCGCACCATCAGGCTGCCACACTTCACACAAGCATACGGCCATTCCCAATGCCGACAGTGACTCGGTTCCTAAAGAGTCCCGAATAAAATTCTGAAATGACATGGAGAAGTGCTTGTACTGTCTAATGCAAATATGAATCAAATCCATAACATGGTGTTTCCAGAGGGCAAAAAAAACAAAAAAAAAACAAATAGACTGTCTGTTTAAGCATCAGTCAAGGTCCTGGGTTGAGTGTTGTGGGTGTTGAGAGAGGAATGTGCTCTTTTCCAGAAGAGGAGGACAAAATGAGAACCAGAACCAGACGAGATGCAGGAGTGCCGTTAAGGCCTGGTCTCCGAGTTCACTCACAGAAGTAGGTCAGGTCTTTAGTGTAGTGGTCTTGCATCCAGGGAGCAGCGGATCACCATGGAATGAATAGCAGCTCTGGACGTTTGTACTGCACTAGAGGTGATGGGTAATTAATAAGATCAGCATGCCCTGCGGTAACCTGGTCAGTAAACTGAAGACAGTATTACGCAATAAAAAAAAAAATGGTCAACACCCACAGCTGTTGCTTGACCATTGGATGATATAATGTAATAATCTGGAAAATCCCTGCAACTGTCGATGCAACTTTTAAAAACACAAGGATGATTGATGCTCCTGGAAACCTTCATCTTTCTCAGGCCTTTCAGCATCATCAATTCTGTGATAATCATGGGATCCCACTGAAGCCGCTCAGACCCCAGCTTGTGTCCAGAACTGCACCAAGAGCCACAGGAGCCACAAAAGCCATGCCGGTGCTGTTTGGGCTGCTTCAGTAATGTTACAGACGGCTCTTTGCTTCTTCAATCCCACAATGCTGAAGGCATCATGCTGAGGCTTCGGGACTGAGACGAAATCGGAGGCGAAACACTTCCAGGAACTGAACTCTACTGGCAAAGCACCTTGCTCTCTAGTCATCCTGCTGGCGCTCACGGACTGGGCGCACTGACTCGGGCGTCTGGAAACCATGTTTCCAAATTCCTCTTCTAAGTGATCTTGTGACTCTGTCCTCCTCGGTGGACTCGGACAGCAGTAACACGCCTGTCGCACACTTACACCGATGACCTCTGCAAGGACCTTGATCTATTATCTCCCAGTGGCTTAGGACAGCTGCTCAGGATATATGTACAGTATATACACATTTATATATAATATGATATAATACAGGGGTCCTGACTTTGTGCACTACAGATATAGGACAATGCCTCTATCTTGTCCTACAGTATAGCTGATGATTTAATGGGAACAGAAGACAAGAGGCGTGGTCCTCATGAGGAATGAATTAGTAATTAGTACATGAATGAAATGAAAAGTAGCACCTACCTATCCAGAATGTAATTGTGTCTTTCCCTAGATTCCAGATCAAACAAATATCCAGTAGGTCCTCTACTTATGAACATTCGAGGTATGAATTTATGAATAAATATTTATACAAATTTGAATGGACCGCGGCCCTATAAACATTCATAGATGCAATTTGGTTTGGAGGTTGGAGATGGGGGGCGAACGACTCAGTCTCACCGGTTTCAGCGAATCAGTCGGGGAGCACGATGAGACAAAATGTCCATCCTGTAAAGCTGTCCTGATGGTGAGACAGACTTTACAGTCCAATACAGATGTGAAACAAATGAATAGACAAAGGAACGGGTATTCTCTACGCGTTCTGTCTGCATTATTGTACATTATGGCTCAACGGCTACATCGATAAACATGGTGATGGTTATGGAGGGCGGAGCTTTTTTTTTTTTTACATAGCATTTTAACACAATGTCTGATTAAAATATCATTTTCTCTGATGAATTTTATTATCTCGTAAACCATGAGGTTTTTTTTTTCTTCTTCTTCTTCTTCACTTAAAGTGCATCTGTACTGTTTTACACCACGAATTGCTTACGTCCGAGAAACTCCAACTCATCTGTTCAATCACTGTATTTCAAGTCTTGTGCTTGATCATTCGGGACCAAACTTGGCGTGAGAGCTATATCACTCCTTCTATTCTGCCGCAACGTTGTGAGAAGTTCGTTTCAGTAGCCGATTAGCCCCGAGGAGACTTGATTTGCTCCAGCTTTCCATTGTTTTGCATCTGACCATTATGTTCTCTTCTTATATAATATTTCTCAAACTGTTTCCACAAAGCACGGAGCACACAAGTGTAAAGAGCGTCTATTGCTAGATCTAGATCACAATCTTTTGGCCGTAAAGAGAGTATAAAAAAAAAAAATTGGAGAGAGAGAGAGGTGGAGGGGGGGGGGGGGGGGGGGGGGGGGGAGAAGAATTTGGCAGCCAATCCAAAAGGAACACACATTTTGTTCAACTAGGCTATTTACAACCATCAGAGCAGTATCCCTTTCCTGTCATCTCCATCATACATCTCCGAGCCAAGGAGTTCGCAGCCCAATTAAGGCCTGATATCTAATCAATACACCGCTGGAGCTGGAAGTCATGGAGTAGGCCCCTGAGAGCTGCAGCTCAAATAACTCCACTGCGAGTGCTGTGTGTGTGTGTGTGTGTGTGTGTGTGTGTGTGTGGGTGGAACGACACGGAGAAACGCAGCCAGATGAAAAAAGACAGAATTTCATTTTCATTATTACTTACACACACAACCTCCTACATCGCACTGTTTTACGGCCTCGGGTTCAAGCCATGAATGACTCAGGACGTCTATTTTTACTGTTTTTATTTTTGCAAGTGTAACAGTTACGTCTAATCACTCTCTCGCGAACATCACTCTCAACTGATTATTAGCTGTTCGAGCTGCTATGGCGATGTGTTTGGTTCCATTATGACTAAGATGCTGAGTTGTTGCAGAATGGATCTACACAGCTAATAATAATAAAAATAAATAAATAAATAAATAAATGTTTGGTTACTTAATCAATATTATTGAACTAAATGTTATTAATTAATTAATTACAAAATTTGTGGGAAAAAATAACACAGAAGCATATATTCTCACTGCTACAGTGCGAGAGGATAAAATGATCAAATGTACGTTTGACTTGTCGATCTTTGAGAGGCGTTCAAGTCAAAGCGGGACTTTTGATTGGCGTTCCCAGGAACGACTGCAGTGGGCTCCGAGCCACCTCGGCCGGGAGCTTCATTGTTGGACATACGGCCGTCTCACTGTGCCATGCTTAACTTCATAAAAGAACATGGGGTCATTTCCTCACTGTTCCCCGACCTCGCCGTTCTTCTCCACAACTCTGCGCGTCCCTCATGATGTAATGCGACTAAACACTGGACAAACGGCTCGGTGTTCGCCTGCGTGACGCACCACAGATGCATTGCAGGACCGCTGACTTGGTGAGCTCACTGAGGGTTTTGTTTTTTCAAACACTCACACACTCACTCAAACATGACAAGCTTTTCCAGGAGGCCACACACCGTGATGTGGCCAAGAGAGGAAGAGAGGCTCAGGTAGCCGAGCGGCGGAGAGCATGACGAATGTCTTGGCGTAAAGAAGGAGGATTTGAGGTGAGGGGCTTGGCTGGGATCTCAAGTGCAAGTTGGGTGTAAAGACCAATCCTGTGTGTACTGTAGGTGTGTGTGTGTGTGTGTGTGTGTGTGTGTGTGTGTGTGTGTGTTTGGGTGTACTGTATTTCAGTTATGGTGAGTTAATCAAATTATGATTATCCATTAGTCACTCTTTTTAATGATTACTGTGACGAGAACATTTTAATCACACACAATGAAACTGAATTTCAGAATTTTAAATGATCGCGATGACTCTTTTTAAACTTACTTTCTAAAACAATGGATGAAACACCAAGAATAATTAAAAAAAAAATTAGACAAGAATTTAAAGTGTGTGTTTTTCCAATGCACAGATGCATTATCATGAGGACACCAACAATAAAAACAAACACATGTTTGTCTTTGTTTCATAAAAAAAAAAAAATAATAAATAAATAAATAAATAAATAAATAAATAAATAAATAAATAAATAAATAAAAAACTTGCCTCGATACATGACACGCAATAGTACAGAAGCTGATCTTTACTTTAAAAATCTGAAATGAGGGTCAGGGGCATTGGGCTCCTTGCATGCTGGGATCAGACCGGACGAGCTGGCATTTAGTCCCCGGGTGCACATGATCCTGTCACCAGTTTATCGGTATATACTTGATAATAATTGTTAATGTGATGCTGATCAGCATGTGTATGTACATAATAAATTTGATTTGATAGAATTACTGCTTTTCTTTTTTCACATACTGACTACGTTGATGAATAATCATTGGTATATAAGAAACCTTATTTTTTCAATGTACTTTTTTAAAATCTTTTTTTTAGGGAAATATAAAAATAGTAAATCTTTTTAATAACTACAGTACGGTAAATTACACAGTATAATGCATAATTACAGTACATACGTACACATACATGCAAGCATACTGTATATTTATATACAGTATACATATACATATACATATACATATAACTGTGATTTCCATATGGACAAAACCATCAGCTGTCAAAATCCCAACTACAACATTAAGTAAAAAAAAAAAAATATTTACGTATGAAATACATTCTTCTGCAATACATGTTTTGACAATAACGCTTTATTCATTCAATAACTAGCACAGCAACAATAACTAGATGTAACCCTGATCTAAGTGTCTCAGTGAAATCTAGAGTGGGCCAGACAGGAACATAGTGGGAACAAAGCAAAATTTTGGTCTCACGTCCAACCTATAAATCCTCCAACCGGCTCTGTCTGGGTTAACAGCTCAATGCGAGGCTTGACCTATTAACAGCTGATGAAAATAATGGCCTATGTAATGCAAAATAGAGAAATAAAGGGTTTCAAAACTTCGCCGTAGGTTACATAATGCTCATTCCGGAGAATTCCGACGTTCATTTCCCTCCACACGGCGCTCATAAAGAGCATAGCGAGTACCGTTGTTTAATTCTTTCACTTGCTTACAGTCACCGGCACTCGTATGGAGACCTCAGCGTTGTGAGTGTTGGTGTTGCAAACTAAATAAATAAATAAATAACTAAATAAATAAAATCACGGGTGCTGTGTGGTGTTACGCTCTTTAGCGGTCGGGGTTAATGGGCTGGGGAGGCGTCGTGGAGCTGGTTTGAGTTCATGGAGGGTTGGGCAAAGGCTGAAAGAGGGCATTGTGCTTTTAAAGGGAGGAGAAAGCAAGACGTGGAGCGCTCCAACTCCTCTTCTGCTTTGTGGTTTGGAGGCCTGGCGTTGTGGCCTCTGCTTTTAATCGCTCAGGATCGCTGTAAAGACAATACTCGAGTCTCCTCGGTGCAGGTGAGGGAGTGAGCAAATAAAGAAAAGGACAGATCATGAACCTCTTGACAGGCATCTCTCTCTCTCTCTCTCTCTCTCTCTCTTTTTCTTCATATCTTCACAGGCTGTTCATTTTGCACTTGGCTCCTCCTGAGGCAGAAAGAAAAGTTGGACCTTTGTGTGAGGCATTGCTCCGCAGGGCAATAAGAATAACAGACGTTCCTTCTCTGCCCTCCATCCCTGCCTCTCTCTCTCTCTCTCTCTTGCTCTCTCTGTCTTTCTCTCTTCTGTCTTTCCTTAAACTGTCTATAAAACCTTTTTTTTTCCAGGGAACTGTGGGCAATTAATTAAATTAGCATGTACTCAATGTCATACGACCTTCTTTTCCATCCTATAAAACTCATGCTTATGAATGCCTTCTCCACTCAGGACAGACGTCCTTCATACAGGATGGGATGCAAGGATATGCCCACACACACACACACACACACACACACACACACACACACACACACACACACACACACACACACAAAGATATGTAATAATATATTCAGGAATTCTCAAATATATCGCACCAAATTACAAAAAACAAATGAATATTAAATATATTTTTTAACTTAAGCTCCAGTTTCATATGGATTAAGTTATAATATCCAGTGAGGCGTACTCCCGTATATACTGCTCTGTTTAAATCCTATACTACAGCACATACACATACAAATGCCTTTTTTTTTTTTTTCCCTCCCTCCAGGTTAAGTCTCCATATGGATGCTAGTGAATACAGGACGTCGTCCTCCGAGACGTTCTTTATTTAGGAAATCCTCGCCTTTTCGTCTTCCCGCGGTTGATGCGTCACTCGTGTGCATTATGATAAATTTGGCACAGGTGCCACCTCCTCTGAGGCAGGTGAGGATGGATGCGGTGCAGACGAAGGTGATCCATCAACAGCCAGGCCTGGGAATTCTCAAATCCGTTCCCGATGCGCGCCACGCCGAAGGCCGCGTGCCAACGACCCCTTTCAGCGTGACACCACAGGAAATCAATGTCAAACCCTCAAGGTCGATGTAGTGTTGGAAAAGTGCTTAAGTCCTGATAGATGGAGCTCAGTCACAGAAACGTCAGGTGGGAAATGGACAGCGGGTTGCGTGTGCAAAATCGGGTTTGATGTATCGAGCATCGTGCGAGTTACATACTAGTGTGGCAGCACTAATTCAGAACATACTGGCTAAAAAAATGCAAGCTATGAAATTTGACCAAACTATCTTAGGGCACAGGTAGGATTGTACAGTGCCCTCTAGCAGAATGGTAACCCTCAAGGTTCTGCTTTGGGCCCGCTATTATTGTACATTTTATACTTTTTTGCTTGTTTGTTTATGACTGTTTGTTTATGCGTTAACATTTTTGTTCATGCAATAACATAATGCATTTTCTTTTCTCTTTACATTAAGCCTCATAGTTCAGATATGTTGGCAAAATATTGACATATTTATAAATATTTTAAAAAGGTCATTTAATAATTCAATACCTATAACAAATATACTTCTAATTGAAACTGCAGATGGAACTACTTTTCAGATCCTACATCTGAACCCAGGTTTAATAAATCCCCAAGAGTTCAGCTAAACTTAGGGGAATTGTTAGAATTAACAATTAAATTAAATAATTGTGTGTGTTAATTAAATACTTAAGCATGGGACTGTATCTGCATGATGATGATGACGATGACGATGATGATGATGATGATGATGATGATGCAATCTTGTTAATCCTTCCTGGTTTATAATTAGGTCCATGCCTTATTGGACAAGTAATTAGTCACCAGTGAGTTAGCACTGAGAACTGATTCGTATTTCACTTCACAAATCTGCACACCAACCTTAGAGGAGAACGTCGGTCCCGGATGGATGGATGGATGGATGGATGATATTCCGCTACATTTGCGCTCTGATAGATTCACGACATGTCTGTGTCCGTACCACTGACATCCTAATTGAGGCTTTCATATCAGTAAATGACTGATATAATGTGATATTCGCTTTCGTCAGAGAGGAGCCATCGTCGTGCTTCTTTTTAGCCCTTCTTTCTTTTTTTATGACTTGTGTCTGTGTGCATAAGGATGCCGTGAATAAGGGCTCTCATTTGGGAGAATTAGCGGGCTGGCCTCGGCTTTGGCAGCCGCCTGAGAGCGCGGCCGCAGAGCCAGCGAGGCTCCTGTTTCTTTTTCCGACCTCCACTTCTTCAGGCGACCCGCTAGTGCGTCACATCGGCATCGAGTTGCTAGCCTGGAGCTTAATTACAGCCGCGATCGCTGAGCAGTAGGGTCAACGAGAACGCCTGATGGCCTTATCACCAACACTGAACTATTTTAGTCAAGTTCTTGGGCACTTTCTATACCTCCAAAAAAACACCCACTGCAGCTCAATTTCTGACCTACTCATGGAGGTACTGTAGGTGGCGCAGACAGCCAGAAGGGTGTGAGTTTAAACCGCGTGCTCAAATGGCTCTTCAGGCCTCTTACGTGATAATGGTTTTGCATCAATTAAAATGAATTACATGTATTTTTTAACAGAGATGCTTTCAATATCCTGATGAATCACAGTGCGACCAGCGTGGGAAGGTTCTGGATTTTCCATAAGAATCCAGCCGCAACAACATTAGAATATGCTCTTTGTTGCAAACGCAACTCTGTTATCTTAATGGTCCACAGCTCATTCATAGAGACTCACAGCAGAAGCTCCACAAGGATGCATAAGCGATGAAGTGGTAAAAATGAAGACACAGTGCGGTGATAGCACTGTGGTCTTTCACCTCTACCATGGAGCTTGAATATGCCAAATTTGTATTAAAATTTTGCATGTGTGTGTGTGTGTGTGTGTGTGTGTGTGTGTGTGTGTGTGTGGTTTTCCTGTTCACATCATGCTTGATAGGTTTCCTCTGGGTACTCTGGTTTTCTCCATCAGTCCAAAAACAAGATTTTTCAAAATTTCCCATTAGTGTTAGTAGTTCTAGTTCCCTTGTCCACGATGTACCCTGCCTAGTGCCCTGAGTCCCCTGGGACACTGCGCATGCATCCATAAGAGCTATAGAGAATGAACGAGTGAGTGTATGTGTGAGTGTGTGTGAGTGAAAGAGACATTTATGTAAGGAGTCTCCAATGTCAGGACTGTGTAAGAGTCAGACATTTCAGACATCAGGATATTTCTGTAGTTTCTCGTTAACAAGCTGCTTGTTTTGTATTTGTTTATGGTTGCTATTACGTAAGTAAGAACAGGAATTGCACGGTACCAGAACACCTGGGCGGTTTCACAACATACTGTAGATAAAAAAGGGGGAGGAAAAAAAACTAAAAAAAAAAAAAAAAACACGTAATGACTGAAAAATCGATCAACTTTGAAGTTGTAACCATAGCTCTGTTTTATTACACCACCGTGTCACCGTGTGATTATTGTCCTGTAACGGCACGACGTCGATCATTTTCCTGCCTGCTCCAGGTCTCAGTAGTTGCATCACTCCAGAACAAGAAGTGGAAATTTCGAGCGATGAAGAGAAATATCCAGCCTCTGAGAAACAAAAGTGTGTTGTACTTTTACTAATTCAGTTTAACTTTGTGAACTTCCTGTTTGGAGCGTACGCTTTTCTCTTTAACTGAGTACAAATGTGTGTGTGTGTGTGTGTGTGTGTGTGTGTGTGTGCTCACACTTTGAACTGTATATTAGCAACGCAGGGCCTTTTTTGTACGAATTCAGAAGAAAATAAATAACAAAGTTCTGACCTCAGAAACTCCATGTTTGGTGAAGTCACTTACCATACAGCAGGATGTATGCAGTCGTGCCAGCGCGCGCACACACACACACACACACACACACAGAGACGCAGACACACGGATACACACAGACACGTGCACGTTGTCACACTTACAATAAACGGTTTCTGTGGTTTCTTTAAGACAAAGATGACTGGCTGGTGAGCCGTGGTTTTCATCAGGCGGCTCGGAGCGAGTTAATGCTCTCATCAGCAGGGTCTTTTTCGCTTTAGATTTCCTCCGAGTGTGTATCTTCGCTTTTTTTTTTTAATTTACTAGCATTCCTGACCACAATGAAAGTACCTTGCGGGCTTTATGTGGTGACAATTAAAGATCCCACAGCTCTGGCAGGATGTGAGTGATTCGAATGTAAGCGGTTTCGATTGCCAAACAATGGCAGACGATTCGAGGAACTTCCCAGATCTTAAGAGTAGATGTTCTTTTCTCGCGAAAATTTAGCCTATTCACAAGGTGATGAGTCAGATTCTATTCCACCATACCGATTCTACCAGGTGCATTTTACAGTATAAGATAAGCGTGTGCAATCTACCGATCATCTGATTACCGGGCATATTTAATGTGACGTTTGCTTCATATGTAGGAAATAAAAAGTCAGAGTTGTGCTGCTATAAAAAAAAGATTATCAGCATCAGAGCGGTGTGATGAAGCAAAGGCAATGTTCCTCCGGAACAGCATGTCAGCATTGAAATGTTTTATTCTGCGTATAACCAATACAATTTGCTAAGAAAAAGAAATTACTTCAACAACAACAACAACAACAACAACAACAACAACAACAACAAAATATGTTTGTAATAATTGTGTTACATCAAAAACAAAAAAGTTAGTTCTCACTTACATTATAGCAGCTATAAATGTTCATACTTCCACCAGCCTCTGAGGGAGCTTGTCATGTTACTGAGAAAACCATAAATCTCCTTCATCATGTCGTCGGAAAACTTGGTTACCTCCGACTGCACTGATACTGGAGACTCCTTCCATCAATGTCAAATAAACTTACAGTATGATCACACAAAATTTCACCATATCAGCATGATTTATGTTTTTATATTTATATATAGCATTTTTTTTTGAGCTTCATCCATCCATCCATCTAGGAACCTCTGTAGTCCAAATAGGGACCATGGAGGCCAATGGTGTCGGTTGGATTTATTCACATTTTCTAAGGGAATAGGACCTCTGGTCAACATTGACACACGACAGGCAATGTGGGAATGCCAATTGGTCTAATCTGCATGTCTTTGAAATGTGGGAGGAAACCCACCAAGCATAGCAAGGAGATGCAACCTCCATGTATACAGACCCCGAGGCGGGAATTGAACCTGGACCCTGGAGATGCGAGGTGACGACGCTAACCACTAATCCAACATGCCACCTAACTTTGAGATAAATAATCTAGCTCATCTATGAAAAATAATTTTAAAAACATTAGCTATATTACATAGCTGTTAAATACAGTAGCAATCTGCTTAGCCAAAAAAATAGAGCTTAGCTGTTTTGCATAGCTAAATCTACACAACTACAGAAAAGATGAAGAAAACACACATGTATATTATGATGGTTTGTTAATCCCAGAACCAGCACAAGGCATCACATCAGCATGGCCTTTCACAGTATCAGGAGTAACCCAAGTAAAATACAAGGTTCCACTGTATTTTGAAGCCTTTATACAGTATGGCGTCTACAGTCGATGGACGAAGGTGAGGGTTGATTTCGCAAATAAAAATAAAAAAATTATAATAAAATAATGATTACTTTTTAGAATTCATATTCACCTGAATGCAAGTCATAATAATCATAATAAGAATAATCATAATCACCACCTTGAACTCGTACATGCAAATTCCTGAGGAGGATTTCTCATTCTAATGCTTCACTAAAACATCTACTGAGCGACCAGCTGGTAATGCCCATCAGTTCTGCTCCGTCCTTACATTAAGACACTTCGGTTGGGTTGGATTTGTAGGGGGAACCTGGGAAAGTGACACTGGAAGACAGCAATGCTGAGACACCAAGACAGCTGTAATGAGAGACACTGAGGTAGCAACATTGGCAGATGCAACAATACTGAGACACAATGATCATGAATACTGTGAGACAGGAACACTGAGAGGCAGCGAGACAATGAGAGACTGTGAGTCTAAGACAGCGAGACAATGAGACACTGATACAGAAAGAGACAGCGATACTGAGAGACTATGAGAGACTGTGAGGCTTGAAACACAGCGAGACAATGAGACACTGATACAGAGAGACAGCGATACTGAGAGACTATGATAGACTGTGAGGCTCTAAGACAGCGAGACAATGAGACACTGATACAGAGAGACAGCAATACTGAGAGACTATGAGAGACTGTGAGGCTCTAAGACAGCGAGACAATGAGACACTGATACAGAGAGACAGCGATACTGACAGACTATGAGAGACTGTGAGGCTCTATGACAGCGAGACAATGAGACACTGATACAGAAAGAGACAGCGATACTGAGAGATTATGAGAGACTGTGAAGCTCTAAGACAGCGAGACAATGAGACACTGATACAGAAAGAGACAGCAATACTGAGAGACTATGAGAGACTGTGAGGCTTGAAAGACAGTGAGACAATGAGACACTGATACAGAGAGACAGCGATACTGAGAGACTATGAGAGACTGTGAGGCTTGAAAGACAGCGAGACAATGAGACACTGATACAGAGAGACAGCGATACTGAGAGATTATGAGAGACTGTGAGGCTCTAAGACAGCGAGACAATGAGATACTGATACAGAGAGACAGCAATACTGAGAGACTATGAGAGACTGTGAAGCTCTAAGACAGCGAGACAATGAGACACTGATACAGAAAGAGACAGCGATACTGAGAGACTATGAGAGACTGTGAAGCTCTAAGACAGCGAGACAATGAGACACTGATACAGAAAGAGACAGCGATACTGAGAGACTATGAGAGACTGTGAAGCTCTAAGACAGCGAGACAATGAGACAGTGATACAGAAAGAGACAGCAATACTGAGAGACTATGAGAGACTGTGAGGCTCTAAGACAGCGAGACAATGAGACACTGATACAGAAAGAGACAGCGATACTGAGAGACTATGAGAGACTGTGAGGCTTGAAAGACAGCGAGACAATGAGACACTGATACAGAGAGACAGCGATACTGAGAGACTATGAGAGACTGTGAGGCTCTAAGACAGCGAGACAATGAGACACTGATACAGAGAGACAGCAATACTGAGAGACTATGAGAGACTGTGAAGCTCTAAGACAGCGAGACAATGAGACACTGATACAGAAAGAGACAGCGATACTGAGAGACTATGAGAGACTGTGAGGCTCTAAGACAGCGAGACAATGAGACACTGATACAGAGAGACAGCAATACTGAGAGACTATGAGAGACTGTGAAGCTCTAAGACAGCGAGACAATGAGACACTGATACAGAAAGAGACAGCGATACTGAGAGACTATGAGAGACGGTGAAGCTCTAAGACAGCGAGACAATGAGACAGTGATACAGAAAGAGACAGCGATACTGAGAGACTATGAGAGACTGTGAAGCTCTAAGACAGCAAGACAATGAGACACTGATACAGAAAGAGACAGCGATACTGAGAGATTATGAGAGACTGTGAAGCTCTAAGACAGCGAGACAATGAGACACTGATACAGAAAGAGACAGCGATACTGAGAGACTATGAGAGACTGTGAGGCTTGAAAGACAGTGAGACAATAGACACTGATACAGAGAGACGAGACAATGAGAGGACTGATGACAGAAAGAGACAGCGATACTGAGAGACTATGAGAGACTGTGAGGCTCTAAGACAGCGAGACAATGAGACACTGATACAGAAAGAGACAGCGATACTGAGAGACTATGAGAGACTGTGAAGCTCTAAGACAGCGAGACAATGAGACACTGATACAGAAAGAGACAGCGATACTGAGAGACTATGAGAGACTGTGAGGCTTGAAAGACAGCGAGACAAGGAGACACTGATACAGAGAGACAGCGATACTGAGAGACTATGAGAGACTGTGAGGCTTGAAAGACAGCGAGTCAAGGAGACACTGATACAGAGGGACAGCAATACTGAGAGACTATGAGAGACTGTGAAGCTCTAAGACAGCGAGACAATGAGACACTGATACAGAAAGAGACAGCGATACTGAGAGACTATGAGAGACTGTGAAGCTCTAAGACAGCGAGACAATGAGACAGTGATACAGAAAGAGACAGCGATACTGAGAGACTATGAGAGACTGTGAAGCTCTAAGACAGCGAGACAATGAGACACTGATACAGAAAGAGACAGCAATACTGAGAGATTATGAGAGACTGTGAAGCTCTAAGACAGCGAGACAATGAGACACTGATACAGAAAGAGACAGCGATACTGAGAGACTATGAGAGACTGTGAGGCTTGAAAGACAGCGAGACAAGGAGACACTGATACAGAGAGACAGCAATACTGAGAGACTATGAGAGACTGTGAGGCTTGAAAGACAGCGAGACAAGGAGACACTGATACAGAGGGACAGCAATACTGAGAGACTATGAGAGACTGTGAAGCTCTAAGACAGCGAGACAATGAGACAGTGATACAGAAAGAGACAGCGATACTGAGAGACTATGAGAGACTGTGAAGCTCTAAGACAGCGAGACAATGAGACACTGATACAGAAAGAGACAGCGATACTGAGAGATTATGAGAGACTGTGAAGCTCTAAGACAGCGAGACAATGAGACACTGATACAGAAAGAGACAGCGATACTGAGAGACTATGAGAGACTGTGAGGCTTGAAAGACAGCGAGACAATGAGACACTGATACAGAAAGAGACAGCGATACTGAGAGACTATGAGAGACTGTGAGGCTCTAAGACAGCGAGACAATGAGACACTGATACAGAAAGAGACAGCGATACTGAGAGACTATGAGAGACTGTGAAGCTCTAAGACAGCGAGACAATGAGACACTGATACAGAAAGAGACAGCGATACTGAGAGACTATGAGAGACTGTGAGGCTTGAAAGACAGCGAGACAAGGAGACACTGATACAGAGAGACAGCAATACTGAGAGACTATGAGAGACTGTGAGGCTTGAAAGACAGCGAGACAAGGAGACACTGATACAGAGAGACAGCAATACTGAGAGACTATGAGAGACTGTGAGGCTTGAAAGACAGCGAGACAATGAGACACTGATACAGAGAGACAGCAATACTGAGAGACTATGAGAGACTGTGAGCCTGTAAGATAGCGAGACAGTGAGACAGCAATGCTGAGAGACAGTGAGACAGATGTAAAAATCAAGCCAGGGAGATGTGGCGAGTGCGGTCTGCCTCAGGGGAGAGACACAATGGCAGAGGAATTTAAGCCACACTGCGGTGAGAGGCTGGAAGGAGCGGGTGGGGATTTCGCCTTCCCTGAAAAAACAAAAAAATGGAGAAGAGAGCAGGGGTCGTAAAGGTTGAGTCAAGGTGTTGATGTTGAACTAGGATTTTATTTTAGTCTGTTGTTGAACATGAAAAACCAAGCAGTTGATCACCATATGGAGGCGTGCAGTAACGTGTGACTTCACGTGGGGTCATGTGAGAGATGTGCAAAATGTTGTAAAGGTGTAATAATAATAATAATAATAATAATAATAATAATAATAATGTATGGTTTTATAGAATCTATTTACTCACATGTGAACTGATGAAGCAAATCCATTGTTTAGAAGTCACATGTGGAAATTAATTAATCATATGGAAATAATTATTTGGAAATAAATGAATCATGTCTAAAACTTGAAGGTCAAAATATTACATTCATATGTGAAATAAGGCAGTTAGATAAAAAAAAAAAAAAAAATTTAAAGCCTCCAGATGTGGTGTCAAAAAAAAAATAAATAAATAAATCAAATGAAAAATTACTAAATTAATCATGTGAAAAGAATCATTTGCAAATAAATGAACCATCTAAAATAAGTTATTACGCCACATCTAAAAATCACTTATTATATAGTAGTGAAACGAGTAATTAAATGAATCATGCATCAAAATCGTATATGTGATATTAAAAGAAGAATGTGTAATGACAAAATAATCGCACGACCATTTACCAAATACATCTCTCATGATGTTTTTAAATCCACTTTCCATTTTGTGGCTTTATATGAAAACTTATTTCAGACCCAAAGAACTTTACGAGCTGCAATTTAGTGCGCAAATTATCAGCTTGGTTCCTTTGGTGAATTTTTAACCGCATTTTAGTGAAAAAAAAAAAAAATGTAGATATAAATGTGGAGAAGAAATAAAAATTAGCAGCGCTTTCAGACACCGGTCGTTAAGCGGCCAGCGTTTCTTTACCACAAGACGGCGGAAATGCCAGCGATCCCAAGGGAAAAAATATAAATGTATATATACTGTATGGCAAGGCAGAGTTGCCATTAATGGTGGCCGAGCTAAAATCCACTTTTCCAAGACAGGACGCCTCTCAGGATCGGCTGCCATGAGAAGCATGGAGGCAACCAAAAATTTGGTCGAAAAACGATAATAATGAATGAATAGGAAATTTAATCACAATATCATATATACTGTAATGGCTCTGAAAATGTGAGACTGCATGCCAGCCTGTGATGTTGAAATGATCATGAAATAAACACTGTTTTAGATCAGTTGTGCGAAAAGGCATCCGCAGCGTGTAAGTACATTGTCAGTAAGAACTGGTCCTGACTGAGCTCAACTTTCCTTCACTGCAGATATTAAGTGCTCCATTATGCCTTGTGATTCTTTCTTTTTCTTTTCCTCTTGGTACAGTGTGTGTTCTGGACCTGGAAGAGCGTTCTGGAAGATCAGGACGTAAAGAGTAAATGAAGCAATCTTTTCATTTTGTTTGTTGATGTTGTTGTCGAATTTCCTGAAAAACCGCAGGGTCTCTCCGAGCTGCTTTATCATGGCGGTCTGCTCTCCGCTGGCCGGCTCTCCTGACCACGCTGTGATAGCTGGAAGCCCACGAACATTCAGGAGATTTTTACTGGTGACATTAATCAAACAGCTCCAGTCTGTGGTGAGCACTAAACACACTGGGCATGTGAGGACAGCGAGCCAGGAGACGGCAGAGAGGGTTGTGGTGACGTGAGAGACGAATGTAGCGTCAGGGTCATGCTGTGTACTTTACAGCATGGACAGGAGAGGTTGATTATAGAGTACAGTAACATCATGCCATCCTTCAATCAATCAATCAATCAATCAATCAATCAATCAATCAATCAATTATTCAAGCATATATATATATATATATATATATATATATATATATATATATATATATATATGCTTGAATAATTGATTTATATATATATATATATATATATATATTACTTTATATAGAATTGTTCAACAAGAACATAACAGGCAAGGTATTTTAATAAACAAGTATTTATTTATTTATTATTTATTTATTTATTTATTTATTTATTTATAAGTGATTATAATATATTATTATAATTATTATTATAAGTAGTAGTAGTGATCTTTTGCAACTATATATATATATATATATATTATTATTATTTTTTTTTTATATATCGTGTTTTAGTTTTTTGCCCATAGTTTTTTATTTTATTTTCAGTGCTTAAATTCAATTCAGTTCAATTTCATTCGTATAGTGCTTTTAACAGTGCTCATTGTCACAAAGCAGATTTACAGAATTTCAAAAAAATATGGAAATGTGAATGAAATGAGGGGAAAAAGTGTATAAATCAAAAATGATCAGATTGTCCCTGATGAACAAACCGAAGGCGAAGGTGCCGAAGGAAACGCTGAGGGCAAAGAGAGAATACTCCCCGAGAATACACCGTGTGTGCAGCGGGAAGCTTAAACATTCTCATTTCAAATTAGTCCCTCAAAGACTACTTTCTATAATAAATAAATTAAAACCAATCAATCAAAACATTCTCTTTACATTTCTTATTTCATTGCAGTGAATTGCATTCCTTTTTCCTAATTTTCTGTTAGTTTGAAATCCAATTTAAAATTACTCTTTGTTTTTAAGGCCGTGGGAGAAAAGCGTAATGGAGGTGGGTAAAAAATTGACATCTGAGAGAAGGGTGGGTGGGGGGGGGGAGTGGAGGGGGCTGTGGTGAAGTGAGAGAGAGAGAGTGAGAGAGAGAGATCAGGTGAGAGAGATAGCGAGAGAGTGAAAGTGCTTTTTCATTTCCTACGGCACAGAGACCCCAAAAACCACCAACATACTGTATCTATTGACTTATTGTCATCTCTAATGTCTCAACCTCAGCGTCTCTCATGTCTCACTATCAGTGTGACTAACGTCTCACTCTCTGAGTGTCTAACATCTCATTTTCTGCATGTGTAATATCTCAACTTTGGCGTGTTTAACATCTCACTCTCGCAGGCTTTGCCATCTCACTCTCACAATGTCCACTGTCTCACTCTTCCAGGATCTACCATCCCTCTCTCTCTCTCTCTCTCTCTCTCTCTCTCTCTCTCTCTCTCTCAGCTTTTGCTGTCTCACTCTCTGCGTGTGTAATATCTCATTTTCCGCATCTTATTCTCAAAGTCTCTCCTGTATCACTCTTTAAACATGTGTAATGTCTCACTCAGTGCAACATCTCACTCCCTGTGTCTTCAGTCTCACGCTTATGTTCAATGGCTGCAATCTCAGCAGAGTGAACCATGAATACACTGATTTCGAAGTGTGAATGTAGTGTGAAAGTTTTCAGCTATAAAGCAACGTCACATGACCTTCACGTGTGAAATTATCAAATGACTTGTGTGAAATTTGAACATTTTAGTTTACCGGACACGTTATAGCATTTTTCCCCCATATTTTATTTTTCCACAGCCATAAATATAAACAAACATTTTATTTCCTGATTTAAGAAGTTTGTTTTGTTTGTGTGTATGTGTGTGTATGTTTTTCTACAATAATAATAATAATGATGATGATGATTATTATTATTATTATTATTATTATTATTATTATTATCATTATTATTATTGTAGAGAAACATACACACATACACACAAAAAATAATAATAAAATAAAAAAATAAAAAATAAAAAAATAAAAAAATAAAATAAAAAACATGTAAAAAAAAATAAAATAAATAAATAAATAAAAAATAAAAATAATAAAATAAAATAAAAAATAAATAATAAAATTAAAAAAAAATAAAATAAAAAATAAAATAAAATAAAAAAAATAAAATAATAATAATAAATAATAATAAATAATAAATAATAATAATAATACTAAATATTATTATTATTATTATTATTATTATTATTATTATTATTATTTTCAATTTTCGTATAATTTATTTCCTCCAATTTATGTCCCCTTTCAAGAGATGTTTAAAGTGATCTTCATGTGGATTTTCTTCCTTCGTCCATTTTTTAACCCAGAAATAATTAGAAGATCACTTTGAAAATAAACCTATACAGACTGAATGGGGAGAAACACTTGTCCATTTTTTAAAATTCTGAGTAGCGCCTCTCGATCCGTGGCCTCAGTGGTTCTTCCTGTAAGTAAAAATCCCTCATCAGTGCTTTCACACTCTCCCGATTTATTATTGATGAATCTCACCGGATCGGATAAGTTAAGAGGAGATATGTTAATCCTTGTTTTGCTATCCGAACAAATTTATGAACTCAACACGTTCCTAGCGCACATCCTCTCGTGCGTGTGTGTGTGTGTGTGTGCGTGTGTTTGTGTGTGTGTGTGTGTGTGTGTGTGTGTGTGTGTGTGTGTCTGTGTGTGAAATTGAATACCTTTGTGTCTCTGGTCCATGAAATGATTGCAAATGTTTATTAGGTACAAATGTATTTATGGAAAATGTAAGTACACAGTATAGTGAGTCTGCAATAACCTGAGTCAATACCAACCTCAAATATTTAACTTGGATGTCTTTACTGAAGGAGGAGCGAGTGGACTCGTTCATGCGGAACAGAAACAAAAAGACCGGGCAATTACTAGCAAAACACTTGCACTTGAGTTAATGCGTAACAGTTTGTCACTAGAAGGATGAGCACGCTGCAAACATTACCAGATCAGTCTTTTTTTTTTTTTTTTTTTCCCACACTCACTTAAGTTGCATTAATGTTCAAAATGGAATAGTACAAAGCATCAAATTATTGGCCTGCATCAAGCCAAGAAAACATCGAAGGACATAAAGCTGATACTGTATGACTGGAACTGGGTTTAGAACTAAATAACACATTATCAAAACCTGGCAGGATCGTGCTAAAATAATAATAATTAAATGCATTTCCCCACACGCACACACACACACACACACACACACACACACACACACACACACACACACACAAAGTGAACTCACAGGATTGGGACTAAACAGCTGTGTTTCCATTGTTATTGAGAAAAAAAAAAAGTCTTCAGTTTGTTAGGGATCATAAAGTCTGGACTTTGGCGCGATGGAAAAAGGTCATGTGACCTGATGAGTCCAGACCGAGTCTATTCCAGAGCGATGGGCGTGTCAGGGTGAGAAGGGAAGTGTATGAAGCGATGCTCCCATCATGCATCGTGTCCACTGTACGAGCCTCTGGAGGCGGGGTTATGATCTGGGGTCGCTTCAGTCGCTCAGGTCGAGACTCAGGAACGTTATGTGGCGATAAAATGAAGTCACATGACCACCTTGATGTACTGAATTGTTACGATACATGATGGTGTGACACAATATCATTGTAAAAAAAATTATCAGACCTGGCTGCATGTTGTGTACAGTCATGTGTTCAAAGTTTTTTTTTTTTTTTTTTTTTGGTGTGAAAACATAATAAAAATGGTCTGATCATAGTGGGTTTCAGTTTTAGTCAAATACAACCTCAGACAAACAACAAAAACAACATTATAAGTGTGTGTGTGTGTACGCTGTGCGTTATTTATTTTACAAAAATTAAGCAAAAAAAAAAAAAAAAAAACATGTGGGAAATACTAGTTGTCCCCCCTCCCCTTAGTCTCGCCCCCCACCCATTTTAACATTTCCTGTATGACTTCATCAGCTTGTTATATGCTGATGTTCTAAATGTATCATGAAGATTTCCTCCTTTAGTGCTGCGATTGTTATGGGCCGCTTTTTAAAGTCTACTAACTTCAGATCAGCTCGTGTGGTCTTTGGTCTGGTCCGGTTCCATCTTGTGGTGTTAGTTTCAACATGATATTGCATAGAAATAAAAAAATAAAAAATAAATAAAAAAAATATATATATATATAAAAAATTTCATTGTTAAAGAGAATGCCTATGGATCCAGACCACAGCGATGTTAAATTCTGAATTTTAATTGCTTAAAAGTCAAAGCAGCAGTTTCATATTATGACATTTGTTCCAATACATGATCAGTAGTAGTTGTATTACTGTAATTTACTCACAGGGACCTGAAGAGCAGACTTTTGTCATAAACTAATACAAACAACGAGTGTCAATGTTTGTTAGAGGCTTTTTGTTAAGGAGTCTCCATTGTTGAGTGTAAAGCTGGAAATTTAGTGTTGCAACATTTACAGGACAGAAAGGTTTATGGCTTAAAAAAAAAAAAAAAAAAACTTTCTTTTTTTGGCCATTTAACTTGAAAAGAAAGAGGGAAAAAGTCTGTGGTGTAGAAACAACTGTTTTGAGTTTGTGTTCACATGAATGAGAACAGGAACTAGCTTGTTTTATGGACTTTTCTCCCCCAAAAAAAAAAAAAAAAAAGGAAAAAAAAAACTTTCTGGTGTTCTGTAACTTCGAATTGTCATGTTGTTATTTCAGGATTTCAGGTCATTTGTGACGTTCAAAATGTTGCCATAACAGCATTACAGGACCTTGTGTAACACCTTCAATTGTGCAACGGCGTCTCGGGTTCTTTCGGTCTTGGCAGGAGTCTATCTCTGAAAGGTTTATACACCAAGTCAACAGCAATAACTGGATAATTATAGAGTTAATAGCGCGGTCAGATATGATGGGAATGGAACAATAGTTCAACCAGGACACACTCGTGCTAATATCAGACTTGGGTTAACCGTGTTTGTCCAATGCGGCGATACACATTATCTCAAGGTCACGCTGTTACCGAAGTATAATTCTATGTGTAATGACATAATGCTTAAACAATGTGTGTATGCACACACTGCGGTTCTCTGAATGCTTTTTTTTTTTTTTCTCGTGTTTGTGTTTGCGGTGTGCCTCTGTGGTAGCATTAAGATGCAAGAGGAAAATAAGTCCTCCTGGAAACAGCTACATTATTCCTCGAATTGCTCATCTTCTCCTGTCACTGGTAACCCGATCCTTTTATTTAAGGCAGCCAGGAATTGTGCAAACGATGTTTTAAGATGCTAAGAAATCCTCACGGACCACAGCAAGTCATGGGCAGGCTTGGCTTTCCAGACAGCGTGCCGAGGACTGATTAAGAAGCATCTCTCTGCCTGGTGAGGACTTCCTGCTGTCCCGACCGCGCCATGGCAGCGATAAACCTCTGGCTGGGAGAGACGTCATGCGTCCAGGCAGGAGTGAGGAACGAGGACTGACGTCAGTCGATGTCACCGCAGCGTGTGTCTGACTTGCTTCAGGTTCTCCGTTTTTGGCTTGCTTTTTCTTGCGTGTTTTATTGCCCAGCCTGCTTGCTTTCTGCCTCCGGGGGCATTCATGAGCCCTGTATGAGTTCGAGAACTTTGTGAGACTGGCGTCCTTCTCCGAGGACAGCTCATCCACTTATTGGAACCACATGCTAACGCTCGCTGCGCTCTGGGGAGACGGCCCGTCGGCAGAATGCTCAGACAGCCACTTGATGGTTTTCGCATGGCCCGCGTCCTGCTCCAGAGTTTCCTTTCCTTCCTTCGGTCATAAATGAACTCGCTCACTTTTTTAGGTCCTCATACTCTCTACTCTCTGAATCTCCTTCCAAGATGTCGAAGTGGTCGAGTCCGTTTATACCGCAGTGTTGTCGAGTCCTTAAATCAGATTGGTCAGAATGGTTGTACGGCTGTAATATACATCACGGGTTTAAATGAATGGGCTCGTTCGAAACACGTTATTGTTTCTATAGTAACAGAGCTCATTCACAGGGATTTAATCTAATAATAATAATACTAATAATAATACTAATAATAATACTAATAATAATAATAATGTGTTGAAAGTGGAGACTCCTTCCAACCACAGCAAATTAATTATTGCAGATTATCAAAAAACTAATCAACAGTAAATGGCAACTATTATATTATTATTATTATTATTATTATTATTATTATTATTATTATTATTATGTGTTGAAAGTGGAGACTCCTTCCAACCACAGCAAATTAATTATTGCAGATTATCAAAAACTAATCAACAATAAATGGCAACTATTATTACTATTATTATTATTATTATTAATATATTATATTAATAATAATAATAATAATAATAATAATAATAATAATAATAATATTAATTATTATTATTATAATTATTATATTATTATTATTATTAATAATAATAATAATAATAATAATAATAATAATAATAATAATACCAATTGTTTCTATGTATTGTAGGTTTGTTTTTTGATAAACGAGAGGCTTGTGAGGGTCAGACTCTTTATAACTGCTTTAACGTGAATGCGACCAGGATGTGTCTATAACTGTAGTATACTTTACATCCTTAGATTAAATGTTGACCCGCCCAGGGTGTATTCCCGCCTCACTCCCAGCATTCCCATGATAGACTCCAGGTCTTAATAAAGCACTCACTGAATAAATACTGGAGCTATGGAACTATAGCTCACATAAAACCTTATAATGCCTGCTGTATGAATGCTAATAATGCTATGATATATCTTCAGATGATAATAAATACTAATAATCATTAGCGGGTTACATAATGTCTTATAGTTCAGAATATTAATAAGATGAGTAACAGTACTAAAACCTTAATTAAGCAAACTAAAGCCTTCTTACATCCTTTGGTACAATATATAAAAGTTCACATTTTCACACATCAATACACATGTTAATGCTAATGTGGCTAATGTATGACTATTTATTAAAAATATACAGTCTTAAGCCGAACACTCACAGGGGTTTACTGTATGACTATTAGGTTATAATGCATTATGTAACCTAATAGTCATACAGTAAACCCCTGTGAGTGTTCGGCTTAAGACTGTATATTTTTAATAAATGATGAATACAGGATTGTGGAACCATACGTTATCCAGAACTACCAGGTGCAACCTGAGCAAATAACAAATAACGCACTAGAAGATTTCTCTAGAAGTCTCTCTTTTCATTTTCTTCAATCTGTCGATCTAAAGACAATGTTTTCTAAAAGGTGGGAGCAGTGTGACCAGCGGAGTGCTTACACAGGGTTATTATCTGCTCCTATCTCTCCAGTGTGACATATTACACACTATAAATGTGAAGAATGAGGGAATGAGGTAATGTTTGAGAGAGA
The DNA here is from genome assembly GCA_013621035.1 of Clarias magur. Lineage (NCBI taxonomy): Eukaryota > Metazoa > Chordata > Actinopteri > Siluriformes > Clariidae > Clarias > Clarias magur. The sequence continues at coordinate 103,221 of QNUK01001058.1, forward strand.
GAGAGAGAGAGAGAGAGAGAGAGAGAGAAAGAGAGAGAGAGAAACTCTGATCTAAGAACAGACTTGTTGTTCAGGTCAAGGAATAAAACCAGGAAAGCTGGTCCTGGATCAGGAGCAAACAGTAAATGCAATCTTGGACATGGGATGAACAGCCTGGTGCGTTAGTGCCACGTGTCAGTAATACGAACCCGCCTGTGCCACTGTTGCTACCTCTCCAATAATGGTCCACATGTGCGAAAGCGTGCGGCTGGGAGGAGTGGGAACGATGCCCATTTGAACTCGTGTCAGGTCTGCAGCAAATTTACTCGCTTGTTTTTCATCACGTTTTAATTTAGAGACCAGATGTGCACCAAGCGATAATGGCCATGGATGCAGAAACTACTGTATTAAAATACTTTCTTTTTTTTTTTTTTTTTTTTAAACATCAGACCAAGTTCTCTGGCTCTTCCTGGAGAGGCTTGGTGCTTAGTGTTCTCTGTTCCAGAAGCCAAGCACGTCTAAATATCCAAAGAACTCTTGAAGATCCAGGTTTGAATAAGCCGAAATTGGTAGAATTTCTGTAGAGTTCACATTTTAATACTATAACAATATAAAATCAAATAAATCAAATAAATCTTAACAAATGCTTCAAGAAAAATGTAAAAATAATTAAAAAAATAAAATAAAAAAAGCAATACTACTACTACTAAAACTACTGTACTACTACAAGTACTACTACTCATAATAATAATAATCTTCTACATCAAGTTACGGAAAACTTGAATGACTCTTAAGCGTTGCGAAGGAAGGCAAGGGTGTCATCTTACCCTTCGTTTTTGGGGAACATTTGATTCAGATCTTTTTTTTTTTCTTTTTTTCTTTTACTTATTGACTTCTTTAGAAAAAGCATTTTGCTAGAAGAGCAACTGTTTATAGCTCCTTTAATGTGCGTGAGAACAGGAAGCAACCTGTCTCACAGACGTGACACAACATTAACTGTAACTATGACTGGATTATAAAAAAAATAATAATAATTAAAAAAAAATTGACATTAAGTCATGAATAAAAAATTTGTGCAAATTTCCGGTTTATAAAAGAAAACACTTCACACAAGCCATTTTATCAGATTTGGGTTTGTAACAGTGACTCTGCTTCATCACGCCTCTTTATTCTTGAATATTTCGACACAACAAAATATTCACAGAGTGTAACCATTATACATGAAGCTGGACTAATAATATTCACCTAGAGGGTTTTCTTTAAACATCGCCTTTTGTTTTTTGTTTGTTTGTTTGTTTAAAAACATATGCAGTTGTTTTCATGAATGATTATATACAGCTATATTTTATACATCTACAGTATATATACAGTCCAACTATTAACTGAATAACGAGACAAACGACGGAACTGGTTGCCAGCCACATCCAGTAGGGTGTTATGTGTTATTTCAACCGCATACAGTTCAGTACAAAGTGAAACAAAACAACTATCCTCCAGGACCAGGGTGTCACATACAACTTAAATTAACAACATAAACTTACAAAACGAGCTAAGACAAGACCTATCTAGCTAAGCAACTGATTAACACCATCAATTAAAATACTAGCTAAGAACTATACAAAAAAAAAAAAAAAAAAAAGCAAATAGACAACATAAAGTGCACTTGTGCAAATGTGCAAATGTGCAAACACAACGCAATGCAATACACTTAGGTACTGTAGCACCGACCTGTACACAGAGCTGAACTCAGGCAATGCAAATAAGTTGCAAATCTTAAGTTAGATGTTATTTATTTATTAATTTATTGATTTGCTTGAATGATTCAGAGGTCACTGTGTGGCTTAAAACACATGAAATGATTCTTCTGAAACTGCTCAGGTTCAGGGACTGGACTAAAAATAATGACAAAAACCTGCCTAGAAGAAGAAGAGCCCAAAAAGTCCTTCAGGAAGGCAGGAGAACTACAGTATTCCTCAAGTCTACATTTAAAATGCTGGCGACATTAAAAAAAAGAAATGAATGATGTGACTTTCTCACAGTAGTGTATATTCATAACCACTATCATGTTGAGCATCCATCACTAATCTACGGTGGCCGTGAAGTGCAAAACAAATGAACAAAACCCAAAGCAAAATAACAAATTCAAAACCAAATTAACGAATCCGAAAAAAACAAAATAACAAAACCCGAAACTAATTTGTTATTTTGTCGTAGGTTTTGTTGTTTTGTTTTGGGATTTGTTCATTTGTGTCGCACTTCTCGGCCAGTCAGCTACGAACCGGAAAAGGTAGGTATAGTTTGCGAATTAAATTCTTACCGCTGATTGGACGAGACACCTGTCACTCAAGATAATCAGGAAGTAGGAAATTGTGTCTCTAACTTTGTTTCTTGTGTGTTCTGCTTCACGTTTAAACCATTTTTTCGGTCTGCAAAACTAAGAAAATAATGAAAATTTTTCATTAGAAAGCAAGGAAATGGAATTTATTCAACGTTACTTTGAGGACGGACATTCGTATGCCGTGATTTTGGATATGCTGATGACATATCACGGTATGAAGATTAGTCTGCGAACTGCTGCGTCTCTTTTAAAAGCGAAAGATTTTTTTCCACAAGAACTGCAAAAGATTTGGCAGAACGCCATATTTGAAACCACAATAAGGACGGGACATGTTTGCACATTCATACACACACGACTCTACCGCCGCTACAGTACTTCCTGTATATCTTGAGTGACAGGTGTCTCGTCCAATCAGCGGTAAGAGTTTCATTTGCAAACTAGACCTACCTTTACCGGTTCGTTTCTGAACGGCCGAGAGGCGCGAACCAAATGAACAAAACCGAAAACTAAATAGCAAATCCAAAACCAAAATATCAAAACCAAAAACAAAACAACAAACTAAAAATCAAAATAGCAAAGCCGAAAACAAATTAACAAAACGCAAAACAAAATAACAAATTAGTTTTGGGTTTTGTTATTTTGTTTTTGAATTTGTTATTTTGGCTTTTAATTTGTTATTTTGTTTTCGTTTTTGTTAATTTGTTTTGCACTTCACAGCCACCGTACTAATCTCTATAACATTCAGTCCTTATTCATCGGCTTTAATAACGCATGTGTGCTTACGCAACAATAGAAAATGTAGAAATCAAATGTAACTTGAAGGAAGAGGACAATGTGAGGATTAGGATTGTCAGAAAGAATTGCAAATGGTTTGATTTATTTAAAAAAAAAAAACAACAACAATTGTCTGGCTGCAAGGAAGTTTTGTCTTTGGTTGTGTCGTGTTTTTTGTTGTTGTTGTTGTTGTTGTTGTTGTTGTTGTTGTTGCTGTTTTATAGGTCAAAGGTGCTTTACATACCTTACTAGCAGTAATATCCTGTCGTAATAGTAGGTCTTCTAACCAGGTGTAAAGTCAACAATTCCTCATCAAGTCGATCTTTCATGTCTCCGATCTGATTCTGATTATCCTCTGGAGAAATGGAGGATCAGTAAGAGCACACACTGTGCATCTGCTTTGTTTAAGCTCAGCTTTACTCCACCCTTCATCACCAGACCCCTGCTGAAGCTCAGCCCAGAACAGTCCTGTTTCAGGCGTAAATGTGCTGTTGCGCCTGACACTTTGTCCTTCTCTGCTCCCCTGGATGTCCTATGGAGAAAGTTTTAATTCTGGATATAAATGAATTGGAAGTGCAGGGTGGTTAAGATGTCTTTGAGATGAAGACATTGTCGGATTAGATGGAGACAGTGAGCTGTACATACAGTGCTGTGTATGGATGAAGAAGGAAATTAGCATTGGCATGGGAATTCCTTGTGCCATCCTACTGTGTGTAACATACTGTTTGAGAAGTTCAGGTTGAAACACCTCAACTTGCATGTTTTTGCATGTTGCATGTTTGCATGTTTTAATTGTTAGGCCTAAAACATTTTGAGTGTACTTACTGCACCAAGACATGACTTTGTGTCGATCCGTATCATACCTGCAATCATGACTATACTGTAATTTGGTCTCCTGCTATTCTTTAATTTAATTTGGCTTCCTGCTGTGTTGCCCTTCAAACAAGAGCATGTCTGGGATTAATATATGCTAATTAGGAAGATGGGAAAAAAAAAAAAAAAACCTATGTCAGCTCTGTACTAACTGGTCTGACTGTAATGACAAATAAGACAGGCCATGCAAAAACATGCAAGTTGAGGTGTCTCAACCTGGACATTTTGATTCAGCTCTGGGTTTCTGAGTGGTACAAGAGAAAACCATTTTGCTGGACTTTGCGTGATCGCAGACTCTGCGTGTTATAAGCTTAAATCCTAGCATGCCCAAGCTGGCACTATTGGGTCTCTGAGCAAGGCCCTGTACTGTCTCTGGTCATTTGTATCGTGTCTCGGTTGTAAGCGGGAGTCTTATTATTAACACTCTCATTGTTCACTCAGGTTTGTTGACGGTGAGGTGATTGGTTGCTTTACTTCTCAGGGAGCCCTCATGTTTGTGTTTCCTTCTGGCTCTCCCTTTTAGTTATGCTGTTATAGTTAGTCCTGCCGGAGTCCCTGCTTGCACTCTGCACTAAATATACATTCACCTTATACATGTTGACTGTGACCAGACCTAACTGCCATCTCTCCTTATTTTCTGTTCTCTCCTTTTCTGCTCTCTCTCTCTCCTTTCCCTCTCTCTGTCTCTCTGTCGAGCTATACATGTTCGCTCCTGAGTTGCCAGTGATCCAGACCCCTCTGCCCTCTGGAGCCGTCTAACCCGTCCTGGAGTCCTGCTTCTGGTTGGAGATCCCGTCGCATGGATGCCCCGTGTGGTCTGCCTGGATGCGCTTGGTGGCTGGGGATGGTTTCCATGAAGACTGTCCTATCATCGATTGATGCTCTGGGGACCTGCGACTTCAGTTGTTCGATAGCTCAGGACTGGAATCTCCTACAGTCTACCTGAGCCTCCGGGAACAAACTGGACTCCTTTTCATTTTAATTTTAACACATCTCCTGTTACACTGAACTTCCAGTACACAGTATGAGTGGAGATCAATCCCTGCTCTCCGTTATCACCCAGATGAGGATGGGTTCCCTGTTGAGTCTGGTTCCTCTCAAGGTTTCTTCCTATTACCATCTCAGGGAGTTTTTCCTTGCCACCGTCGCCCTCGGCTTGCTCATCAGGGACAATCTTATCATTTTGATTCATACACATTGCATACAAACTTACTTCTTTTTATTGTGTAAAGCTGCTTTGCGACAATGTCAATTGTTAAAAGCGCTATATAAATAAAATTGAATTGAATTGAATTGAGTCAAATGAGTGGCCAGGGGTTCCAGATTCTGGGCTTGATTAGGGTCAGGGCTCACAATTACTGTACAAGTTTGCTTTCGCTGTGGAGAATTCCTTTCGAACCATGGATCTGATGTGTCACGTTTGTGCACGACGTTTGCAAAATGATATGACCTACGTTTAATGTTGCTTTGATTTGGTAGCAGTAATCAAAGTAAAGGAATGAAGGACAGTGTTACAATGCAAGGATAAATTTCTTGCCCAGCGAGGCGATGTCATGAAACTACCAGACTCTGAACCTTCAAACAGGTTTAGATAAGGTGAGGAAGAAAACCTGTGTACATTCATTTCTTAATTAATTAATTAATTTATTTATTAAGTAATCAATTTATTTATTTATTTATTTAGTGATTGGTTTATGATTATTATTTATTTATTTATTAAGTAATCAATTATTATTTATTTATTTATTTAATTAAGTGAGGTTAATGTATTTAGTATTTATTTATTATTAAGTAATCAATTAATTAATTAATTTATTTATTTATGTATTTATTAAGTGATTAATTAATGTATTTATTTATTTATTTATTTATTAAGTAATTAATTAAGTAATTAGTGGTTGATGGTTTGTGGGGTGCTTTGGTCTGGGAGGTAACGTTACTGTGCTGCCCATTAGAGGTCATACCCAGACCTACAGTATATAGGTGCCGGATCAAAGGGGGAAAGACGCTGGGACGAACAAACTCAGATTTATTCCCAGATGATTCGACGGTATGTTTAGCCATTCCGTCCGGCACAAGGCGTATGTTTTCATCTGAGTATCTAAACGCCAGCATCGCAGCACTGGCGTAATGAAACCTGAATCAGGAAGCAACATGGTGAGTTAAAGTTCACCCAAACACCTGACGTTACCCAGCATGTGCTCTTGTGCCAGACTGCACCAAAGCAGACCCCAGCCTGTGCTGTCTGGGTGGGACGGACGACAGTACTCTGCCCTGTCAATCACAGTGACGTTAGCCAATCCTACGCTTATGTACAATATGATAAATAGGATAGAGAATGTTTTTTGCTTTGAATGATGTAACATAAGCATATGATCGTCTCTCTATTGTTCCATCCCACAAACATAGCAACAACATTACTCATTAATCCTCTAACAGATTTATCAGGTTAATAAGAAATCAGCTCCGTATCAATGATTAAAGTCTGTTGATGTGTCTGTATTTGACAATATCCTCAACTGTTCAGGTCATTAAGAAACGTCTTGTTCTATTTTGCATTGCAAAGGTTTTTGTACTGTACGTGCGAGAATGTTGTTGAAATCGCCAGACCGTCTGTGGCCCACACACAGAGGAGCAGCCAGGCTCTGACACCTCCCTCTTTATTAGGGCCGAGGCCTCTCCTCCAGAGCCATGCCCGTTTGTTCCTGAGCGTTCTGCTTAATGCTGCAACACTAATATTAGATCGGCTCGGGATGCCAGACAGAAAATGCCGTGTGCACATTCAAACGATCGCTCTCATTCTCCAAAGTTGTAGA
>QNUK01001058.1:115000-122500 GCA_013621035.1 Clarias magur
CTGTCAGTTCACTCAACACTTCATCATGTGATGGCTTTCCTAAGAACAGGGGGCCCTGAGAACACCGCTCTCCTGTGCCTTCCTGCTTCTCTTTAGTATGAAGAGAGGGTTTTCGACAATCCTAATACCAGCCCATCCCAAAACACACACACACACACACACACATACAGCATGTCACAGGAACACAGATTCAAGGTTTTTTTTTTTTTTTTTTTAATTTACAAAGACCAGCTCATGAAAAGTTACCAATGGTAAGGTAAGGGTTAACATCCAGAACATTTTCCAAGTGCTCAGGGGGCTGAGGCTCCTGGTTGCTGATTGGAGTGTTCAGGGATTTGAGCCCCACCACTGCGGTCACCATGTTGGGTCCTGGGCAAAAGCCCCTGTCCAACCCAGCCACTGTCTGCAGTGCCGACCCCAAGCCCAGCTAGAAAATGGGAGAGATGTGAGAAATGACCCAGTGTGGAGATCCCTATATTAAAAGTCCAGGAAAGAAAAATAATGGAAATTTTGAGGTTGGGCCAATTTTGGTCAAATCGCAAATAAATAAATAAATAAATAAATAAATAAATGTTGAAAAGCTTTTTTAAATCACATTTTAAATCTTTTTCTCTAGATGAATAACAGTAGTAGATTTATTGTTTTAGTAGTAATAGAAGAAGCCAAGATGCAAGTAGTAATAGTAACAATTTCTAGTAATAGGAGTTGCAGTGTTAGTAGTGCTACTGTATATTGCATTTTACCAGCTTTGTACATGTACAATGACAATCTAATCTAATCTAATCTAATCTAATCTACTATTGATGACATTCAAAGCAGTTCATAATAATATTCACTATAGTATTAGTGGCAGTTTAAGTGTTACTACCCGTATTAATTGCAATAGTAACTGTGGTGGTGGTGGTAGTAATAGTAGAATTAGTAAATGTGGTAGTGGTGGTCGTAGTAGTGAAATTAGAAGTAGTATATTTAGTAACATCGGTAGTCTAATTGCTTAAATTGCTGATCTTTCATTTTCCAGCAAATGTTTCATGTTGGTCAAGGTCATGGCAGAACCAGAGCTCATTCCTGGTCGCACTTGAATAATTATAATACTCATATTTAATAATCATATTTATGAATCAAAAATAAAATTATTGATTTAAAAAATAGATAGGTATGGTACTCTTAGCAAATATTAACACATGCTCATACTGCTCAATGAACAAGTCATTATATTAGGAAGTGCATATGAACACTTTGACAGCAAAATGAGATAAACACCATTTTTTTATCACCATATTCATTTTAGCAAATGTTTGCAAATGATGCACAAACTTGTTTATAACAAAAAGTTTTAAATAAAAACCAGCTGTATAACCTCACTGTATAGGCTTTAAAGGTCCACATTTGGAGTGAAGCGTGATACACCTGCACCTGAAAGATTCTGAAAGCAAAAGCCAAAGCATCAAGATCAGCCTTCGCATGTCATTGCCTTTTTCTGTCACATGGTCATTGAAGTGAAAATAATTCTTGCCCTCCACACCGGCTGCTGTGAGTAGTATGAATGTGGTCGAAGGTTTTTTTGGAGAATGGTTAAGTAGAGAAAAGTTTACACTCAAATGCAAATGAACTCATGAATAAAATCTGAAGCGTAATTACTGATGTGATGTGTTTCAAAAAGATGTCATAGTGTAGAAAATGCATTCAGTGTTTGTAAATGGTCATAAGCTAATGGTCCAAATGTAAGTGTACTGGTAACACCTTTGCAATACTGTATAACTTTCTGTGTGTATTGTATGATATAATATCGTATATTTTTATTAACCACAAAGTGTACTTTCCTAGTATTTGTAATTGGCCAGAAGTGTAACAGCATGCTACTGATGCAATAATAATATACAGTGGAACCTTGGATTACGAGCATAATTTGTTCTGGAAGTGGGCTCGTATTCCAAAACACTCGTAAACCAAATCTAATTTTCCCATAAAAAAAAAAAAATTAAAACTCAAATTATTCATTCCATAGCCCAAAACAATAAATACATAAAAATAATGAATACAATATATAAAATAAAAATAAAACAAATTAACCTGTACTTTACCTTTAAAAAATAAAAATAAAAATTCAGACAGGTAAGTGTTTCCATTTGTGTGCGCAGACGCCGTGTGTGTGTGTGTGTGTGTGTGTGTGTGTGTGTGTGTGTGTGTGTGTGTGTGTGTGTGTAGAATTAGCCACTTCTCCCGCTTCGGGGTGGAGAAATCTCTCTAATGACACTGCGTGAGCGCATACTAACGGAATCACTGTTGTAAAGTAAAAAAATAAAATTAAATAAAAAAATGAACCAGCACCTTACCTTTGAAAAGAATTGCAACAGAGCATAGTTTCTGTGTGTCAGTGTGTGTGTGTGTGTCTGTCGGTGTCAAATTACGCAAGCACACACATAGGAGAAGCAGAGAGGGAAATGTTGATTATACCAGTAAGAGACGAGCACTAAGACCCAGCAGGGGAGATGATTACCCACAATTCCACAGCGCAAGAGAGAGAGAAAAATCATTGGCTCAGTCATCGGTGTCAAATAAGAGGCGCATGCATGATATATGATACTCAGCACTCTTAAACCAAGACTTTTACTCGGTTTCCAAGTCAAAAGTTATTAAAAATCCTTGCTCGTCTTGCGGAACACTCACAAACCGCATTACTCACAATCCGAGGTTCCACTGTATTCATATATAATTATAACTAATATTACTGGTGTATTTGTAACACAGTAAAAAAAAAAAAAAAAAAAAAAAAATCCTGTATTGTACTTAATACATTTAAAACTGTGCTTTTGTACAATTTAATTACAACTTAAATGCGCTTAGTACAAAATTAGTTGTTCCAAAATATGAAACTTCAATTATACTAATAATTAATCTTCAGCAAGATGTGTGTGTGTGTGTGTGTGTGTGTGTGTGTGTGTGTGTGTGTGTGTGTGTGTGTGTGTGTTCAGGTCACTTGTTATTTTCACATGCATTACTATGTTCACTGAGGTCCAACATGCACCGTATTTACGTCTTAAACACAGCGTAGTTGTTATAAAATAAAGCATGACCACAAATACCACAATGTGTCCAGAGCATGGATGTTCATACCGTTTGAAAACACACTGTAAGAAAACTAGCAGTAGCTTTTTACAAAATTAATCAAAACCACAAGGAGTTTTGTATTCTAAATTACAATAACACAAATCCTGACCGACCAGGAAAGCCGCAGTATGCGTGTATCCCATGGGAATGTTTACATTATACAGGACTTTTCTATATCATCATCATAAATCATGTTATTTAGTTATTCAATACAATTCCTCTCCCTGGGGTCCTAATCTGTTTACAATGGTAATGTCTTTTTGGAGGCTGCACCTTAAAATCTATACTAAATGCATTTTTAATTGGCAAAATACCATGTGCATATGAACGTCTCGTCCCCAAACCACAACCTGTTCCAGTCTTTTTTTTTTTTTTTTTCCCCCCGGCAGTTAGATCTGTCACAGTGAGTGATGAAGCTCAGACAGTTGATTTTGGAAGACTTTTATAACAACCGCACGTCACTATGTTATTTTGTTAGCCACAGGATCAGAATCCTCCAAACAAAATTTCACACACTTAGCCTGCTAGCATGGAGCCGGATTCACAGCTAGGATTTTGAGCTAGGCTTACACTTAAATGGAACATTATGGGGGGAAAAAGCCATAGATCAACATCTTTTTTTTTTTTTTCTTTTCGACCATTTCCATTAGAGCGAGTGAAAACCCGTAGGGACGAAAAATTAAATAAATACACAGACTACATGGTATATTCTGTCACTCAATACGTGTAACAGTAGCACATTTTTAATAACGCATAAATCACAAAGACCCCAGACACCATGTCTCGGTGTGACTCAACCGAGTCGCAAAGGCAAAAATGGAAACGAGGGAACGTGATGTGAAAAGAGCAGCACATTTTTATTCGACAAACACAAATAAAATAGAAAGTAAGTGAACATTATGTCCAGATTGATGGTGTGATTGATTGAGTGATTGATTGAGTGATTGATTGCCTGTTGTCAGCCTTGTAACTGATTAACACCAATACATATACATATACTAATATGATGGGGGCTTAGTGTGTTAAGGCCCTGAGTTACTAATGGGAAGGTCGGCAGTTTGAGCCCCAGCTCTTCCAGATGGGGCCCTTGAGCAAGGCCCTTACCCCTGTCTGCTCCATGTGTGGTGTACAGTATAACGTTTGGTCCTGCACTCTGATCCCAGCCCACTAACAAGAAACTGAGAGATGTGAATAATAAAGTTCATATAATAAAGTAACATGCAGTGCATGTAACGGATAAAGGCTGACTTTGAACTTCAATACGCTTCCCACGTCGGGTCTGCGTGCACGGAGTTTGCATGTTCAAGCTTGGCGGGTTTCCTCCTCCTGGTTCTCCGGTTTCCTCCCGCCGTCCAAAAACATGCAGATTAGGTCAACTGGCAAAAGGTTAAATGTGCGTGTGGATGTTGTGGAAGAAATACAATAGTCATCACTTTTTGACGTAATCTCCTCGCTTTTTGTCCATTGTGGGCACTTTGTCCATCTGTGGACAAGCTTTCGTATCCGCTCATGAAAAATGTTTTAGGCTGAGCTGCGAGCCACGGATGCCCCGCTGTCTTTACTTCTTCATCGGAAGAGACCTTCCCGTTCTCGTAGGGCCGCTTTCAGGGGAGCGAACAGGTGGACAGTCTGATGGGACGAGATTAGATCACAAGTGAGGTGCTCTCGCACCGCAGCTGCGAATGGACTGATACGGTATAACACACTCACCCTTGCAACGCCGTGACTGGGGAGACAGTGGGCTTGAACGGAAACGCTGATAAGATGGCCAGCAGTGCTATTGTGCAGCCGACAGACGTTTCCAGTAAAACTCTGTGCTGTTTAAAACACTTTAAAGAAGCTACTTCATGTGCATTTTTCTTGGATTATTCATCGGTTACTTTTTTTAAAAAATTTTTTTTATGCATTATGATTAATAAATATTACATACATAAATTAATGAATAAATAGAAATAAGCCCATCTCAATACAAAACTTGTTATAGCAGACAGTAAAAAGTTACAAAGCAGATCATCACCAAGGTCAATGAGACCTGAGGAAGGAAACAGGAGAATATCTGCCTTTATAGTGCAATAAAATACTATTTTACAAGAGGAGACATCCAGCCAGCTCTCCTTAAAATGAAATAGTGTTATCATATTACACAGGAACAATAAAACCAGGAAAACGTGTAATTTTACATGTCTGTTTTGTTCCAATAAAAAAAAAAAAATAAAAAATAAATAAAAAAAGAAGAACCTGGCAACTTGATATATATATATATTTTATTTATTTATTTATTTATTTATTTATTTTTTTTAAGTAAATTTTTACTATAATATTTCCACACACACACACACACACACACACACCGGAGTCCTCCAGGACTTCAGTACGGTACGACACAAACCCTTGAGTCATTTACGATCCTCAGAGTGGTCGACCCTGACTCATGAATCATTTAACGGCTCTCCACGCACCCGTGTCCTTTCCTTTATTCACTCCAGTTCATTCATGAAGCTCGCTATCGTTGCACGTTGTCGGCCTTATCACCTCGAGTGCAGTCCATACGTGCTATCCAGCTTGTGTTGTTAATTATTCGTAAACGTTCCTGGCTCTATTCTCCGAAATGTGACACTGGAGCTATTAAAGTAATGAGAGTGTCAAGGTTCAGAGCGCAGTCACATGTGATGTGCGTCCGCTGCAGGCCGGCCGGAGCACATGAGCGGCTCGCTCACACAGCCGCCTCGTGCAGCGACGGGAACGTCATCCATCCACGGTGACTGATTACACCACCATGAGGTCGATTTGGGAAACCCTGTTGTAATATGAACCCATAGTTATTTACCCCGCTTAGGTCAGGGTGCTACTGTATGTGTGTGCCAGTGATATTACATTTTATAAATCTGTAGCATAATATGATCTATAAAATTGACATCACTTTACACATCACATACTGTATTTGCTTCTCCTTTCTAGACCTAAACACTTTCACCTTTATGGAATATACAGAATATGAATTCCACAATAAATTTTCTATGATATACAGTAGATAAAGGGGTCAGGGGTCCTACGACCACCGAGTTGGGCCCTTGAGCAAGGCCCTTAACCATCAACTGCTCTGATGTATAATGAGATAAAAATTATCTCTCACGCATTCACTCACTCATCATCTATACCGCTTAATCCTGTATTCAGGGTCACGGGGGCCTGGAGCCTATCCTAGGAGGCTTGGGGCACATGGCAGGGTACACCCTGGACAGGGTGCCAATCCATCGCAGGGCACAGACACACATACACACACTACGGGCAATTTAGGAACGCCAATTAGCCTAACCTACATGTCTTTGGACTGTGGGAGGAGACCCACCAAGCACGGGGAGAACATTCAAACTCCATGCACACAGAGACGGGAATCGAGCCTGGCCGGGGACCGAACCCGAACCCTGGCGGTGCAAGGCGATGGCCCATGCCGCCTAAAAATGATCTCAATTTTTTAAATGAGATTTTTTTTTAAAGTCGCTCTAGATAAGGGTGTCTGCCAAATGCCTAAATGTAAATAATATTGTGATATTAACTGACAAAGTCACGTTTTCAGGATTGTGCAGAATAACAGAACCCAATTCTGAGCGTTAAATCTTCCTTTATATCTCTATATAATCCCCTGCTATATACGCTAATGCACTTATCCCAGTGTTTCACTAGTGCTTGGACACCCTCAAGGTAAAAAAATAAAAATTCTGTCTGTCTGATTTACGTCTAAAACGCTGGCCTCCCAGGAACTCATGTAATGGCATAAAGTTGTGGAAATGTCTTAGCGTGAGGTCAGGACAGTCCAGTGGATGTGGCATAACACTCAGGCCAGCTCCTGTAACGTGCAAGTGGTGCTGTAGGTTCCGTCTGTAGGAACCGTACACACAATCGTTCCTACAGACGGATTTGTTTCTTCAGCAAGTCGATGATCAAATGTTCACAGGAATGGGTTAAAAGTTGAAATAAACCTAGAATGAACCACTTGTGGCTCTGACTATATATGCAAAATGGCATCTTAACATGGGATTAAACATCATAGGAATCCTACAACCATAAAGTACAATATTAAAAGTAAAATAAACAATAAAAGATGCATGGTGTTGGTAAAATATCATTTAAAAAATAACATCTTAACGACCTTGCACTTCTCACATACAGTATATGCACTTTGATAACTCTCAGTAGCTGAAAGTGACTTTGAAACGTCTCCAACAAGCTGCATCCAAGTCCAAAGTTTATATAGTATCGTTTTATCAGGGTTATTGAATAGATGGGAAGATATGCGTTCCTCACTATACTGGGGGACTGCTAGTAGTTATCCCTGTTTTTTTATTACTTAACGACCTGATTTCTGTCAATTAACGTGCAGCTATCTAC
>QNUK01001058.1:125000-133897 GCA_013621035.1 Clarias magur
TGATGTGTGAACAAACAAACAGATGATGCAAAATGGTGTTAAACCACCGCAGTGGGTCCAGAGCTTTTTCCCAGAAACACTGTAACTGTAGTGTAGTGGGCTCCTTATTGATGTTGATGGTTTTATTCTGATACGGTCACGAGTGTGCATGTGTCTTGAGGATTTTATGAAGGCTTAGAACTACTACTTGTTTTATAGTAAACAATAAAAATGCATTATACGATATAAAGTCTGAGCTGTATTTTAATCAGTTATTCATGACTCTCTTGATACTTCATGGTGTTTGTGCACTTGAGTTACATAATGCTGTTTAAACCGAATGACAAAGAACTCTGTCCTCCGTTTGACCTCTGTGTGTGTGTGTGTGTGTGTGTGTCTCTCTCACTCTCTCTCTTTCTTCAGAAAAACATGTGACATAATGTTTTTGCTTTTATCTTCCTGATATTGATAGCTTGATTATAAGAAGTGTGGGAGAAGAATATAAAAGCAGTAAAGTTATATGAGAATTATCTTGTGTTTTTTTTTTTTTTTTTTTTTTTTTATTCCAGGAATTAGGACTATAGTTTGAAACTACTACAAAGATGTTTATATTATACTGTATTAATGAATCGTTCGGTGTAAACAAAGGTGTCATTTAGAAGGACCGTATGATTGTTTTAAGATTCATTTTGGAGCATTGGGAGAAATAGCAGGTGTGGGCGGGGTCCTACATTTTTCGTCCTACCGTATATTTTTGCACCATCTTTCAGTAGTGGTAAAATTTACACATTATAAAAGTAATCATTCTACCTAATATATCCCAAACCCCAAATACACAGTTTGATGTCTAATGCCTCCACATTAACACACACCAGCAATGGAAATGGAAAAAAAAAAAAAAAGAAAAATAAGACAGCACTGCAATTTACTCCAGGAAACTTCTGGAATGTCATCAAGAAGAAGATGGATGATCACAAACCATCAAGCAAAGCTGGGCTTTTTTTTTGCAAAAATTAGTGGTATAAAGTTACCCAACAGCAATGTGAAAAACTGGTGAAGAGGCAAAACACAAAAATCAGGGTTATTATTCCAGCACACACTGACCTCTTAATGTTATTTAGCCAAAGCATTAACACATTAACACAATTTGTTTACAGATTATTTGCCTTTAGTTTTATTTGAGTTAGTAAAGCTCTGCAAAGTATGCATGATCTTTAATAACAATAGTTCTGTTTTTAATTTAGGAGAAATATTGTCAGCGGTTCACAAAAAAATTAACAAAACCAATACATACATCTGTATGAAAAAAAAGATAGCAAACTGATTATTTTGCAGTGGGCTTTTTTTTTCCCCAAAGACATATATATATATATATTGCATGCCGTTTAGGAAAATATTCATGAGAGAACTTAATGAAAACTCTGAATATATTGAATGAAACGTGAGAATATTGAATGGATTCCGAATATATTGACTGAAACTCTATATATATTGAATGAATTCTGAATATATGGATTGAAAACTGATATATTGAATGAAAAGTCTGAATATATTGAATGAAAACTAAGTATATATTGAATGAAACATGACGTCATCGAAACACAGCGCCATCTTTAGAAAGGACGAGTGAGTCGGCGAGAAACTTGGTTGCTGCAATTGTGAGAAATGAAGAGATGGTAAACACATTGATGAGGGCGTGTCCGGCCCAAAGTGGTGGCACAAGCCGCACTCAGTATCAGGAGACGGATGAAGAAATGTATTCGCTATTTCACCGCGGAAGACCGGTGTTATGCGCTAAAATGCCCCCTGCCACAGATTGCACCCCCTACATAATCTCTATCAGATATTATATTATGACATAAATTCATATGTTTATTGTTATCAAATATTATATAACTATTAGGTCTCGAGACCATAATATATTTTGTGGCACATTTATTTTACAGGGATTTGTCATGTAATACAAAAATGCTTGCACTACATAAATATTTATGTTGAAAAATTTAACAAAATGATTTTTATTATTAAATAAGCAATATCAAAAATACATCTTGTATATAAAAAATAATAATTTATATTTTTTCCCTATACAACATGTAATTTTTTATAATGCTTATTTTATAATCAAATCCATTTGGTCTAATTTGTAATTTCTAAATCATAAACCTAGAAATTTCTGTTCTAATATAATATTCGACGGAGATTAAATGGGGGGGTGCAATCTGTAGCAGGGGGGCATTTTAGCGCATAACACCGGTCTTCCGCGGTGAAATAGCTCACGTGATTAGTCTCCGTGTCTCACTTTGCCGTCATTGTGTCACCACTATTCCCATCTCGCATACTCATGTCACTAAAAGATTTCTGTAATTTGACGTCAATTTTTGCAATATATACTAGTTTCGTTCAATCTTTCCATTCAATATATCAGTTTCAATCCATATTCAATTTCATATATATATAATTTATATATAATATATATATATAATTTTTTTTTTTTTTTTAATCAATATATTCAGAATCCATTCAATATTCTCACAGTTCATTCAATATATTCAGAATCTTCATTCAGTATATATAGAGTTTCAATCCATATATTCGATGTAAAAATATATAAAAGATTTAATACATTTCTTCTATGCATTTTCTTCCAATAGGAAGTACATTTTAATTAAAACTTGACAAATGTCATGAATGCAAAACTCTGCTGTCACTCGCACTGAAGAGAGAAAGGATGAGGATGAAGCTTGCATGTGAGAATATAGAAGGAGTAATCAAGCATCCACACAAACATGCACACGCACACACATCCACACTTACACACATTCACACTCACACACATCCACACAGCATCCATACACAAAGGAAGGAAGAAAATGTTTATCTGATCTCCTAATGCAGCCTGCCAACCTTCACAAGGGCGTCTTTTTAATATTCATTTAGAAACTGCAGATCTAATGGACAGCCAATTGAGGCCACTTGAAAGGCGCTAATTATCTCTGACATGTTTGTTGCTTGCTAATTTCCCATTTTTGTATGGTGAAGCAATGGGTCTGATTTTAAACAAAACTACCCGTAAGACTTTTTTTTCTTTTTTTTTTTTTTTCTTCTAAACCAGACTGCTGCATAGAATGACAGTCGACTCGCCAGGCCTCTCCAGCTGACAGGATCCGGCATGTTCTGTATTATTCTTGTGTGTCTGATTCTCATGGATCAAGGCAGATGTCCAAATCAAGTAAGAGCAAAAGATGAAAATTGGGATACAACAAAAAGCAGAAAGATACGTTCTTCAATGTAGTATTACTGAACTCCAAAGTGATTTCAGAAAAATTCCATCCAGGTTACTTCATGTTCAAGTTTTATCAGCGTACATTTATGATGTTTAACCACATTCATGCATTATTCAAAAAGTAAAGTGACTGTCCTGTATAATACATTATATGTGCCATATTCAGAATCATAAATGAAATGAGGTTTTGTTGCTATTATTATCATTATGACAATAATACACAAGACATTTTGACGAACTTAATAGAATTTCTGTGGGGCCTGAAAGAAAGAAAGAAAGAAAGAAAGAAAGAAAGAAAGAAAGAAAGAAAGAAAGAAAGAAAGAAAGAAAGAAAGAAAGAAAGAAAGAAAGAAAGAAAGAAAGAAAGAAAAGAAAGAAAGAAAGAAAAAAAAAAGAAAAGAAAGAGAGAGTGAAAGAAAGAAAGAAAGTAGGAAAGAAAGAAAGAAAGAAAGAAAGAAAGAAAGAAAGAAAGAAAGAAAGAAAGAAAGAAAAGAAAGAAAGTAGGAAAGAAAGAAAGAAAGAAAGAAAGAAAGAAAGAAAGAAAGAAAGAAAGAAAGTAGAAAAGAAAGAAAGAAAGAAAGAAAGAAAGAAAGAAAATAATTATACCACATACAATGATTACATACATATACATACACATTATTATTATTATTATCACAGAATAATTTATAGTGCATTATTAGCGTTAACAAGTAGCACAGTTTTTCAAATCCATATACTGTACACAAGCTGGCAGAGAAAGGCACGAAAGCTGAAAAAAATAAAAATAAAACATTCCGTTGTTTGTGTAATGATGTACAAGGGGCGTTCAAGTGAAACTGAGACTTATGATGACATTTATGATTACAATTTTAATTTTATACAGAAGACTTCCAATCACAGTATCAGTGATGAAACTTTAGCTGAGGAAAACATTTGAATGGTGCAAACATTTTAAAGATGGTCAAGACAGTACGCCCAAGGTGATGATCCTGGCTAGGTGATCAAGAGTAGATTCGATCTCTGAAAAGGATGTGGATAATTTGTCATCAACTGCAGAAAAAGAAGATCTGTCTGTGAGAGCTGTGCACAATCCTTTTACATCACAAGTAACCTGCTTGGGAGTTCTCGCCATCGGCCCCCTCAGACATAGGTCCTTGACCTCGCTCCAAGCCATTTCCACATGTTGGGGCCATTAAAGGAGTTCCTGGGAGGCCGGCGTTTAAAATGTGGAGCAGGCGAGATCAAGATCATGGGTCCAGCATATTGAGAAAACTTTCCACCTTGATGGCGTTCAAGCGCTAGTGAAACACTGGAATAAGTGCATTAGTGTATCAGCGGCTTATATAGAGAAATAAAGGGGATTTTTATTCTCAGAATTGTGTCCTGTTATTCTGTACAATCAAAAGGCACACTTCACACTTGAACTTATCTCATGCTAAATGAGACACTTGCAGTATAGAAGTGATGCTACAGGATGCACAATCTGCCAAGCATGCATTAAAATGAGCTTCACAGCATGCAGGAGTTCAGCAGGAAATCCAACATTTGGTAAAGATAAAGTGCCTTAATAACCCAAGCAGTCAGGAGAGTTTATACTACAATATCATATCCCTAAAAAAAAAAAAAAAAAAAAGACTCATGGACGATGAATTATTACTCTTGAGCCACATAATAAAGCGAAAGTCAAATAACAATTGAAGCCTAATCGATAAGAAAGGTCATAACCGGCTTTGTAGCGGTGCCATCTGCTTTAATCCAATTTATATATGGATAGTGAGCCGGAGATACATGATGTTTAGGGAAAATATACTGCAAGTAATCTTGTTTTTCCACTGCTACAACAGTAGCTACATTCATACATATATGTATGTTAAATAAAAACAGTTTAAGCACAGCTATCTTCCCTAAAACAAATGTTAAAATTTTTAATGAACCCATTAAAATACAGAGCAACAAAACATTAAAACAGCATTTATGTCTGGAAGTGGAAACAAATGTATGTATATGTATGAATCTGTTCAACATCTCATCACTGGAACGCTCGCTTCGCTAGATTATGCTAAATCTACCGTTAGTTTGACTCAACCCTGTTATCTAACCTCATTAACCTCTGTGTTCTATCTAGAATGCTGTATGTTTAAGAGAAAGTTGCATCATCTGAATTTCCTAAAGATCATAAAAAGAAAAAAAGTAAGTTCACTTATATATATATATATATATATATATATATATATATATATATATAAGCATTGACCAATTGATTGAGTAAATGCGAAAGTATAATTTTGTTACAGAAGTTATAGATAGATTAATAAATAAATAAACAGATTAGCACAGGTTCTAATTAACCACAGTGTTTGCAATCGCTAATTTGACAACTCTCTGACTTTCAGTCTTTTTTAATTGTTTAGGAATGAAATTAAGAAATTTATAGAAAGAGAGAGAGAGAGAGAGAGAGAGAGAGAAAGAGAGAGAGAGAGATTTGTTGGCAGCTGGTCACTTGAATGCATTTGAATAGTTCATTCATCCTGATGACTCTATTAAGTATTTTATTATTTAGGAATGTGCTTGTCATTAGCTATAAGTAGCTTATGATGGAATTAGCATTAAAAGACATTAGACTTTCAGATGATTTACCTTTTGCTCTGCTTAGCATTCTGTCATTGGTTACATTAGGTTGAGCCTCAAATGACCAGACGTAAGGATTTTGAACATTTATACTAGACAGAGATCAAAGGCACATGGTTGCCTACTGTACAGTTTCCGTACATTACAGAAATGGTATTTGAAGTCACATTGAACATCGAAAAAATATACAGTAGCTAGTCAAATAGTGCATTATAGGGACCTACTGTATATACTCAGTAACACTCAGTAGGATCATGATGTGGCTACTGTCACAATGTGTGTAGAACAGGTGCAGGAAATTATTTCACTTGCTACCCAGAACCACACTTTTACACTTTCATGTGTTAACCTGGTGATTCAGTACATTCAGGTGGTCAGCTGACTTCATTTTATCGCCACATAACGTTGCTGAGTCTCGACCTGAGCGACTGAAGCGACCCCAGATCATAACCCCGCCTCCAGAGTGGACACTATGCATGATGGGAGCATCGCTTCATGCGCTTCCCTTCGCACCCCGACACGCCCATCGCTCTGGAACAGACTCAATCTGCACTCATCAGGTCACATGACCTTAACACGTCACTCCAAAGTCCAGTCTTTACGCTCCCTAGCAAACTGAAGCCTTTTTCTGATTAGTTTCACTAACGAGTGGTTTTCTTACAGACACACAGCTGTTTAGTCCCGATCCCATGAGTTCTCATCACACTATGTGTTTTACTTTCGCTATTAAACATAGCTCTGATTTCTACTGTTAGTTCTTGACCATGCAATTTCACTTAAATAAAAAAAAATAAAAAATTAACTAAGAAAATGAGCACTGCAAAGACTGTGTTAGCTCTCTAACTGTGGTTACAGTACTTACACTAGGGTCAAAAGCCGACTCGTTTCCCACAATGCCGTGCATGCGGCCGACTTGTTAGAGCAATCAGACACACGGGTAATTGCTAATGCATATCACACTGCAACAACTGCATATTAATACTGCTGATCATTAGTACATCAATATGCAGTTTGCATAAATTTATTTCCCGGTAAATGGTCTATGTTTGAGGTGACAGGGTCATCGCTTCAATAATGCTAATGGCCGCTCGTCCTTTAGCGGCTAGCCTAAGCGAATAAAGGGCCACGTCATTTGTGAAGTTATACTGAATAGTGCTGTTTATCACCCAGGTTCACGATTAAAATCAATTGAAAGTTACACTTTTCAGCAAACATATTTCCATCATAGAAGTCCAGAAAACTGGCTCTCACGCAAAAAATATCTCAAACCGAACATCTGGAAATTTTGTATATCATCGGATAAAAGTCTTAGAAAGAAATACCTCATTGCTATTTTTTTTTTTTTTTTTTTTTGCTTTTGAAACTCTTATTCCTATATCTAAGACTGAACCTGCGGTTTGGTGTCTGTTGATTTAGTCTCAGCCAGCCGTCTGACCTTGAAACTCCGATCCATACGGCTGCCCGTATCCTCAAGGCCCCGGAGCATCGTCCTGAACCTGCCGATACATTTTCAGGACGAAAAAGACGGAGCGTCTACCGAGCCTGTCAGTAACCTTCAGAAAGTGAGCAAACAAAAAGAAAAGTAAAGACGCACAGAGAGAATTGTTCACCTGCTTCCACAGTTCTGTCTTTTACATACAACACAGTGGTGGAGGATTTTATTTATTTTGTGTGTTTTATTTTTAAGTTGAATTCAATATTAGAATTCCAGATATGTATCATATACAATACACTGCTTCATCCCAGACCCTGTTTATTTCTGTACCTGTCTGTCTGTTTGTTTGTTTGTTTGTTTGTTTGCTTGTTGTTTGTTTGATTAATCGATTGTTCCATGTACTGATTCACGGAGCCAGAGGGTGGCCCAAAATTATAAAGTATATCTTTCTACAATGAAAAAGAAAGCGAGGCAAGTTAAATAACTTGAAACATGGACAAATAGAAACATGGACAAGAATGAATGGTTTATTGGCCGCACCATACAGTATTTCCCTTCATCTAAATAATAATCCAGAAGTCACACTGGAGCTGTTTTATAGAACTGAGATGCCTCCTAGTGTACTAGAAGAAGAACTGCAGGCAGTGCTCGCTTTCTTATTCTTTTATTTCTTTCTTTCCATCCTTCTATTTTTGTTTTTCTTTATTTTGCATTATTTATTTATATTCTACATTTCTTGTTTTCTGTTAATGTTTTTTTTTATTCCGTCCTTCCATGCTTGCTTTATTTCTTTCTTTCGTTCATTCTTTCTTACTTTCTTTCTTAGTTTCTTTTCAAAATTTCTTGCTTTTTATTATTATTATTATTATTATTATTATTATTATTATTATTATTATTATTATTTTCATTTTCTTCCTTCCTTTACTTGCTGGCTTCTTTAAATTTCTTTCTTTCTTTCTTTCTTTCTTTCTTTCTTTCTTTCTTTCTTTCTTTCTTTCTTTCTTATTGTGGTGAAATTCAATAGAGATGTTAATAGCATGTGAAATTATATGAATTACACATTAATAAAACGTCACTCATTCTGAGGCTTGCCTTTTAAATTCCTATATTAATGGGGATCAGTAACTTTATATTGCATCATTCCTACACAGTACAGTTTGTTTCTGATTTATTTTTGTCCTACTGAAAGTTTGAGTATAACAGATTACAGCACATCAGAAGCTCACATCTATATGGCATAAAACACGCATCCACTGCTCATTCTGCATCAGTGAAAAATAGCAAAAAAGTTATTTGCAGGTATGGTTTATTTCTGATGACTTCTCCATGCAGACCTTGTGCGTAGAAGCAATACTAAACAATAGATTCCCCTTCGCTGCTTTTCTGAAGGTGCTTTCCTGAAGGTCCTGAGAGGCATGTAGAGATTTCACCTCGCATGTCTGACCAGCACATGTATGATTCTGCTTAAAATAATTCTTGTTCTTCATTATACAGTATCATCTCGACTCCCACAGTTCTCCTGACCTTTTCATGCAGTGGAAATTGTGAGCACTTTGAAGAGATTAAAGTAAATAAATACATTAATTA
>QNUK01001059.1:0-132500 GCA_013621035.1 Clarias magur
TGTCCCATTCATTCCTCCTTTCCAGCTCAGTGAACAAAAGAATTAGAGTCTATAGAGATAAGCAGTGGTCAGTAAGGTGGCAAATGACACACTGTTTCATATCATTACAAATGTTGGCACACGCAAGACTTTCTAAAGACTTTGCTCAAATTTACAGTACTACTGAAAAATGCAATCCAGTCACATGCCCTTGCATTGTTCCAGCAATTCCAGTTTTGTTGGAATAATCACAATTCCACCGCCCTTACACCCACCTCTTCCTCTTCCTCTTCCTCTTCCTCTCCTGGCCACTCCAGCACCCATCCTCTGTCTTTGGAAGGGTCTATGTTTGGGTAAAAATTTAAAATTTTGAATTTAATCCAAAGTTGGACACAAAACACCAGGCCAGTCCTCAGCTGATTTAAGGATTAGCTAATATTTTCCTGGTGGTTGCACGTTAGTGAGAAACCATTTTAAAAGGTGTTACCACTGACCGAGACCCCTAAGCCTAAACTGTTCAGATGTATGAATCTGTAAGTTGTAGTATTTTTTGGAGCAAACTGTAAAAGCCCCCAAATCTTATATGGTAGTTATAAGCAGAATTGTCCTGTTCTGTCTGTCCACAGACTGTCCCTGACGTCACATACTCTACTATAACTCACATTAACACAGCCGGAGCAGCACAGGTCCCGATCAACACTGGAGAGAAATCTGAATATGCCAGGATTGTAATAAACTAATCCACAGTAAATATATAGAATAGTGCTGAAATCATACAGTACAGTATATTAAACACACACCGTGGTGAGCTCATAATTTACAATATTTTCTCGTTAATTATACTTATTTTTTTAAATCATAAGTATCTCTTTTAATCATATTTTGTATGCATGTCATTTTATATCTTTTGTGTATCATTCTTATATCAGGAGGAAAAAAACTGTTTTTGAATGGCTTTTGTCATCACTCTGTTTTGTGTAAGATAACTATAGAAGTTCCTATTTGTGTCATGGGAAAGTCTGCCTGGACTGAATGGGGTTTGTGAAGTTATTCTAATTCTCCTTATAATTTGTTAAGGAACATCACAGTGTGCTTCTTAAGTGTGGAGTATTACATGGTATGTATATGGAGCAATATTGGTTAACTGGTGCTCTGAGAAATGTAGGTCATTCTCACATCTGAGGATGTAGTCATTCTCACATCAGTTCTCATGATGCCCTGGCCACAATCATGTGGTCACTCTGACATGTTGAGCCATTTATAATAGCTAAAAGTACCATGAGAATGTTCGTTATGCATGTAGATGTGGTTTTATAAGCTGCAAATACTTGGCAGAGTGAGTGTTGCAATAAAGTCAGAAAGAGATGTATGATTGTAATTTGGCTTTTTGCATGACCTTAAAAATGTATCCCAAAAGATTATTTTAAGAAAATGTGAGTAAACCTTAAGTATATTTCACATGCATTCTTTATGCAGTAAATATATTAATATCAATAGACTAGTACTACATAGGACTAGACTTTTCGTTTATAAAAGTAGATTTTAAAGTAGATTTTAGTTTAGGAGGAGTACACACAGATATTTTGCACTGCCAGTTTAGTGAGGTATTTTTAGGTGAATTTTTAGGCACTAGCTACAGTATGTACTTTTAGCCCACTCTTTAGTAAACATATACTTTGAAGTATACTCTCAGTAAACTACCGCATATATACTGCAAATATACTTGCAGTTAAAAAAAAAAAAAAGTTTTCTTTAAGTAAACATAATATCATATAGTACTTGTAGTTAAAAACTAGATAATTCTTTAGAAGTATAGTCCTAGGTTTCTATTTAGCTTCTATTTAACTAGAAATATACCTTTATTTTCAACAGTAAACATAACTGAGATTTTTATTATTGTGTCATGCATCATCACTGACCATTTAAGTGATCTCCATTTATTTTTTCTGACCACATTTTTTTTCCAAGAAGTTAAAGGTTCAGCCCAGTCCTTACACGTTTTAATAATGTGTTGGAAAGTTCTTAACCCAATTTCAGTTATTTAAAATCTCCTTAATTGTTTTGGTGTTTGATGCAAGCCAATAATTTGACCATTCCGAAATGATGACTTTTTTGGCCAGGTAGTTTATAGAACTGGTAGGGTAACATCACATTTAAATCTGTTTTACTCTTTATGGCAGAAATGTACTTACTTTTAACTACACATATGCAAATGTATTATCCCTGCCTCACATATCCTTTATTTATTTGGTGTATACCATTAAATATTTTAAGCTTTTTTTATTATTTCAATGATTATGACTTACAGTTTATGAAAAAAATAATAAAACAAGATCTCAAAATATTAGAATATTTCTTACAATCAAACAAAAGAATATTTACAATACATAAATGCCTAAATTTTGTTAAGTAGGTTAATTTATGCACTCAATACTTGATTGGGGCTCCTTTTGCATGAATTCTGTATAAATGTGGCATAGCATTAAAGCAATTAGCCTGTGATACTGCTGTGGTGTTATTGAAGACCAGGGCCCATGTTTACAAAGCGTCTCAGAATCACTTGTAGGAATCGGACTACTCGGGCTATTCGGTTTTCATGTCCTCAGAAGTTAATAGTAGGGGCGGTCATAATATGCATATCAAAAGCTGTTGATGGGAGCTGTTTAGGTATTATCTTAAATGTCAACATGGAAAATAACCTCCCCTGGTGGGAGGCTATGATATTTATGTACTTCGTGCGCACCAGTGTAATTGAAGACAGTGCCCTCTACTGGAATCCTCTAGTAGCAAAAGCAAGTATGTGAACAAAACTGGGCTCATAACGTTGCCTGGTTTAACAGCAAACATTTTCCTGTCCTGAAGTGGCATACTTGTATAAACACCTTCACATATGTTCTTGGCAGAAATTGCAACAAATAAATGTCCATGTACACTTAATGTATCACTGAATGTATCGTAGTTACAACTACAATAGTTATTAATACAGATTAGTAATCAATATTCATGTAAATAAACCAGAAATAATCAATGTAAGAAAACATTTCATAGAATAATAAATATTGTGTGATATTAGTGTGTTATAATATATTAAATATATGATAAATTATAATTAAGAATATAAAGTATGCAATGAATTATTAATATATACATTATACATTTCAAAATACACTATAAATATATCATGTATGACCCCTAATAAATTGACATTCATTAATGAAGTTTCAAACTCAGGAAACAGCCCTTTTGACTTGTTCTATCCTGTGCATTTGTCATGGGTCTAGCTGGTTGTAGTGGCTAGACTGGCTGATGTTGTTGCCGTGGGCATAAAGGTAGGCATGAAGGCAGAGGGGTGTAACAGAAAGAGTCTTTATTTGTAAACACAATAAACAAACACAAACAGGAACCAAAACAACAAACTCAAACTAAAACTAGGGCTCAGGAAAAACACAACAAGAAGGGATCTGAACAGAGGGAACCAGGAGCTGACATGGGAACCAGGAGCTGACATGGGAACCAGGAGCTGACACAGGGAATCGACAGAGAACTAGGGATGAGGAAACATGGAGCCGGAGCTAACTAAAGACACAGAGGGGAACTAGAGACAGGGACTGGAGACTGGAGAGATAGGACTGGAGGCACAGAGACTGGAGAGACCGGACTGGAGCCACAGAGACTGGAGAGACAGGGCTAGACAGGAGACAGGGCTAGACAGAGGACAGGGCTAGACAGGACAACTTTCTTGTGTGTTTGGGGGGAGACTAAAACGCAACTCGCGTGGTGTAATGGCAGTCAAATGCTATTTCAGCAAGTGGATTTAGTTATTTTTAAATGTTAGAAGTAAGTGCTGGCTAAAACTACTTAGTTAGACTTAAGTCAAGGGACCCTGGCAGTTCGTGGCTCTAGGCGCTCGCCTACTTTTGCCTAATGGTAACGCCGCCTCTGGCTCTGATCACGTGTTAAGTGCATGAATAAACAAACTGTTAAGAAGCTGTAGATTTCTGTATTGTAAATCCTTTTTTATTATTGATTGATTGATTGATTGATTGATTGATTGATTGGTGGAAAATATTCTTTTTATTTTATTCTCTTACATTTTGATATACTGGACTTTTTATTTTCAGAAGCTCTAAGCCATAATCATTGAAATGCAAACAAAAAAGTCTTAATATTTGACTTTATGTGTAATGGATCCGAAATATATAAAAGTTTAATTTTTTTAACTACATCACTGGCGCCTCTAAGGATAACCCCTAGAGGGCGCCAAAGCGCCCTGTGATTTTGTTTGTAGTTCCTTTTGTTTTCACTTAATTTCCCATTATGCACCTCGGTCAAGTGACGTGGGGCGCTCACCTGAACCGAGTTGATTATTAGTTTCTTTATAAATAGGTTGTCTTGAGTTTAGTTATTTGTCTTGCATCTGTTGAAATAACCTCGTTTATGTCTGTGTTTAGTTCGTGGTTCTTCTATATGTGTTTTAGTTTAATTTTCATTTAAAGTATATTTGTTTTGTTAATTTCCCTGTTTTGTTTATAAATAAAAGCATCGTTTCCTTTTTAAAACCTGGACCCCTGCGTTTATGCCTCGCACCCCGATGCATGACAATTACTAAAAAAAGACAAATACAATAACAATTCTATGAAGTAAATACCAACACCTTGTACAGTATATATAGACCATATGTACATGGAAATAATGATGAAAAGATAAATTAAAAAAAAGGGAACTGACAATGATTGTTGAGGTTTCCTGAAAACCTCAATATTTAACAAGTGACGTAGACAGTCAGGCTCTGTGTGTGTGTGTGTGTGTGTGTGTGTGTGTGTGTGTGTGTGTGTGTGTGTGTGTGTGTGTGTGTGTGTGTGTGTGTGTGTGTGTGTTTTAGTGCATGTCCATGTGTGTGGGTTGGTGGGTGGATTTGACTGTGAGATATTGGAGGTTGTGTGTAGAAGACTCAGTAATGATGAAGTGTTTGTATCTTGTGTCTGTTGTGTTTCACGTGGCTGCAGGTGAGTGAAGTTATTTTCTATTTTCTATTACAGAAAGGAGAGAGAATATTAGTCAGTTCTTAGTTCAGTTGCTTTGTGTTTAGTTCATGTGCTTTCTGTCCAGACTGGGTTTACAGTAGGCCTTAGTTTTAACCAACAGCAACTTTACTTACTACAGTGTTATAATATTAATAGGATCAACAGAGATGAACACATTCAATGGAAATAATTGATTATCACTTTAAATTTATAATTGCAATAATACTAAAGTTTCAACAGCAGCATGTACTTCTAGTTAACTCTTGCAAATAAAGCAGTGATCTTTATATGTAAGGTACTATCAGCTCTGTTAAGCTCTGCACTTATTCATTCTTGATTAGATTATAAATAGATGCATGTGAATTTTACATCTTTCTGTCGGTCACAACTTTTTCACTTCCCTTATTACACCTTAAAATAGTATACATAATAAAGCATTACTCTCTCCAGGTGGTCTTTATTTTTAGATACATACACCATGGTGTCTCTCACAGCTGAATATCTACATGTGCAGTCAAGAATTCACATGAATACACACATGACCACAAGACTGTGTAACACACATACAGTAGTAGTTAGAAACAGGGCTGAGAAACAGATTAGGTGTTTTAGTGCAACTGATTTTGTCCATTTCAAGACTTAATTGTAATGGGTTGGCCTAAAGAATAAGTATTTTTCTTAAAATCCTTTTTTTTTTTAAATATTGTTTCTGTAGGCTGCACTCTCTCTGCTTATAATGATCAAGTACCTTCAATAAGAAACAGAGGTGATTCAGTGCTGTTACCCTGCTCCTGCTCTGACCTGAACACCAAACCTCAAAAACTCACCTGGGGGACGTTCAGAACAGGACGTCTGACGGAAGTGTTAAATGAAGAGCACTACAGTGGCAGACTTCAGCTGTTTAATAACATTTCTCCTGCTAATCTGTCTCTGCTCATATCTGACCTGAGAGTAGAGGATCAGGGATACTACAGGTGCAGCACTGAGAAGGAATACAGAGACATCTGGCTTCCTGTTAAAGGTAAAACATTTCAATACACAATAAGAGTTGATATTCAATGGAAACCTGATTAGATAAACCTTTATAAATAAATGACATTTTTATTCTGGTTACTTATCATTAGAGGAGAAAAAACCCTTGTCTCATATTGTGAAACATCAGTATCAAGTTACAGTATGAATTACTGTACAATACATACTGAATATGGGTATCAGACTGACCTGAATCTTTGCAATCCTGTCATATTGGTCTGAACATATTTTTCAGTGTAGTTTATGATTCTTTTTAATGTGGTGTTTAGAAAGCTGCATGATACTTGCATAATGCCGTTATGACACCTGATATAAATCTACATAAATACTATCAAAGGCTTCAGTAGATATCACCTTTTTTATCTCTTTATTTTACACTATAGAAGTTTATGTTAATTACGGAGCCGCCCAGGGGTCATGTGATAAAAAAAAAAAAAAAAACTGAACAAACCATGCAAGGTGATTACTAAACTGAGAGTGTGCAATGATTCCTCTAACATGCATATATTTAATATGCAGTGCTATTTTTACATCAGATGTAGTGCTTCATGTTCTTTGTAAATAGTTCAGACCCATCAGTGCACAAAACATTTTGCCAATGTGCTTCTTCACAAATTTCAGGTGTGCAGTAATGTTCCTTTTAGTAAGCTAATTTACTACTCCTGCCATGGACACTCTAATTGTTCAATGCTTTAAATACAAACTTATAACCATGTCTATTAGTTACATTGAAATACATACTAAATTACATTAAAATATATATACACACACACACAACAGTATCATTGATGAACACGTTCTGCTGACACATTAGAAGGTTTTTTGAAAACATGTCATTATAAATATTTATTTCCACTCAGTCAGTTATAATTTGTAGCTCTGAAGGTATTATGTTGGCCGTAATATTATGTGGCCCTATGAAAATGTCCCCACTATTGCTTTACCTTTATTTACTGTATAAAATAAGGTACAGGCCACAGATATAATGATTTATTATTTTTCATGCAAGGTGTACATCATAACTTGGGTTAAAATTTCATTGAATGTTAGAGCACTATTAGCTGAAATACAATAATTTATACCAATTTGAAAGATTATTAAATATTTTGTAGCTATTTAAATAAAATAAAAAAAGTCAGTTCTGTTTCCATATTGGGTGTCAGAGGTTCATATAAAAAATTAAAACAGGTATTATTCTTTAATACTTTCATCTGGTTTTCAGATCTGGTTTTTCTTATTTTGTTATTTACAAGCAGGGAATATTAATAATCACAGTACTTCTTATATTAACTGTAAAAAGTTCTGTTTACAGGCTGTGAGCTGGTGAAAAAGAAAGAAGTAGAGCGTGTGACTGTGTTCACAGGAGAGTCTGTAGTTCTGCCCTGCGTCTGCACTGACCTACAGGACAAACCACAGGGTCTGAAATGGGAGTTTTATAGAAACAATCACTATCAGGAAATTTACCCTAAACAGACTGGACGTCACAGAAACAGAGTCAAACTGGTCAGTAACAACTCTCCAGGAAACCTCTCTCTACTCATATCACACCTGACTGAAAAGGACAAGGGATTCTACAGATGTTCCATACAGGCTGATAGCAGAGATTTCAGACTATCCGTTAAAGGTACATTTGTCCATTACTGTCTGTGAGCATGCTTTACTCCAGTGGATGTGCCATAATACTAATAGTGATATTCATTAGTTGTAATAAGTTTTGCATTTTCTGTAGTAAGAAGAGAAACATCAACACGAATTACGACAAAGATAAAACCTCCATCAAAACAGAGTCAGAGTAAAACAACACACTCTCCATCTGCACCAACCTCAGCACTGGATAAAGGTAAAGAGAAAGTTTCATTACAACTGACATAAGCCAAGATAAACATTAATAAATGCTTCAGAGTGTGTTACATTCAGGCTCATTTTCTATTTAGACCAATTCCCAAGTTTAAGCCACACTACAAAAATGACACATTTGTTCCCAATTTTTACTTTCATTTGGAAAACTATTGACCCCCCTCATTCCCACTCTGTGATACAGACAGAGCAGAAGCAGACTGAGCTACATAGTGAGCTGTTATAATGATCTAAAGTAAGTCATAATATAATCTTACCCCAGCTGAAATGTATCTCACTAGACAAGGACTTTATTAACATTAACACAGAGAAATGCAGTCTTTACATCAGCTAACAATTTTTTTTTTTTTAAGTCTCTATAAATACTTGTTTAGGTCCATTTCATTTGGTTGGCCAGTTTATGTACTGTTTAAAGTCATTTGTTAATCCATCAATAATAAAAATATATAACAAACTGTCAAAGGTGCATTTCTTATTAGTGACTGTGAGTATGATTTATTCCAGTGTCATATGCCATATTACTAACAGTGATAAAACAGTCTTTTATATTAAAATTGAGTCTTTTATATAGGAAGAAGAAAAACATCGACACACTTGAGGAAAACAGACACAGCACTTACGTCAGAACAGCCTCATAGTAAAACAACACACTCTCCACCTGCATCATCCTCAACAACACTGGAACAAGATAAAGGTCACAACAGCCTCCCTCTAGGTGCCAAAATCTTTTACTTTTTAAATACACAATAAAACAAATTAGTATATTTAAATGTATTAACATTTTTGGTGTGCTTTATTGAAGGCATTTTGGCAGTGTTGTTGTTGGTGATATCCATTATAGTGCCATTTATTTGTTGGAGATGCAGAGGTACACACACGCACACACACGCGCACACACACACACACACACACACATACACACACACACACATACACACACACACACACACACACACACACACACACACACACACTCACACACACAGCCTGAAGTTCGAGATTCTAAAATGCAAAATCTGTACACCAAGAAGCTATAGGACCAGCAGCATCGTTTTTAGTTCCCGCTAGAGGTCTGATTTCAGGGGTCTTTTCTCTTTAGGAGGAAGATGTGGCGATAAAATGATTACTGAAAAATGTCAGAGCTGTAAGAAAAAGCAGAAGGCAAGTCCACGAACTGCTCAGAAGTATAAATATAAGTTTTTCAGGTCAACAGTAAAAGCACCAGAAAATGGTATGTGTTATGTGTATAATGTTCATGTTCTTTTTATCCACAGACTGATGGTGTTTATGCTAATGTATCCCACAATAACAAAGCCGGAACAGCACATGTCCAGATCAACACTGGAGAGGAAACCGAATATGCCTGCATTAAAAAAAAAACAACAACAAAAAAAGTAGAAGTAAATAAATAGAGTATAGCGGTACCTCGGCATATGAATTTAATCCATTACAGAGGAGAATTACAGAGAAAGGGCATTTTCCGATAAGAAATAATGTAAATACAGATAACCTGTTTCAGCCACCCAAGTAATATTACCAATATTATACCATTTCATATAATACATATAAAAACACACATAATACATATAACACACCAAAACATCAAAACATTAGAGAAGACATTTAATTAAGACAGTACATTTAAATAGGAAATAAATAGACATTAAACCACACTTAACCCTAATTTATTATTCCTCTTGTCACCGATCAGTTGTTTTTTGGTTCTAGATTTTTACTTTAGTGAGACTTTCTCTTCAAATCATGAGTAGAATTCCCATGGAATCTCAGCTGACCATGCTTAATAAAAAAAAGCCACAAAGGCCAAAAGGCCAATGCTTTGTTGTTTATGCACTTACAACTTCTTCCCAGCGTTGCCTAAGACTCTGGATCTGTCTATCTCTAATATGTAACAAACAACTGGATTTCCACTGACGCAAACAAGTTTTGATTGGCTACGGGGAGTACACACAACCGGATGTATGAGGTACCACTGTAATGCTGAAAACATACAGTATATTGAATACACACCATGGTGAGCACAAGATTCACAATATTGGCTTAGTTTATTTTACTGTGATTTTTTTTTTTTTGCAATATAATTTACCATAAATAGCAGATGTAATCTTGTAAATAATATTTTGATAGCATTTGTAATTTTTTTTTAGAGGTACCATTCTTACTGTATATTTCATTACTATTAAAAAGTATTAGGAACACCATACTAATACGGTGTTTGACTGAACTGTCAGAACTGCCTTAATTCTATGTGGCATTGATTCAACAAGGTGCTGAAAGCATTCTTTAGAAATGTTGGCCCATATTGATTGGATAGCATCATGCAGTTGATGGAGATTTGTGGGATGCACATCCACGGCACGAAGCTCCCGTTCCATCACATCCCAAAGATGCTCTATTGGGTTGAGATCTGGTGACTGTGGGGGCTATTTTAGTACAGTGAACTCATTGTCATGTTCAAAAAACCAATTTGAAATGATTCGAGCATTGTGACCTGGTGTATTATCCTGCTGGAAGGAGCCATCAGAGGATGGGTACATTCATGGGTACATTGAATCAGTCGGCCCATTCTCCAATGACCTCTAGCATCAACAAGGCATTTTCGCCCACAGGACTGCCGCATACTGGATGTTTTTCGCTTTACACACCATTCTTTGTAAACCCTTGAAATGGTTGTGCATGAAAATCCCAGTAACTGAGCAGATTGTTAAATACTCAGAGCGGCACGTCTGGCACCAACAACCATGCCACGCTCAAAATTGTTTAAACCACCTTTCTTTCCAATTCTTACATTCAGTTTGGAGTTCAGGAGATTGTCTTGACCAGGAGCACACCCCTAAATGCATTGAAGCAACTGCCATGTGATTGGTTGATTAGATAATTGCATTAATGAGAAATTGAACAGGTTTTCCTAATAGTCCTTTAGGTGAGTGTATATAGCACACAAATCTCAATAATAACTGTACTTGGTTTATTTTATTTTATTGTCTACTTTCCCCCTATAAATCCTGGGGTATGTTTTAGCTGTCTGTTACTGTTATTGTGTGCAATTTTCCTTGAGATTAATAAAGATTTATCTTCTTGTCACGAACTGGTATGACATGCAGTTCAGGCGGATGTTATTGCCGTGGGCAGAAAGGGCAGGCATAGGCGCAGAGAGGTTGATTTAAACATAAAAGTCTTTAATAGTGCACAGAACAATTAAACAACACTTAGGGCTCTATACAAACATACACATCCACACAGTCTCTAGAAACATGTACAGGACATTAAGCATTTCAAACCATATTAGCATTTCAGACCCCTGTTAAGCATTTCAGACCGCTTAGGACTGACACCAGAGCTTAGGACTGACACCAGAGCTTAGGACTGACACCAGAGCTTAGGACTGAACGAGACGAGAAGACCAGAGACTGAACGAGACGAGAAGACCAGAGACTGAACGAGACGAGAAGACCAGAGACTGAACGAGACGGGACGACCAGAAGCTGAACGAGACGGGAAGACCAGAGGCTGAACGGAATGGGAAGACCAGAGCCTGAAAGGGACGGGAAGACCAGAGACTAAACGGGACTGGGAGACCAGAGACTGAACGGGACTGGGAGACTAGAGACTGAACGGGACAGGAAGCCTAGAGACGGGACAGGAAGACTAAAGACTGAACGGGACTGGGAGACTAGAGACCGAACAAGACCG
The DNA here is from genome assembly GCA_013621035.1 of Clarias magur. NCBI lineage: Eukaryota > Metazoa > Chordata > Actinopteri > Siluriformes > Clariidae > Clarias > Clarias magur. The sequence goes on from QNUK01001059.1 coordinate 11,604, forward strand.
GAAGACTAGAGACGGGACAGGAAGACTAGAGACTGAAGAGGACTAGGAAACTAGAGACTGAACGGGATTGGGAGACTAGAGACTGAACGGGACTCACACTAGAGGCTAGGGGACCGCGCTAGTGGCTAGGGGACCGCGCTAGTGGCTAAGAGAGTACTCAGGAAGCTAAGAGAGCACACAGGAAGCTAGAGGAGCACACAGGAGGCTTGGGAAACGCCCTGGAGGTTTGGAGACACAGATAAATGAACACACATAAATGAACTGAATAAACCAAACAAATACACTTACACATCTTACAAATCACAAAACACATCAGAGCCCAACTAAACAAATATAAATCAAAATAAAAACCAAATCAAATCAAAACCAAACCAAACCAAACCAAACCAAACTACATGCCCACTGACAGGATTAATGCTTGACCCAGTTTCCCAGAACAACCAGCTATTTATAACAATACTAATGATCTACCTCGGTACAGCATCACCTGACCGAGGTGCCTGGTCTGGGAAACTGAGTCGACTAACAAAAACTACAAAACAAAAACAAACGTGCACACAGCAGCCTCTGGTGGTAGTCCTTTACATTTATCTTCAGCCATTCATGTCGAGACAGCACAATGCATAATGCGGTACAGTGTTGATTAAAGGTGAAGCTGCAGGAAGACTGTTATCTCACATAACCACTTTTTACAATTGTGGTAAATAGACAAGCATCTCAAAACTTATAATGCCTTGAACCATGATGCAGGTACGCTAAGAAAAGGAACCTGAGGCTCCAGTGACCACTATTTGTAAGACAGAGCTTGTTTTTTCCCCAAGACATCTTAGTTTGCACTCATAAATTACTTTCTCCTTATAGATCCAGATTTTTGTGCCACAGGTGCCTGAGAAATGGTTATTTTACATATCTCCTGTACAACAACAATTGATATACAACTATTGTTCTAATTTTTTAACATTTTTGATTTCTGATACCAAGACATTGGGCTTAACTGCTGTGTGCAGATGTTCATTTTTGTGCTGTAGCTCTGGGATTCCCAATGCTGCTTGTTCCCTGGGTGATTCTCTAGTAGCTGGACTTGTTGAAAAACAAGAAACTGTCAGAGGAAAAGAAAATGAAAAAAGTGAGGTTGGCTATCAACAACATCTACACATTTCCGAATAACCAGAAGTTGTGTCTCTGGGCCAGTCCGTGCATCAAGTTTCTCAGGCTGCCTCTGAGCTTCTGACTATGTATTTTCTTTTTATGTATGAGTGCATGCAGGAGCACACTAGCTGATGGTGCTGTTTGTTAAGAATCGGGCTGGACATGCTGAATAATGACAAATGCTGCAGTGCTGTCTTTTTTTTTGGTCTCATCTGGAGTTGTGTGCTAATCACGGACCAACCTTGTCTTTAACTACAGAACTGATTTGCTCAGGCTGGTAAAATCCCAATCACCCCTCCGCGCAGAGACAGCTGGGCAACAAGGACCCTCAGGTTTTGCCATTTGCAACGACGATTGCTGTTGCATCAGCACAGTTGAACATGTGATTGCCGTTATCATTGAGAGTGGCAAAACCTTGTCCTCTATGGGATCACAGTGACGACAGCTGTCGCATCCTTGATTGTTGAATTGGTGACAGGATCACGGCCCGGTCCAGCCAATGTAGCCAATGTCTAAAGCCAATGTAGCACAAATTTTTTTGAAAGATTCAATGTAGCCACAATAAAAAGGTATCCGGACACCCAGTGCATCACGGTGTACTTAGTTCAAGATAATTTTTTGTGAATTTGCGGTCTCAATTTGTGCCCTTTTTTGTAAATCTGTGTTCCCAGATCAGAATCTAATCAAGCATCTGTGGGATGCGTTGGACACACATGAGGTACCCAAACCTAGGTGGTTTTAATAAAGTTATTTGTTTTTGTGTCAACACTACCCTTATATACTTATCCCAAGTATAGTGTGTCCCAAGTATTATTCCAAGATGAATGGCCAAAAGCAAATTGGCCACCTACCATCCTGCTCACCAGGGAGGCCCAGCAGGCTTGGTTCACCCATCATGACCTTTGTGGCCCAATGTGCCCTCTCTGCTACACTGTGGACTGGTAAAAACCCTAAAGGGATGCTTGACTGGCTCTTCCACATGAGCAAATTCTGATTACAACCTGATCAGCTGATGGCAATTGAGGTAGTCAAGCAAGTGACTCTGAATAGGGCCAAGCCCCCTGAAGAAATGAAAACAGTTGGCATGTGAGTACTTGCCCCTACTCAGGGAATGAGAAATCAGAAACATTTCTGTTCCAGCTACCTCCACCATGACCAAGATTCCAGCAGCTGTGGCCCAGAAACAAGTGACTCAACTGGGTGCCATTGCCTCAAGCAGGCACCCTGCAGAAAAAAATTATGTCAGCCAAGTCTGATCCCTCATTTCTTTGCCAATGAAGTCATGACTGTTTGTCTGCAGTTCTGTGTTTGTTACAACAGTGTTGCTATAGTTCTGTGTGTGTCACAAAACACACAGATTAGGCTGAACCAGGTGGCTCATTCTGTTTTTGACTACACCATCGTATGTTGGCAGCTTTGTGTGGTCGAGATGATCAAGCACTCTTTGACGTGTTTCTTCATTGGCCCTCAGATATAACTAAGGATGAGCTGTCAGTGTGTGAGCTACCACCAAACCCCCTACAGACAAGAACCCTACAATTAGGCAGCATGTATCAACACTCACAAGTGTCTCAGACAGCAGGAGCAGTGCCTGAAACTTAGGCCACAGCCACACTCAGTTTTCTCCACCACCCTGGAAAATCCCTCAAACCAATGCAGATGGGGATGGGACAAAGGGGCATGCTTCTACTCTGGTCATTTGGGTCATTTTTCACAGAACTGTCCATTAAAACGACAGGCCCAGGGGGCCAAGATATTTAAACATTTCACAACCACTGACATACTGTTTCCCAGTAACCCTGACACATATAAATCAGCCCCATGGCACATATGTACTGTTGGATTCTGGGGCACACCAAAATTATATCTGCTCATCACTGGCGACTCTCCTTGATAGTCCCTCCACACCTCTGTGTCACCTGCTCATTGTCAATGCTCCCGAAGGCTGTTACCTTGCCCCATCACCCTTTGCACAGTACCAGTTACCTTGCATTTCTTTACAAACCACTCATAAGTGATCTCCTTCTTGGTCATTAAGAGCTCTCATGCTCCTGTATTAGGCTTCCCCTGATTACAATTACACATTCCTCCCATAGATTGGGTCAGGAAAAGAGTTTTAAAATGGAGTGTTTTCTATCTGTCTTCATGTCTCCGCTCCATATCCAAAAGGCCCCCACCTTCTCTGCACGAGGAATACCCTAACCTCTCAAACATCCCAGTTGAGTAACATAATCTAAGTTTTTAGCACATCTCATGCTCTCGCAACCCCCTCATTGCTCATATGACTGTGCTATTAACCTCCTCCCTGACACTTTATTGTGGAAAAGAAGGACAAATCCCTCCAGCCCTGTATCGATTATAGGGGGCTAAACAAGATCACAGTTAAGAACTATTAGCCATTCTATCTCTCATCTTCAGCCTTCAAGTTGCTTTAGGGTGTAAGGATCTTCACCAAGCTATTGGTGATGTTCTAAAATTTTCCCGCTCCCTAAAAGAACATTGACCCCATGTACATCAGAAAGACTAAAAGACTTATGGAGAATAAGCGTTATGTAAAGGCTGAGAATTGCGACTCCACCTCCTTCCTTGGGTTTATCATATCACTATAAGGTATTCAAATGGATCCAGTGAAAACAGTCACAGGTTTGCCAGTACCATCCTTGAGACAGGAACTCCACCACTTCTTGGGTTTTGATAACTTTTATTTGATACTTCATTCAGACCTAGATTTCTGCTGCAGTATTCTTGACTGCCCTTATATCCACAAAATCATTGTTTTGCTGGGATTCACTGGCTTACAAGGCTTTTGAGGAAATCAAATGTCATTTCACCTCTGCCCCATACTCACCTTCCCTGACTTGCTCCTCCAATTTGCTGTGGTCAATACAATGGAGACAGAAATTGAAAATGCATTTTGTGTAAACTCAACCTTTGTTCCTTCCTCTCTCACCCTCTCTCTCCAATGTAATTATGGTTTTGGGAAGCTTACATTTGAGGAGTGGAGACACTGGCTTGAAGGGGGCAGAACATCCTTCCTTGGTCTGGAAACCTAGAATATCTAAGGTTAGTCAAGAGACCTAACTCTCATCATGCACAATGGTCATTGTTGTTTTCTAGGTTTAACTTCACATCATCCTACCACCTGAGTTCCAAGAATTTATATTTTTAGATTCTTTCAATAGGTCTCTTTCCCTTTGGACAAGGCCACCCAAGAAACCATTTTTCCTTTCCATTGTCTCATGGCTACTACTCATCTGGAGATAGAAAATGTGGTACTACATGAACTTGAACAAGATCTGGGCCCCAGCAGTGTTCCCTCAATCAACTCTGTCAGTCGCACATTTTTGTTGATTTTATCATAGAACTACCATCCTCAGACAATAACACTTGCATCATGACAGTGGTGCATCAATTACTTCAAGTCTGCTTACTTCATCCCACTGTGTAAACTCCCATCCACTGAAAAAACAGCTGAACTCTTGTTGTCTTATATTTCCTGGCTCCATGGTCTCCTGGTTTATGTCATTTTAGACAGGGATCTGCACACTTTTGGAAGGCCTTCTGCAAATTTATTAGTGCCACACCCAGCCTCATAGGGCTTCCACCTTCAGAGTAATGGACTGACCGAACGGGTCAATCAGGAGCTAGAGACATCTCTAAAGTCTATGGCATCGCACAGCCTCATGGAGTACATTACACCTATTATTGTCACTATATGTCACCTTCCAATGCTGGCTGGACTACCAACCACTTCTGTTCCCCACTCAAGAGAAGACAGTCAAAGTACAAGAGAAGAAAGTCAGGCCAAGCATTTTTGTCACTGCAAATGGACAGGGCAACAAACTTACTCTCAACTGCTGCAGTTCAGGGAAACCAGGGACGCAGCCTACAATACCTAGTGGACTGAGAGGGGTACATACCTGAGGAGAGATACCATCCATCTTTATTCTTGACAATTTGTTGATTGTTGTTCTAAAATGCTATGTTGAAAAGCCAAATAATGTTTTAAAAAACAAAACCTTAAATAGCACAAACTAAGACTATTACAGTGGTTAAAACAAATAACTTTATCTGTCCTGCAAAAAGATATGGTGCAAAGTGGAAACAGTGCAAATAGGAGTAGTGCAAATGAGCTTTCAGATTGTTTAAAGTGACATATGTTTTCAGTTCTTTATGAAAAGTAAAGTACTGAACAGTCCAATGCTGCACCAGTGACTGTTGACATGTGTGTTCTGTTCTTTATTCCTGGGATGAGGTAGTGGACAAACCAATGTTGCATAAGGTGACAGGTGCAAGTGAGTGTGTGTGAAATGGAGGAGTCAGAGTACAAAAGTGGAAAAGGCCGAAGAGCAAAGGCGAGGTCGAGCTGGGAGGGAGTTGAACTTCCTGATCGTCTGATGGATCAAGCTCTCCTTCAGTCTGCTGGTCCTGGCCTGGGGCCTCTGTAGTCTCCTCCCTGATGGAAGCAGACTGATGACGCTCTGAGTTGGGTGGGTAGGGTCACAGGCGATGCTGTGCGATTTTTATGTGAGGCGGGTGTTGTAAATATCATGGAGGGAGAGGAGAGAGACACCAACGATCTTCTCAACTGCTCTCACTATGCGCTGGAGCATCTTTTAGGATGTATTGTAGGCGCTGTACCACACAGTGATGCAGCTGGTCAGGATGCTCACACAAAGTTCACATAATGGGTGTCAGGGCTCTGGCTCTTCTCAGCTCGTGGAGAAAGTAGCTACAATGCTATGCTTTTTTAGGCAGTGCTGCAGTGTTGGTGGTCCAAGAGAGATCCTCTGTGATGTGCACACACAGGAACTTAGTGTGATGTTGCTGGAAGTGTTATTGCCGATCCGTACTGCCTGAGGTCTGCCAGTCCAGCAGCCAGTTGCACAGAGAGGTGTTGAGCCGCAGCTGGATCAGTTTATGAGTGAGTTGTTGTGGAATAATCGTGTTAAATGCTGAGCCGAAAACAGTGAACAGCATTCTAATGATTCTAATGAGTCGTTGCTTTTGAGGTGGGTGAGTGCACAGTGGAAGGCAGTAGCAATGCCATCATCGGTTGAGCAATTGGACAGATATGCAACTGGAAGGGATCCAGGGATGGAGGAAGGGAAGACTTGATATGCTACATGACTAGCCATTCAAAGCACGTCATAATGATAGGAGTAAGTGCAACTGGGCAGAAGTCATTAAAACGGGAGGGAGATGTTTTCTTTGGTACGATGATTATGGTGGTAGCTTTGAAGCATGGTGGTATATTAGCCTAACTTAGTGAGATGTTAAAAATGTCCGTAAAGACATCAGTGAGTGCCCCTGCACAGTCTCTCAGTACATAGCTAGGAATGTTGTCAGGACCCGGGTCATTGCGTGCGTTGATCCTGCAGAAGGATTTTCTCACTGTTGTGCTTTTCAAAGCGAGCAAAGAATGCATTTAGCTCATTCAGCAGAGAGAAAGAGCTGTCACATGTCTGCAGTGGAGACTTGTAATCATTGATGGTCTGTATCCTGTGCTACAGGCTCCATGTGTCTCTGCTATCGCTGAAGGGATGGGTTATCTTCTTGGAGGTCTCTTTGCTTGCTTGATGCTGCGGGTCTGGTTGGCCCTAGTTGTCTTCAGGGCTGCCGCATCTCCAGTTTTGAAGGCAGCATTCCATACCTTCAGTAGTCTGTTGACCTTCGCTTTAGCCACGGTTTCTGATTTGCCTGGACAGTGATGGTCTTTGTAACCGTTACCTCATCAATGCACTGGTTGATGGAGGCAGTGGCGGTTTCTGTATACTCCTGAAGGTCTGTGGAGTTGTGTGTTGCAGCCTCCTTAAATATATGTGGTGTTAATGCAGTTCTGGAGTACCTCAGAAGACACTTTCTTTATAATCATAACCTCCACCAGGGAAGAGCAGTACTTACAGACCACAACAGTGTTGTGACACCATGCATCACTGATGTAAAAACAAGGTCTGCAGACACAGGTCTTACCACTCTCAATGAGAGCTCTATCCGCTCTGTACACTGCAAAATTCCCAGTGTTGATTTAACACCCCAAGTGTTTATATATGACCTAATGGTCACGAATGTACGCTAAAAGTGTTAAATCAACACTCTCTGTGGTAATTCAAGACTAAGGATTTTGCTGTGTAGCATGTTAGTTGGTCAAGCTGAACGCCGCTATCCGAAATTCTGTTCTTGAGCCATGTTTCGGTAATTAATAAAACACAACAATCTCTTACAGTCCTTTGGGCTGAGCGTAGACGTTGAATGTGATCCACTTTATTGTCCAAAGAGCATAGGTTAGCCAGTATGATGGTAAGAATAGCCAGCTTGTGTGGGTTAGCTGCTAACCTAACTTGGCTACATCTGTCCCCTCTTCTGCTTCCTCTCATGCCGCCTGTAGCACCTCCACTCTGGGCCGGGTGCAGGAGTGGGGGTCGGAGATGACAAAGTCCTCAGAAGCAGATCAATGTCCCACAGGTCTTCCATGTTCGCTCAGTTTAACTTTAAAAATGTGGATCTGTCGATATCTAACAGGAACTCACGACTGTATATGAGCTTAAAGACAGATGGACGTGCTGAAGACACACAAAAACACTGCGATTTACAAGACATAAAACATGAAAACACTGTTGGTTTGGGAGAGAGCGAAACCGCAGCATGTACACGTGCTGCCACTGCATAAATGTAATCTACTGTCATGTAATGAGTGAGCCATTATCCAGAAATTAGGAAAACATCAAACAGTAATAAATGCCAGCCTACCAAAATTACTCCAAGAGCACAATAACAACTCATCAAGGAGCGCAGGAAAAAACTTTTTTTTTTTAACTTTAGGCCTCATTTGCCTCAGTTAAGGTCAGGGTTCATGAGACAGAAAGAGTATCCATGGGAGAGTTCCAAGGCGAAAGCCACTGCTGACGAAAAAGAACACAAAAAAGATTCATCTCTCATTTCCAATAAAGCAGATGCTATTACATATTGTAGGTTAAACTCTACAATGTGGCTAAATTAAAACAATTCTGAAAAGAGAAATGAGACAAAATTCTGCCACATTGATGTGAAAAACGTATCACCTGTTATTACAAATGCTTAATTGCAAATATTACCACCTGGGTTGCAAAACTAGTAATTAGGTTTATTGGTGTCACAGTTTGCGCCAGTGATGGGTGTGTGCCTTAATCTGTTGTTGCTCCTCACTCACTCCGTAGCCTCACTAGGTGGGTGGCCGCCCCTTCTGCAGGTGCAAAGAGGCAGGGCCATCGCAAAAGGGCACAGCTTTTAAAATATCATTGTTAAAGATCTCTGTCTTTTCCCACGCATTAAAAATGGTGGGATGTGTAGCTTGAGGTCCGGAGTTCTTTAGAGCAGAGTCAAGCGGTGAACACTAATAATGTGGAAGAGTGGCACACAAGCAAAGTGATGTAATGCAGCTAGGGACTACAAAGGCATAGAACCAAATATCGCTGTTGGATCACCATCTACCATTCTAGAGGAAAAGGCTGCAGTGTCTTCAAGTTCCCTGGTCCCTGTCCGTCGCTCGACAACCTCGTGCCCGCATGGCACTGCCTCCAGACCTGCACATGCCCACCTTCACAAACATGCACAACCTATTTCTGTCCTACCTCCTTAAACCATTTCACTTTTCAAAAAAAAATGACCATTGTTTCCCTAAGACCTCGTGTTCTTGTGTCTGTGGTGCCACCCATGCATTAAACCTGTTAGAGGAGGAAATTTCCTTCTTCACATAGGCAGGTTTGGACACCTTTTTTAAAATAATAAATAAAATCATTATTTAACAAATGCATTTTGTGTTTTTGTATTTAAAGACTGTGTACTTGACCTTTGACTTTTGACCACCACAATGCACTTACTTTATTACTGAATCTAAATGTATATTTCTGCAATTTTTGAATGCATTTCCTCAAGGTGTTCCTGAGATATCATTTTCACAAAACAAACAGATAAAAAATAAAATGCCTCTGGCTATACCTGTCCCTTGCACAGAGGCATAAGAAGGCAACATAAAAACACTGAGAAAAATTGTTTCTAAGATGATTGATGATACTATGAAGTATGATATAAAAACATGTATTAATTCATCATTTATTTATTCCTATATAAAATTATATATACATGACTAAATATGTTATAATAAATCCTAAAAAGAGTGATGAAAAAAGTTCTGATGAAGAAATGACACAAGCGTTTGAAAACCAAAGTACATAAAAGAGAGACACACAGGCAATGTGACAGGATGTGCTTGGTGATTTAGTGCAGAAGACTCAGTGATGATGAAGTGCTTGTATCTTTTGGCTGTTGTGTTTCACATGGCTGCAGGTGAGTGACGTTATTTTCTATTTTCTATTACAGAAAGGAGAGAGAATATTAGCCAGTTCTTCTTTGTGTAGTTCATGTGCTTTCTGTCCAGGCTGGGTTTACAGAAGGCCGTAATTCCTGAACAACCAAACCAAACAAGAACTTTACTTACCACAGTGTAATAATATTAAAAGGGCCAAGAGATATTAACACATTCCATTGAAATATTTGATTATGGCTTCATATTTCATCAATCTAATGATACTAAAATGCTACATTCTAGTTAAAGTGTCCAAAGACAGCAGTATTCTTTATATGCAAGGAGGTCGCTTTATACATCATATCTTTATACATCATGTCTTGTATACTAATGAAGAGAGGTGGGCTAATGGATAAAGAGGATTCTACACTTATACTTACAGTGTATGTTTTTATACATTTACTTAATTATGTCTCTCATAATCTCTGTTTTATTGAATGTATCTATTACAATGGACATAAAAAAATAAGTGAAAGACATCTTCAATGTGTGGTCGTAAAATGCATGTGAATTTTACAGCATTACTTGCTGTCCCTTTGTCAGTAACCACCATCTTCACTTCCTACATTATACTTTATTATTATTATTATTATTATTATAACAAATAGTTAGCACACACATATCCATTGGACTGAACTGTGTATCACGGTTTGTTGCTCAGACACAAAAAAGACTGAATAACCCAGCTTTCAACATACAGTATAAATTATTTCCTCACTCACTCTCAACCTGTACTGCAGCCTACGAAAAAACATGGTTTTCTATAGCCTGCTATAACACACCAGCAAAAGTCTTAGCAAAAATAAATTGCTCCTGGTTAAGTTTTAATTTGTGTGTGTGGTTTCAAAAACTGACTGGTATACAATACAGGGAGAATTTTTGATATACACTATGAAAATGTTGTTTTTGTTAGTGTAGGTGTTGAGGTGAATGGTAGTGTGAATGGAGTGGGTAGATGTGTGGAAACTGTTTAATGACGAGGAACAATTTGTTCAACCCCGTGACTTTTTTGTCCCCTCTCACCATCAACTGTGAGCTTTCTACTGACAGAAGTTCTGTTTGATACTGAAGCTCCAGAGCTCGTGTCGAGCACAGGAAGCAGCCCTCACTAAAGCCCGGTGTCAAGGCTTGTATCGGTTTCCTGAGAATTTTGCTTTGACACTTCCTGGGTGTCCGCACTTCAAAAGAACACAAAGCCCTCTTGTTTGCTTTGCACATTAGTGCTGAGGGGAGTGCTTATGCATGTGCTTGTGTTTGTGTATCACATTTTGTAACCACTTTTACTTCCTAAATGATTCCAATATATTATCTTTATTTTATATACTTTCCAATACACCATCTAAATGACAACATGTGTTTCTTAATAACAATATGTTACACAATAGACTAGAATATTTTTGGAAGTTGCATGTTTATAACACCATTTTTATTAATAAAAATGATACTTTTTTCAAATCCCTGCTGAGGGTGATGAAAACCACAAACCACACAGCACATTTTTGGCACCTAACTTGCAGTATACGCACACACACACACACACACACACACACACACACACATACACACACACATATATATATATATACATATATATATATATATAATATATATATATATATATATATATATATATATATATATATATACACACATTAAATTATCTGTATATTCTATAAGCAGTGTTGGGTAGTAACAAGTTACATTTACTTAAGTAACTTTTTATTTATTTATTTACTCCTATGAGTAGTTTTACTGCATCATACTTTTTACTTTTACTTGAGTAGATTTGTGAAGAAGAAACGCTACTCTTACTCCGCTACATTCGGCTCCACTCGACCCGTTACTTTTCTAACCGTTTATTCTACACATTAGATATTCTTTCTGTTTGCCAGAGAAATGTAGCCGATGGATCTACCACGTGACTGTTTCATCAATCACATGTAGCAGCAGTAATCACATGACTCCGTTTGACCAATCCGCCGCAATAACGATACCCGCATGGAATCAAATGACCACACAGAAGGGAGGAGGGAGGAGGCTTGTCTTCAGCAGTGGTAGACAGTGAAATAAACATGTCGCGTTTAGTTTAGCTGTTATAATTAGCCAATAAACTAGAGGCTAAAAAATATATAATACTTACAGTGTATGTTTTTACACTTTTACAGAATAATATCTCTCACAATCTGGTTTACTGAATGTATGTGTAATAACCCAAAGTTTTATTTGGGTGTTTCTTAATAGTCACGCTGCAAGATGTTGTGTGTTGCATACAGTAAGAGCCCCTGTGCAGGAACTCAGAAGAGGAGTCTGAGCTGCAGGAGTCATTTTCAGCATATTTTCCTTTTTCTTTTTAACACACTTTAAGTAGGCATGCAGCCAGATAGTGTGTATTTTTCCCGATTGTTATCATGGTGGCGTTGCCTAGACACTGTGAACCTTATTCAGTCATACCCAATACTAAAATAATATTACATAATTATCTGAATCCTTGATTTAAGTTATCTCAAAATGTATTTTCCATATAAACTCATTAATAGTTTTTTTTTTTTTTTGATTGACCTGAAAAATAAGTTTTTTTTGTTGTTGTTGTTGTTCCTTTAGGCTGCCTTCTTTCTGCTGATAATCTGACAGAAATCACAGGATGGCAAGGTGGTTCAGTGCTGTTACCCTGCTCCTGCTCTGACCTGAACACCAAACCGCAGAAACTCACCTGGGAGACCTACAGAACAGGACGTTTGATAGAAGTGTTAAATAATGAACACTACAGTGGCAGATTACAGCTGTTTAATAACACTTCCCCTGCTAATCTGTCTCTGCTCATATCTGACCTAAAAGAAGAGGATCAGCAATTCTACAGGTGCAGGACTGAGGAGAAACTCAAGGACATCATGCTTTATGTTAAAGGTAAAGCATTTAAATTCTTAATAAATGTTGTGTCTACATAACAGCAGAGTTGATTACCATTAAGCCAGTTACCATAACTAAATCTCAGGGTCATATTGATTATATGGCTTGAATCTATGCACATATTTCTCAGTCTAATCTAATCTATGATTGCAGAGGTAAACACACACATACACACACACACAAAAAAAAACACTGATCAACATAAAATTTGTAGTGTATAGACCTAAAAGATTTATTAACTGTGTGGGGGGCATATAAAATAGGATAAACATCTGGCTCGTGCCAGTCTCGCTTTGTTTCCGCTGTGTTTATGCGTTTGTTGTGAAACTTAAAAAGTGAATCCGTTAATATACGCTCATGCCAGTCTCAGAGAGAGATTTCCTTTTTTCCTGTTAAAACGGTGTTTTCGTTGTGTGTGTGTGTGTTTGTTGTGAATCTTAAAAAGCGAGGTGGGGAGAGGGAGGAGGAGTGTTATTGTGTAAAACGAGGCGAGGGAAGGGGCTAATTCCACACACACACACACACACACACACACTGTGCGCACCAATGGAAACACTTATCTGTCAGGATTTATTTGTACTTTTTTTAAAAGGTAAAGTGCAGATTAATTTGTTTTATTTTCATTTTATAGATTGTATTAATTATTTTTATGTATTTATTTTTTGGGGCTGTGGAACAAATAATTTGAGTTTTCATTATTTCTTATGGGAAATGATGATTTGGTTTATGAGTGTTTTGGAATACGAGCACACTTCCGGAATGCGTCATGCTCGTAATCCAAGGTTCCACTGTATGTGTGTGTATATTTTTGTTCTCTGAGATGTATAGTCTTAACTGTTTTTTTATATTGTAAGAACACATTAGCTGAAATAAAATACATTTTAAAAAAAACAATCTGAAACATTATTTAGGATTTTATTGTTATTGGAATAAAATGTAGGTCAGAATAGGTTCAGTATTGTGTATCAGAGCCCTGATATTGGATTCATGTAGAGAATTGAAATATGTGATTGGCACATATAAAAAATCTTCTCTGGTTTGCAGCATAAAATTAATACTTGCAGAACTTTTATTAATAACTGTAAATAAAATGTTCTGTTGACAGGCTGTGAGCTGGTGAAGAAGACAGGGGTAGAGCATGTGAGTGTGTTCACAGGAGAGTCTGTAGTTCTGCCCTGCGTCTGTACTGACATACAGGACAAACCACAGGATCTGAAATGGGAGTTTTATAGAAACAATCACTATCAGGAAATTTACCCTAAACAGACTGGACGTCACAGAAACAAAGCCAAACTGGTCAGTAAGAACTCTCCAGGAAACCTCTCTCTACTCATATCACACCTGACTGAAGAGGACCAGGGAGACTACACATGTTCTGTACAGAATCATAATAAAACAATCAGATGGTCTGTTAAAGGTACATTTAGTAATGAAACTCTATGAGAATACCTTTCTGCTATTTGCTAACAATGATTGAAAACATTCCTTAGATTTAATATCATTTGAGTATTTTATCAGTAGGAAGAAGAGAAACTTCAACACACTGGAGGAAAACTGACACAAAACCTCCATCAGAAAAACCTCAGAGTAAAACAACAGACTCTCCACCTGCATCATCCTCAACAACACTGGAACAAGGTAAAGAGTAAACTTCATTACAACTCACATAAGCCGAGATTAACATTAATAAAAGCTTTAAAGTGTATTGGTGTCAGGTTTTTACCTTAGAATTTTTATGTTAAGTTCGTAGCTGGTACAGAGTATATATACCTGTAGGATAATGGGACATGACACATTAAAATTTGTCTCTGTTTAGACCCGTTATCAAGTTTGAGACATATTACAAAAATGTCACCATTTCTCCACAACTTTATTCTTCTCTGGTACGATACAGTGTCTGTCTGTAAATTTAAATAAGCAAATACTAGCCACTGATTTGACAAATACTGCAGTGATTAGTACAGTTCCACTGTCAATAACTCTTTTAACTGATGCAGTGAGAAGCTTCTCATTCTCATAAACAGCCAAGTTAAAAAATGCACCTGTGGTCATGGAAAAGCTGTTAGTGTGAGACCAGTTTTGAGAGAGTGAGAGAGAGAGAACACAACAACTGTTAAAATTAGATTAGGAGTCCTACATTGGACTGAAATAAAAACAGCGTTAAGACAAAGCAGTGGCATGATTGTGTTATGGTGTGATGCAGAATAAAAATAGCAAATTAAAATATGCAGATCACAGAGAACAAACAGAGATGAACTAAGTAGAAATCCCAAAGTGTCGAATGAATGACAACTAAAAATCCCCTTTACAACCTGAAGTATCTAAAGCCAAGGACCTCGTTCATTATGCCCGCTACCAATCATACTAAAAACAAGAAACAAGCAACTTACCAACACCAGTAAGGCAATGTTGTTTAGGGGCAAAACCAAAAGAGTCCGGAAAAAATCTACAGTGTGGGCCATTTATATGGATACACCTTAATAAAATGGGAATGGTTGGTGATATTAACGTCCTGTTTGTGGCACATTAGTATATGTGAGGGGGCAAACTTTTCAAGATGGGTGGTGACCATGGTGGCCATTTGGAAGTCGGCCATCTTGGATCCAACTTTTTTTTTTCAATAGGAAGAGGGTCACGTGACACATCAAACTCATTGGGAATTTCACAAGAAAAACAATGGCGTGCTTGGTTTTAACGTAACTTTATTCTTTCATGAGTTATTTACAAGTTTCTGACCACTTATAAAATGTGTTCAATGTGCTGCCCATTGTGATGGATTGTCAATGCAACCCTCTTCTCCCACTCTTCACACACTGATAGCAACACCGCAGGAGAAATGCCAGCACAGGATTCCAGTATCCGTAGTTTCAGGTGCTGCACATCTCGTATCTTCACACCATAGACAATTGCCTTCAGATGACCCCAAAGATAAAAGTCTAAGGGGGTCAGATCGGGAGACCTTGGGGGCCATTCAACTGGCAATGTTGTTTAGGGGCAAAACCAAAAGAGTCCGGAAAAAAACTACAAATAATGAGTCCCATGGCCCACGAGCGTTTACTGTATAGCCGAGGTGAAAGCGGAAGTCAGACGCAAAACAACAAACATGCAAAAGAACGGATCAATAGGAAAACTTCTCCCTACCTTATACCTACCTATAGCACCCCCACGCCTCCAGACTGGCTAATGTAATCATGCTCAAGGTAAACAAGGTAAAATCCTACAAAACAAGATTATGACAACGAGCATGGAACACAAAGTGAACCGACAGTTTTAAATAAGGCATCTTCATTTATCCCTCCAGCAACGAACAACAAGAAGTGATGAGGCACCAGTACACTAGTATGTCATTTACTCACATTTAGGATGTCTTTATTACACAAGGTTTTCTTTCTGTTCATTTCTGTGCTGCTGCTGACATTCTGTGTCACCCTCAAAGAGACAGAGAGAGACACACACAAACACACACTAAATGTTTTGCTGATACATTTGGTTGAAATCTTCCTTTGGGGATCAGATTAAAATAGTCAGTCAGTCTGTTTCTCAGTTCGGAGCTGAATAAGTAAATGCTTGTTTTGTCAGCATGTCAGCACAGCACGCATCCACACCTTATTACAGGAACCTCTTTCAAACCTCTAGAGGTGTGATTTCTGAGTTCTTGTGTTTTTAGGAACAAGATGTGGAGAGAGTGAGATTACTGAAGGACGTCAGGACTATAAGAGAAAGCAGACGGGTCAGGTTAGTGCACATGTCAAATAACAATTACCACAGATTCATTTGATATTTACAGCTTTATTTGTGTTTGGGATGCACTGCAGGTAACACACATGAACACATGATTTCATAGAACAGTGAGATAGTAAAGTATCTTCTGCTGCTTCTAACAGAACAGCACATGGTGTAGAGAAAGACTTCAGATTTGGAGATTTGTCTCGTCTTTACAGGATTTTATTCGCTTCACAGCCACAGTGTTGTCAGTGTTTATGTTTTATGTGTATCATTCTCCTGTTCTGTCTTTTCACAGACTGTCACCTTCTGTACTCCATAACACATGAACACAGCTGGAGCAGCACAGGTCCAGATTAACACTGGAGAGAAAAAATCATATTTAGTGAATATGAATATTATAACAAACGAATCCACAGTAATATTCTCAGATATTATAGAATAATAATGAATAATCATGGTAGCGCTCACTTTTTCTTCTCCCGACAAGCCTTTATCCGAATGGCGGCAAAATCGGAAAGGGGATTTAAAAGAGAAAATGACTTTATCCCAGTCCTGAGCGATCAAATCCCTGAACCTGTTACTAGAATATCAGTCTGTCCTTGATGTTTTTCCTGGAGACAAGTGGTTTCTTTGCTTCCCTGACACCAGGCCAAAAGTCTCCAAAAGTCTTAATCTCACTGTGAAACACTCACACTCGCCTGCAGTCACTCCTGAGCTCTGCACTAGTTGTGTCCCGATCCCTCAGCTGAATCAACTTTAGGAGACGGTCCTGGTCTTTGTTGGGAGCCCTGCAGTCTTACTAGTCTACTCTGATCTTACTGTAGAAATGACCATATATAATTCTTCCCTGTCCGGCCTGCAGAGGGCATCCTCCCTTGTAGTATGAATTTCTTCATTTTGTTGTTCCACTGAGTTCCTGAACAAACTTGTCTTGTGTTTAATAAGATCCCATTTAAATCTGTTTTCCCGCGTTAATTGTTTGTTTGCATTTCTTGCCTTAAAAAACTTTTCTGTGTGTCAATCTCTAATAAATTCTAGTAATAATTACAATTGTACATGTTTGATTATTTTTATTTTTTAAAATGAGTCACGATCATCACTCATAACCAACCATTAAGTGTTCCTCAGCAAACACAGTGTAAATCTTTATAAGTCGAGGGAAACACACATGCCAGTGAATATACTGATGGAATTATACCTTTCTGCCAAACACTAGAAACAACATTAAAGCCTAACATAAGAAAAAAAATAATAATACTGCATATAAATGAGGTCATGTAAAGAGCGATGAAAGAGATTCTCAAAAAGAGAAATGACGCAGTGGATGTTGAGGTTTCCTGAGAAACAAACTATTTAAAAGAGACAAACAGGCAGTGTGTCAGTGTGTGTGTTGCACTTTAAGAGACTGCTGTGTGTGTGAGCAGAAGACTCAGTAATGATGAAGTGTTTGTATCTTGTGTCTGTTGTGTTTCACGTGGCTGCAGGTGAGTGAAGTTATTTTCTATTTTCTATTACAGAAAGGAGAGAGAATATTAGCCAGTTCTTAGTTCAGCTGCTTTGTGTTTAGTTCATGTGCTTTCTGTCCAGACTGGGTTTACAGTAGGCCGTAGTTCAGCCCTGTTCCTGAACAACCAAACCAAAACCTGTCAAATGTTTATCATTTAGAGTTTTAATCTACAACAACTTTACTTACTACAGTGTTATAATATTAATAGGACCAACAGAGATGAACACATTCAATGGAAATATTTGATTATGGCTTTATATTTCATAAATGTAATGTTACTAAAATGCTACATTTCAAGAGCAGCATGTACGTCTAGTTAATCTGTCCAAAGTCAGCACTAATCTTTATATGTAAGATAAACATACACGTCATGCCTTGTGTTATAATGTCCTTATTTAGAGCTGTTCACGTTTGATTGTGTTTTTTTCCTGATTAACTTCAGTATAAAATGTAGTGATGAAGGTGGGCTAATGAATAAGGAGGATTCTACACTCCGATTATTTTATATCCCTATAATACTTACAGTTTATGTTTTTACACATTTACTGAATTACATCTCTCTATAATAACTCAGTGTAATGGGGGAAAAAATCTGAAATTTCTACGTCACTGCTTCATTCAGGTCTTGACTTTAAATACATGTGTGTGAATTTCACACCTTTTTCTGTTAGTGACCACCATCATCACACCCTACGCATTACGTCATACATCTTATATTTAATTATCTATTTTAACAGACAGTTACATTCTATTATTAATATTGTGTTCACGTTCCCAAAACTCACATCAGTGATCAGTGGCGTGTGTGTGTGTGTGTGTGTGTGTGTGTGTGTGTGTGTGTGTGTGTGTGTGTGTAATATACAGTTCATGTTGTTGTCCCCTCTCACACTCAGTATTTTAATTTATTGGTTTGGATGAATTAGTCTGGATTGAGATATCTGTAGATAAACACACACACACACACACACAATTATGTTGTATTCAGTAGATCCTGAGTGTTTTGTATCTTTGTTCCTGTAGGCTGCGCTCTCTCTGGTGATGATAATGTGACAGAAATCACACGACACAGAGGTGATTCAGTGCTGTTACCCTGCTCCTGCTCTCACCTGAACACCAAACCTCAGAAACTCACCTGGGTGACTGGAAGAACAGGAAATCTGACAGAAGTGTTAAATGATGAGCACTACAGTGGCAGACTTCAGCTGTTTAATAACATTTCTCCTGCTAATCTGTCTCTGCTCATATCTGACCTGAGAGTAGAGGATCAGGGAAACTACAGGTGCAGCACTGGATCACAGGAATACAGAGACATCTCACTTTATGTTAATGGTAAAGTATTTAAACTCACGATAATTATTGATATTTAATGTGAACAAATACTTGATAAGCCTTCATATAACACACTTCATAATCACATTTATTATAAAAATGTCTACTCTGTTTATCATGTGATGATTTACCATGTTGTGATTTACAAGCAGGGAATATTAATAATTGCAGTACTTCTATTATTAACTGTAAATGTTCTGTTTACAGGCTGTGAGCTGGTGAAGAAGACAGAGGTAGAGCATGTGACTGTGTTCACAGGAGAGTCTGTAGTTCTGCCCTGCGTCTGCACTGACATACAGGACAAACCACAGGGTCTGAAATGGGAGTTTTATAGAAACAATCAATATCAGGAAATTTACCCTAAACAGACTGGACATCACAGAAACAAAGCCAAACTGGTCAGTAACAACTCTCCAGGAAACCTCTCTCTACTCATATCAGACCTGACTGAAGAGGACCAGGGAGACTACACATGTTCTGTACAGAATCATAATAAAACTATCAGATGGTCTGTTAAAGGTACATTTAGTAATAAAACTCTATGAGAATACCTTTCTGCTATTTGCTAACAATGATTTAAAACAGTCCTTAGATTTAATATAATTTGAGTATTTTATCTGTAGGAAGAAGAGAAACTTCAACACACTGGAGGGAAACTGACACAAAACTTCCATCAGAAAAACCTCAGAGTAAAACAACAGACTCTCCACCTGCATCATCCTCAACAACACTGGAACAAGGTAAAGAGTAAACTTCATTACAACTCACATAAGCCGAGATTAACATTAATAAAAGCTTCAAAGTGTATTGGTGTCAGGTTTTTACCTTAGAATTTTTATGTTAAGTTCGTAGCTGGTACAGAGTATATATACCTGTAGGATAATGGGACATGACACATTAAAATTTGTCTCTGTTTAGTCCCGTTATCAAGTTTGAGACATATTACAAAAATGTCACCATTTCTCCACAACTTCATGTGATACATCAAACTTATTGGGAATTTCACAAGGAAAACAATGGTGTACTTGGTTTCAATGCAACTTTATCCTTTCATGAGTTATTTACAAGTTTCTGACCACTTATAAAATGTGTTCAATGTGCTGCCCATTGTGATGGATTGTCAATGCAACCCTCTTCTCCCACTCTTCACACACTGATAGCAACACCGCAGGAGAAATGCCAGCACAGGCTTCCAGTATCCGTAGTTTCAGGTGCTGCACATCTCGTATCTTCACACCATAGACAATTGCCTTCAGATGACCCCAAAGATAAAAGTCTAAGGGGGTCAGATCGGGAGACCTTGGGGGCCATTCAACTGGCAATGTTGTTTAGGGGCAAAACCAAAAGAGTCTGGAAAAAATCTACAAATAATGAGTCCCATGGCCCACGAGCGTTTACTGTATAGCCGAGGTGAAAGCGGAAGTCAGACGCAAAACAACAAACATGCAAAAGAACGGATCAATAGGAAAACTTCTCCCTACCTTATACCTACCTATAGCACCCCCACGCCTCCAGACTGGCTAGTGTAATCATGCTCAAGGTAAACAAGGTAAAATCCTACAAAACAAGTTTATGACAACGAGCATGGAACACAAAGTGAACCGACAGTTTTAAATAAGGCATCTTCATTTATCCCTCCAGCAACGAACAACAAGAAGTGATGAGGCACCAGTACACTAGTATGTCATTTACTCACATTTAGGATGTCTTTATTACACAAGGTTTTCTTTCTGTTCATTTCTGTGCTGCTGCTGACATTCTGTGTCACCCTCAAAGAGACAGAGAGAGACACACACAAACACACACTAAATGTTTTGCTGATACATTTGGTTGAAATCTTCCTTTGGGGATCAGATTAAAATAGTCAGTCAGTCTGTTTCTCAGTTCGGAGCTGAATAAGTAAATGCTTGTTTTGTCAGCATGTCAGCACAGCACGCATCCACACCTTATTACAGGAACCTCTTTCAAACCTCTAGAGGTGTGATTTCTGAGTTCTTGTGTTTTTAGGAACAAGATGTGGAGAGAGTGAGATTACTGAAGGACGTCAGGACTGTAAGAGAAAGCACACGGGTCAGGTTAGTGCACATGTCAAATAACAATTACCACAGATTCATTTGATATTTACAGCTTTATTTGTGTTTGGGATACACTGCAGGTAACACACATGAACACATGATTTCATAGAACAGTGAGATAGTAAAGTATCTTCTGCTGCTTCTAACAGAACAACACATGGTGTAGAGAAAGACTTCAGATTTGGAGATTTGTCTCGTCTTTACAGGATTTTATTCGCTTCTTAAACTCAACACCAGCAGCCACAGTGTTGTCAGTGTTTATGTGTTATGTGTATCATTCTCCTGTTCTGTCTTTTCACAGACTGTCACCTTCTGTACTCCATAACACATGAACACAGCTGGAGCAGCACAGGTCCAGATTAACACTGGAGAGAAAAAATAATATTTAGTGAATATGAATATTATAACAAACGAATCCACAGTAATATTCTCAGATATTATAGAATAATAATGAATAATGATGGTAGCGCTCACTTTTTCTTCTCCCGACAAGCCTTTATCCGAATGGCGGCAAAATCGGAAAGGGGATTTAAAAGAGAAAATGACTTTATCCCAGTCCTGAGCGATCAAATCCCTGAACCTGTTACTAGTATATCAGTCTGTCCTTGATGTTTTTCCTGGAGACAAGTGGTTTCTTTGCTTTCCTGACACCAGGCCAAAAGTCTCCAAAAGTCTTAATCTCACTGTGAAACACTCACACTCGCCTGCAGTCACTCCTGAGCTCTGCACTAGTTGTGTCCCGATCCCTCAGCTGAATCAACTTTAGGAGACGGTCCTGGTCTTTGTTGGGAGCCCTGCAGTCTTACTAGTCTACTCTGATCTTACTGTAGAAATGACCATATATAATTCTTCCCTGTCCGGCCTGCAGAGGGCATCCTCCCTTGTAGTATGAATTTCTTCATTTTGTTGTTCCACTGAGTTCCTGAACAAACCTGTCTTGTGTTTCATAAGATCCCATTTAAATCTCTTTTCCCTTGTTAATTGTTTGTTTGCATTTCTTGCCTTAAAAAACTTTCCTGTGTGTCAGTCTCTAATAAATTCTAGTAATAATTACAATTGTACATGGTTGATTATTTTTATTTTTTGTCACGATCATCACACTCATGACCAACCATTAAGTGTTCCTCAGCAAACACAGTGTAAATCTTTAAAGTCTTTAAATCTACTTCCAATAAGTCGAGGGAAACACACATACCAGTGAATATACTGATGGAATGACAGCTTTCTGCCAAACACTAGAAACAACATTAAAGCCTAACATAAGAAATAAAAATAAAACTAATACTATACATATAAAATATAAATGAGGTCATGAAAAGAGTGATGAAAGAGATTCTCAAAAAGAGAAATGACGCAGTGGATGTTGATGTTGTTGTACGTTGAGAGACTGCTGTGTGTGTGTAGAAGACTCAGTAATGATGAAGTGTTTGTATCTTGTGTCTGTTGTGTTTCACGTGGCTGCAGGTGAGTGAAGTTATTTTCTATTTTCTATTACAGAAAGGAGAGAGAATATTAGCCAGTTCTTAGTTCAGCTGCTTTGTGTTTAGTTCATGTGCTTTCTGTCCAGACTGGGTTTACAGTAGGCCGTAGTTCAGTCCTGTTCCTGAACAACCAAACCAAACACTGTCTAATGTTCATCATTTAGAGTTTTAATCAACAACAACTTTACTTACTACAGTGTTATAATATTAATAATGTTTAATTGAACACATTTAATGGCAATATTTGATTATGGCTTTATATTTCATAAATGTAATGTTACTAAAATGCTACATTTCAAGAGCAGCATGTACTTCTAGTTAATCTGTACAAAGTCAGCAGTAATCTTTATATACAAGATAAACATACACATCATGCCTTGTGTTATAATGTCCTTATTTAGAGCTGGTCAGGTTTGATTATGTGATTTTATTTTTCTGATTAACGTCAGTATAAAATGTAGTGATGAAGAGAGGTGGGCTAATGAATAAGGAGGATTCTACACTCAGATTATTTTATATCCCTATAATACTTACAGTTTATGTTTTTACACATTTACTGAATTACATCTCTCTATAATAACTCAGTGTAATGGGGGGAAAAAATCTGAAATTTCTACGTCACTGCTTCATTCAGGTCTTGACTTTAAATACATGTGTGTGAATTTCACACCTTTTTCTGTTAGTGACCACCATCATCACACCCTACGCATTACGTCATACATCTTATATTTAATTATCTATTTGAACAGACAGTTACATTCTATTATTAATATTGTGTTCACGTTCCCAAAACTCACATCAGTGATCAGTGGCGTGTGTGTGTGTGTGTGTGTGTGTGTGTGTGTGTGTGTGTGTGTGTGTGTGTGTGTGTGTGTGTGTGTGTGTGTGTGTGTGTGTGTGTGTAATATACAGTTCATGTTGTTGTCCCCTCTCACACTCAGTATTTTAATTTATTGGTTTTGATAAATTAGTCTGGATTGAGATATCTGTAGATAAACACTCACACACACACACACACAATTATGTTGTATTCAGTAGATCCTAAGTGTTTTGTATCTTTGTTCCTGTAGGCTGCGCTCTCTCTGGTGATAATCTGAATGAAATCACACGACACAGAGGTGATTCAGTGCTGTTACCCTGCTCCTGCTCTCACCTGAACACCAAACCTCAGAAACTCACCTGGGAGACTGGAAGAACAGGACACTGGACAGAAGTGTTAAATGATGAGCACTACAGTGGCAGAGTTCAGCTGTTTAATAACATTTCTCCTGCTAATCTGTCTCTGTTCATATCTGACCTGAGAGTAGAGGATCAGGGAAACTACAGGTGCAGCACTGGACCACAGGAACACAGAGAGATCTCACTTTATGTTGATGGTAAAGTATTTAAACAGACGATAATTATTGATATTTAATGTGAACAAATACTTGATAAGCCTTCATATAACACACTTCATAATCACATTTATTATAAAAATGTCTACTCTGTTTATCATGTGTTGATTTACAATGTTGTGATTTACAAGCAGGGAATATTAATAATTGCAGTACTTCTATTATTAAATGTAAATATTATGTTTACAGGCTGTGAGCTGGTGAAGAAGGCAAAGGTAGAGCATGTGAGTGTGTTCACAGGAGAGTCTGTAGTTCTGCCCTGCGTCTGCACTGACATACAGGACAAACCACAGGGTCTAAAATGGGAGTTTTATAGAAACAATCAATATCAGGAAATTTACCCTAAACAGACTGGACATCACAGAAACAGATTCAAACTGGTCAGTAACAACTCTCCAGGAAACCTCTCTCTACTCATATCACACCTGACTGAAGAGGACCAGGGAGACTACAGATGTTCTGTACAGAATCATAATAAAACTATCAGATGGTCTGTTAAAGGTACATTTAGTAATGAAACTCTATGAGAATACCTTTCTGCTATTTGCTAACAATGATTGAAAACATTCCTTAGATTTAATATAATTTGAGTATTTTATCAGTAGGAAGAAGAGAAACTTCAACACACTGGAGGGAAACTGACACAAAACCTCCATCAGAAAAACCTCAGAGTAAAACAACAGACTCTCCACCTGCATCATCCTCAACAACACTGGAACAAGGTAAAGAGTAAACTTCATTACAACTCACATGAGTCGAGATTAACATTAATAAAAGCTTCAAAGTGTATTGGTGTCAGGTTTTTACCTTAGAATTTTTATGTTAAGTTCATAGCTGGTACAGAGTATATATACCTGTATGATAATGGGACATGACACATTAAAATTTGTCTCTGTTTAGACCCGTTATCAAGTTTGAGACATATTACAAAAATGTCACCATTTCTCCGCAACTTTATTCTTCTCTGGTACGATACAGTGTCTGTCTGTAAATATACAGTAAATAAGCAAATACTAGCCACTGATTTGACAAATACTGCAGTGATTAGTACAGTTCCACTGTCAATAACTCTTTTAACTGATGCAGTGAGAAGCTTCTCATTCTCATAAACAGCCAAGTAAAAAAATGCACCTGTGGTCATGGAAAAGCTGTTAGTGTGAGACCAGTTTTGAGAGAGTGAGAGAGAGAGAGAGAACACAACAACTCTTAAAATTAGATTAGGAGTCCTACATTGGACTGAAATAAAAACAGCGTTAAGACAAAGCAGTGGCATGATTGTGTTATGGTGTGATGCAGAATAAAAATAGCAAATTAAAATATGCAGATCACAGAGAACAAACAGAGATGAACTAAGTAGAAATCCCAAAGTGTCGAATGAATGACAACTAAAAATCCCCTTTACAACCTGAAGTATCTAAAGCCAAGGACCTCGTTCATTATGCCCGCTACCAATCATACTAAAAACAAGAAACAAGCAACTTATCAACACCAATAAGGCAATGTTGTTTAGGGGCAAAACCAAAAGAGTCCAGAAAAAATCTACAGTGTGGGCCATTTATATGGATACACCTTAATAAAATGGGAATGGTTGGTGATATTAACGCCCTGTTTGTGGCACATTAGTATATGTGAGGGGGCAAACTTTTCAAGATGGGTGGTGACCATGGTGGCCATTTGGAAGTTGGCCATCTTGGATCCAACTTTTGTTTTTTCAATAGGAAGAGGGTCATGTGACACATCAAACTTATTGGGAATTTCACAAGGAAAACAATGGTGTGCTTGGTTTTAATGTAACTTTATTCTTTCATGAGTTATTTACAAGTTTCTGACCACTTATAAAATGTGTTCAATGTGCTGCCCATTGTGATGGATTGTCAATGCAACCCTCTTCTCCCACTCTTCACACACTGATAGCAACACCGCAGGAGAAAGGCCAGCACAGGCTTCCAGTATCCGTAGTTTCAGGTGCTGCACATCTCGTATTTTCACACCATAGACAATTGCCTTCAGATGACCCCAAAGATAAAAGTCTAAGGGGGTCAGATCGGGAGACCTTGGGGGCCATTCAACTGGCAATGTTGTTTAGGGGCAAAACCAAAAGAGTCTGGAAAAAATCTACAAATAATGAGTCCCATGGCCCACGAGCGTTTACTGTATAGCCGAGGTGAAAGCGGAAGTCAGACGCAAAACAACAAACATGCAAAAGAACGGATCAATAGGAAAAGTTCTCCCTACCTTATACGTACCTATAGCACCCCCACGCCTCCAGACTGGCTAGTGTAATCATGCTCAAGGTAAACAAGGTAAAATCCTACAAAACAAGATTATGACAACGAGCATGGAACACAAAGTGAACCGACAGTTTTAAATAAGGCATCTTCATTTATCCCTCCAGCAACGAACAACAAGAAGTGATGAGGCACCAGTACACTAGTATGTCATTTACTCACATTTAGGATGTCTTTATTACACAAGGTTTTCTTTCTGTTCATTTCTGTGCTGCTGCTGACATTCAGTGTCACCCTCAAAGAGACAGAGAGAGACACACACACAGACACACACATACTAAATGTTTTGCTGATACATTTGGTTGAAATCTTCCTTTGGGGATCAGATTAAAATAGTCAGTCAGTCTGTTTCTCAGTTCGGAGCTGAATTGTCATGCACACTCATAACACGACCGGCACTAGGACCCGGAAGTAATACGGTCGGGTTTCAGGAAGCATAAAAGGAAACAAGATGACGCCTCACATTGCTCAGTCATTGAGTTATGCCCATGCTATCGCCGACGCCTCGCTCGTCCAAACGTGAGTACTCACTTTCTTGGGTTATCGCTTCTGATTGGGTGTGTGTATTTAGAACGCGGGTTTATTTGTGTAAACTCTTGCTCTCGCTTCGGGAGAGTTCTAAGAATAACTAGCGTGGTTATCCTGCCTGCTCGCGCTACTTCCGCGTTTGGGTTTACCATCCACGCTACAGGGCTAACTGCTAGTCTTCTGCTTCATCTCCGGTTAGTCCGTGACAGAATGACTGAGCCACCGGCAGTAAACCCAGCGGAGTTTGCTCACCTCTGCGATGTGGTTGACCGGCATGCTAAGCTGATCGATCAGCTCCGTGGTGAAGTCGCATCGCTCCGCACGGAGCTCCAGGGCGTCGCGGCCTTGCGCCGCGAGGTGGCGGAGCTGCGACCCTCCGCGGGGCGGCCGCTCAGCCGGCTGTGGCCACGCCCATCGCAGCGGCTGCTGCGCCGCCAACTCCCTCTCCACCTTCTGATGTTTTTCTATCTTTACCGGATAAATGGAATGGCACGGATGGGAAGTGCAGTGTTTTTCTAACTGCATTGGATCTTGTGTTTGAGTTTAATTCCACCAGATACTCCACAGACCGACTGCGCATTGCTCTTCTCGTTTCGTTGCTATCCGGGCAGGCAGCTGAGTGGGCCACGGCGGTTCTTCGCTCAGACTCAGATGTCGCCTACTCCTACACCGAGGTCACCCGCCAGCTTAAACTCACCTTTGAGCATCCGGCTGCTGAGGTGGAGACCGACTCTAAATTATACCATCTAAAGCAGGGAGGGTCGTCCGTGAGCCGCTACACCGCGGAGTTTCGCACTCTCGCCGTACAGACCGACTGGGGAGAGTCCGCACTCCGGACGGCCTACTACGAGGGACTGGCTTCACGGATAAAAGACGAGCTCGCCGGACGAGAGCTCCCAGCGACCTTGGAGGGCTTAATTCAACCCGCCCTCCGGATCGACCAACGTCTGCTCGTTCGCCCCAAGCCAGCTCCCCGTACCCTGCCACCCATCATGACAGCACTACCTCACACCACGCCCTTCCTCTCCCCCTCTCCAGTTCCAGAAGTCCACGCCTCATTCACTGCAGCACCCACCAGGACCGTCGGTACTCCACCTCCCGCCGTGGTTGACACAGGAGCCGGGGAACCCATGCAATTAGGGCGCGCCTCCTTAACCGTTGCAGAACGGGAACGCCGCTTTAGAGAGGGGCTCTGCGCGTATTGTGGATCTTCTGCACATCATCGGGCCATCTGTCCTCTGCGGCCGGGAAACGCGCAGCCCCGGTGAGAAATGGGAGGAACTCACCGGGTCCCATGTCCCTCTCCACCACCCTGACCAGTGATTCCTGTCTCACGGTGAAAGTACATCTCCAGTTTGGCCACAAACGGGTCGGAAGTACCGCGTTCGTCGACTCCGGGGCAGCCGGTAACTTCATTGACTCTTCCTATGCCAAAAAATTGGGGATAAAGATCGAGGCGTTATCCCAGCCCGTAACCATTACATCAGTCGACGGTCGGCCTCTTTCCTCCAGCCCCATCTCCTTTCAGACCCAACCTATCCCCCTCATCATCAACCAGCATCGAGAACAGATCCAGTTTCACACCACCACCATTTCGTCACCACCCATCATCCTCGGACACCCTTGGCTGCTGCAACATGACCCGCTCATATCCTGGACCCAAAGCCGGATCCTACAATGGGGGCCGACCTGCACTGAGCTTTGCCTACGGGCCGAGGCTGGGACGTGCTC
The DNA here is from genome assembly GCA_013621035.1 of Clarias magur. Lineage (NCBI taxonomy): Eukaryota > Metazoa > Chordata > Actinopteri > Siluriformes > Clariidae > Clarias > Clarias magur. The sequence continues at coordinate 40,063 of QNUK01001059.1, forward strand.
TAGGGAGTCCGAGGCCCCCGATGTCGACACAGATAAAATCCCGCTGGACTACCGGGACCTGGCTGAAGTCTTTTGTAAGAGACGCGCGACCCATCTACCACCTCATCGCTCATACGACCTGGCGATCGATCTTCAGCCAGGTGCGACACCACCCCGCGGCCATCTCTATTCATTGTCCAACACCGAGACGCAGGCGATGGAGGAGTATGTTTCAAGCGGACTTCGCCATGGTACCATCCGGCCCTCCTCCTCACCTGCCGCTGCGGGGTTCTTTTTCGTGAAAAAACGCGATGGTAGTCTACGTCCCTGTGTCGATTACCGGGGGCTCAATAATATCACCATAAAAAACCGACATCCACTGCCTCTTACCAACTCTGCCCTGGACGCCCTCTCTGGTGCCATCATCTTCACTAAGTTGGACCTCCGGAGCGCCTACAACTTGGTGCGCATCAGAGAGGGCGATGAGTGGAAGACGGCCTTCATCACCCCTACAGGACACTACGAAAGTCTGGTCATCCCGTTTGGACTCTGCAACGCACCTGCCGCTTTCCAACAATTCATCAATGACGTTCTCAGAGACATGTTAGGCCGTTGGGTGTTCGTCTACCTTGACGACATCCTCATCTACTCTCTAACTGTCAACGAGCATATCCAGCATGTCAGAGCGGTTCTAAAGAGATTGCTCGCCCACCAGCTGTACTGTAAGTTGGAGAAGTGCGCTTTCCACGAGCGCTCCACCACGTTCCTGGGTTTTGTCATCTCACCCCAGGGTGTGGCCATGGACCCGCAGAAACTGGAAGTTGTGAGTCATTGGCCCCTACCCAAGACTCTTAAACAGCTCCAGAGATTTCTCGGGTTTGCCAATTTCTATCGCCGCTTTATCCGGGACTACAGTACCGTTGCAGCGCCACTAACCGCTCTGACCCGCCCATCATCTCACCCCTTCAACCTCACCCCAACTGCCGTCTCTGCCTTCCATGAGCTCTGTCGCCGCTTCACCACTGCTCCCATCCTCCTTCACCCGGATGCTGACAAACCATTCGTTGTGGAGGTGGACGCTTCGGATGTGGGCGCCGGGGCTGTTCTCTCCCAGCGAGGTGCACCCCTGCAGTTTTTTCTCCAAGAAATTTGACGCCACTCAGCAGCGATACGGAGTAGGGGACCGCGAGCTGCTGGCCATAAAGTGGGCCTTGGAGGAATGGCGACACTGGCTCCAGGGCGCCAGAGAGCCGTTCATCGTCTGGACCGACCACCAAAACCTCATCACAATCCGCACCTTAAAGCAGCTGAACCCCAGACAGGCGCGGTGGGCACTATTCTTCGAGAATTATAATTTCCACCTGTCATACCGCCCGGGGTCCAAGAACACCAAAGCCGACGCCCTCTCCCGACAACACGAGGAAGACGTCCCCCGGGCGGACCCCGCGCCTGTACTGCCACCCACCAAGATCCTCGCACCGCTCAGGTGGAACCTGGAAACGAGGGTTCGCCAGGCACAAGCTACGGAGACCGAACCAGCAGGTGTGCCGCCTGGCCGACTCTATGTCCCCAATGCCATCAGGGCTGAAGTACTCCAGTGGGGACACTCCTCCCCCCTTTCAGGACACCCCGGGAGACGGCGGACCCTACTGTTTGTACAACGTGCTTTCTGGTGGCCCAGTATGAAAAAAGACGTAGACGAGTTCGTCCAGGCGTGCCCAGTGTGTGCCAGGTCCAAGGACAGCAACAGACCATCGCCCGGGGAACTTCAACCACTCCCGGTTCCCCGCCGACCCTGGACACACATTGCCGTTGATTTCATCACGGGCCTGCCGGTTTCTGAAGAAAGGGACACCATTCTCACCATCGTCGACCGGTTCTCCAAAGCTGTTCACCTGGTGGCCCTCTCCGGTCTCCCGTCAGCTAAAAGGACAGCCGAGCTGATATTAGAGCACGTAGTCCGCCTGCATGGGTTCCCAAAGGACATCGTCTCGGACAGGGGGCCCCAGTTCACGTCCCGGTTCTGGAAGGCCTTCTGCCGTCTGATCAATTCCACCTGCAGTCTGTCCTCCGGTTACCATCCACAGACTAACGGTCAGACGGAGCGAACCAACCAACAACTGGAGCGCTACCTGAGATGCTTCATTGCTGATCGCCAGTGCTCCTGGGCCCGCTACCTCATTTGGGCTGAACTGTCCCACAACCTCCACCTATCTTCTGCCACCAACCTAAGCCCATTTGAGGTATGCTACGGCTTCCAACCTCCGATGTTCGACCATCAAGAACCGGAGGTGGAGGTGCCGTCGGCCCAACAGTTGGTTCGCCGGTGTCGACGGCTTTGGAGACAAGCAAACCACGCCATTCAAAAGGCCAACCGCCGTTACACCCTGCAACATCGCCGTCGACACCCACCGGGACGAATGTACCAAGTAGGTGATAAGGTATGGCTATCGACAAAAAACCTACACCTGCAGACTGAGTCAAGAAAACTGTCACCTAGATTCATCGGACCATACCGCATCAACCTCCGGATTAACCCTGTCACCTACCGGCTCCAGCTGCCTGCGGCGCTCCGGATCCATCCGGTATTCCACACCTCCCAGCTCAAACCCTTCATCACCTCACCAATGGTTCCACCCACCCACCCTGCTCCTCCTCCCCGTATGATTGAGGGTGGTCCCGCCTACACCGTTCGCCGGATCCTTGACTCACGTCCTCGGGGCAGAGGGCTCCAGTACCTGGTGGATTGGGAAGGTTACGGTCCCGAGGAGCGATCTTGGATTCCGGCTCGGTTTGTCTTAGACCCCAAACTCATCCGGGACTACCGTCGTCGGGTATCCTCCACCCCAGGACCGTCGAGAGTCGGTCCTGGACGGGGGGGTACTGTCATGCACACTCGTAACACGACTGGCACTAGGACCCGGAAGTAATACGGTCGGGTTTCAGGAAGCATAAAAGGAAACAAGATGACGCCTCACATTGCTCAGTCATTGAGTTATGCCCATGCTATCGCCGACGCCTCGCTCGTCCAAACGTGAGTACTCACTTTCTTGGGTTATCGCTTCTGATTGGGTGTGTGTATTTAGAACGCGGGTTTATTTGTGTAAACTCTTGCTCTCGCTTCGGGAGAGTTCTAAGAATAACTAGCGTGGTTATCCTGCCTGCTCGCGCTACTTCCGCGTTTGGGTTTACCATCCACGCTACAGGGCTAACTGCTAGTCTTCTGCTTCATCTCCGGTTAGTCCGTGACATGAATAAGTAAATGCTTGTTTTGTCAGCATGTCAGCACAACACGCATCCACACCTTATTACAGGAACCTCTTTCAAACCACTAGAGGTGTGATTTCTGAGTTCTTGTGTTTTTAGGAACAAGATGTGGAGAGAGTGAGATTACTGAAGGACGTCAGGACTGTAAGAGAAAGCAGACGGGTCAGGTTAGTGCACATGTCAAATAACAATTACCACAGATTCATTTGATATTTACAGCTTTATTTGTGTTTGGGATGCACTGCAGGTAACACACATGAACACATGATTTCATAGAACAGTGAGATAGTAAAGTATCTTCTGCTGCTTCTAACAGACCAGCACATGGTGTAGAGAAAGACTTCAGATTTGGAGATTTGTCTCGTCTTTACAGGATTTTATTCGCTTCTTAGACTCAACACCAGCAGCCACAGTGTTGTCAGTGTTTATGTGTTATGTGTATCATTCTCCTGTTCTGTCTTTTCACAGACTGTCACCTTCTGTACTCCATAACACATGAACACAGCTGGAGCAGCACAGGTCCAGATTAACACTGGAGAGAAAAAAATATATTTAGTGAATATGAATATTATAACAAACTAATCCACATTAATATTCTCAGATATTATAGAATAATAATGAATAATGATGGTAGCGCTCACTTTTTCTTCTCCCGACAAGCCTTTATCCGAATGGCGCCAAAATCAGAAAGGGGATTTAAAAGAGAAAATGACTTTATCCCAGTCCTGAGCGATCAAATCCCTGAACCTGTTACTAGAATATCAGTCTGTCCTTGATGGTTTTCCTGGAGACAAGTGGTTTCTTTGCTTCCCTCGACACCAGGCCAAAAGTCTCCAAAAGTCTTAATCTCACTGTGAAACACTCGCACTCGCCTGCAGTCACTCCTGAGCTCTGCACTAGTTGTGTCCCGATCCCTCAGCTGAATCAACTTTAGGAGACGGTCCTGGTCTTTGTTGGGAGCCCTGCAGTCTTACTAGTCTACTCTGATCTTACTGTAGAAATGACCATATATAATTCTTCCCTGTCCGGCCTGCAGAGGGCATCCTCCCTTGTAGTATGAATTTCTTCATTTTGTTGTTCCACTGAGTTCCTGAACAAACTTGTCTTGTGTTTCATGAAATCCCATTTAAATCTGTTTTCCCGCGTTAATTGTTTGTTTGCATTTCTTGCCTTAAAAAACTTTTCTGTGTGTCAATCTCTAATAAATTCTAGTAATAATTACAATTGTACATGTTTGATTATTTTTATTTTTTAAGATGAGTCACGATCATCACTCATGACCAAACATTAAGTGTTCCTCAGCACACACAGTGTAAATCTTTAAAGTCTTTAAATCTACTTCCAATAAGTCGAGGGAAACACACATGCCAGTGAATATACTGATGGAATGACACCTTTCTGCCAAATACTAGAAACAACATTAAAGCCTAACATAAGAAAAAAAATATTAATACTGCATATAAATGAGGTCATGAAAAGAGCGATGAAAGAGATTCTCAAAAAGAGAAATGACGCAGTGGATGTTGAGGTTTCCTGAGAAACAAACTATCTAAAAGAGACAAACAGGCAGTGTGTCAGTGTGTGTGTTGTACGTTGAGATACTGGTGTGTGTGTGTAGAAGACTCAGTAATGATGAAGTGTTTGTATCTTGTGTCTGCTGTGTTTCACGTGGCTGCAGGTGAGTGAAGTTATTTTCTATTTTCTATTACAGAAAGGAGAGAGAATATTAGCCAGTTCTTAGTTCAGGTGCTTTGTGTTTAGTTCATGTGCTTTCTGTCCAGACTGGGTTTACAGTAGGCCGTAGTTCAGCCCTGTTCCTGAACAACCAAACCAAACACTGTCAAATGTTTATCATTTAGAGTTTTAATCAACAACAACTTTACTTACTACAGTGTTATAATATTAATAATGTTTAATTGAACACATTTAATGGCAATATTTGATTATGGCTTTATATTTCATAAATGTAATGTTACTAAAATGCTACATTTCAAGAGCAGCATGTACTTCTAGTTAAACTGTCCAAAGTCAGCAGTAATCTTTATATACAAGATAAACATACACATCATGTCTTGTGTTATAATGTCCTTATTTAGAGCTGGTCACGTTTGATTATGTGATTTTTTTTTTCTGATTAACTTCAGTCTAAAATGTAGTGATGAAGAGAGGTGGGCTAATGAATAAGGAGGATTCTACACTCAGATTATTTTATATCCCTATAATACTTACAGTTTATGTTTTTACACATTTACTGAATTACATCTCTCTATAATAACTCAGTGTAATGGGGGAAAAAAATCTGAAATTTCTACGTCACTGCTTCATTCAGGTCTTGACTTTAAATACATGTGTGTGAATTTCACACCTTTTTCTGTTAGTGACCACCATCATCACACCCTACGCATTACGTCATACATCTTATATTTAATTATCTATTTTAACAGACAGTTACATTCTATTATTAATATTGTGTTCACGTTCCCAAAACTCACATCAGTGATCAGTGGCATGTGTAAAGTGTGTGTGTGTGTGTGTGTGTGTGTGTGTGTGTGTGTGTGTGTGTGTGTGTGTGTGTGTGTGTGTGTGTGTGTGTGTGTGTGTGTGTGTGTGTAATATACAGTTCATGTTGTTGTCCCCTCTCACACTCAGTATTTTAATTTATTGGTTTTGATGAATTAGTCTGGATTGAGATATCTGTAGATAAACACACACACACACACACACAATTATGTTGTATTCAGTAGATCCTGAGTGTTTTGTATCTTTGTTCCTGTAGGCTGCGCTCTCTCTGGTGATCATAATGTGACAGAAATCACACGACACAGAGGTGATTCAGTGCTGTTACCCTGCTCCTGCTCTCACCTGAACACCAAACCTCAGAAACTCACCTGGGTGACTGGAAGAACAGGAAATCTGACAGAAATGTTAAATGATAAACACTACAGTGGCAGACTTCAGCTGTTTAATAACATTTCTCCTGCTAATCTGTCTCTGCTCATATCTGACCTGAGAGTAGAGGATCAGGGAGACTACAGGTGCAGCACTGGACCACAGGAATACAGAGACATCTCACTTTATGTTAATGGTAAAGTATTTAAACTCACGATAATTATTGATATTTAATGTGAACAAATACTTGATAAGCCTTCATATAACACATTTCATAATCACATTTATTATAAAAATGTCTACTCTGTTCATCATGTGTTGATTTACAATGTTGTGATTTACAAGCAGGGAATATTAATAATTGCAGTACTTCTATTATTAACTGTAAATGTTCTGTTTACAGGCTGTGAGCTGGTGAAGAAGACAGAGGTAGAGCATGTGAGTGTGTTCACAGGAGAGTCTGTAGTTCTGCCCTGCGTCTGCACTGACATACAGGACAAACCACAGGGTCTAAAATGGGAGTTTTATAGAAACAATCAATATCAGGAAATTTACCCTAAACAGACTGGACATCACAGAAACAGATTCAAACTGGTCAGTAACAATTCTCCAGGAAACCTCTCTCTACTCATATCACACCTGACTGAAGAGGACCAGGGAGACTACAGATGTTCTGTACAGAATCATAATAAAACTATCAGATGGTCTGTTAAAGGTACATTTAGTAATGAAACTCTATGAGAATACCTTTCTGCTATTTGCTAACAATGATTGAAAACAGTCCTTAGATTTTATATCATTTGAGTATTTTATCAGTAGGAAGAAGAGAAACTTCAACACACTGGAGGAAAACTGACACAAAACCTCCATTAGAAAAACCTCAGAGTAAAACAACACACTCTCCACCTGCATCATCCTCAACAACACTGGAACAAGGTAAAGAGTAAACTTCATTACAACTCACATGAGTCGAGATATTAATAAAAGCTTCAAATGGTATTGGTGTCAGTTTTTTTTTTTCATTTAATTTTTATGTTAAGTTCGTTGCTGAATGGGACATGACACTATAAAATCTGTCTCTGTTTAGTCCAGTTGTCAAGTTTGAAACATATACTGAAAATTTAATTGAGCAAATACTCGCCCCTGATTGGATAAATACTGCAGTGATTAATATGTTTCCACTGGCAATAACTCTTTTAACTGATTCTCATTTCATAAACAGCCAAGTTGAAAAAATGCAGTTGTGGTCAATGAAAAGTTGTTAGTTTGTTACAGAAGGGTCAAAATATTGTACTGCATCAATTACTGAAATTAGCTTAAGAATTCTCCATCACATTGTTAATAGCTGGAAGGATTAGGGAGGGTTGTGATCTGGGTTTGCTTCAGGTAGTCAGGTCCAGACTCAAAAACATTATGAGACAATAAAATAAAGTGAGCTGTCGACCTGAATGTACTTAATGACCAGGGTTTTTCTTGCATGTGACTTTTTTTTTCTTTTTTGTGCTTTGTTGTTGTTGTTTTGCTTATTAACATTATTTAAAGATTAGAGCAGAATGAGACTGTTACAGGTACAATTCCTCATTAATGACTGTGAATGCTTTAATTCGATTTTATTTGTATAGCGCTTTTAACAATTGACATTGTCGCAAAGCAGCTTTACACAATCAAAATAATTATTTAAGTGTGTATGAAATGTACTGTTAATGTATATGAATCAAAATGATAAGATTGCTTTACTCCAGCGACATGTGGCAGACTTCTAACAGTGATTAAAACAATCATAGTTGAATTAAACTTTTATCTTTTCAGGAAGAAAAGGAAACACTTTAACACACACAAGAGAAACAGTCACAACACCTTCATCAAAACAGCCTGAAAGTAAACCACCAACTTCTCTACCTGCATCATCCTCCTCAACACAAGAACAAGATAAACAGCAAACACACAGCAGCCTCCCTCTGAGTGCCAAAACTTTTCCATTTTACAGTTTTTTACAATCCATCTCTTATTCCAGAGTAAACCTTTAGAAAATTCTTTTGGAATTCTGAACACAGTTCTATTCTCTAAAATGCAGCTCAGCAGAAGTTAATCTTGTATATAAAATGCACTAAGCGTACCAATAGACTTTATAAATTCGACCATAACAAGGTGTTTCCTAACAACATCACTTCATCACTTAAAACAAAATGAACTAAAAAAAAAAATCCTTATGCACATGTGGCACTACGAGATGCATAATATTTATTTTTAAAGGGTCTTATTCTTAATATGCCACTGTTCTGTCTCTGGGAAAAAAGAGCCAAATCAACATTGTCACTTTGCCCTTGTGTATGTATAATGAAGGGGACAAAGCACCAGGGCAGGATTGTAGCTAAAAAGGCATCAGCAATGGCTGGTCAATTATTATTTGCTTTTTTTTTTCTTTTGAGATTTCCCATATCTTACAATGTGATAGTGTGGAAATGTATTAAAAAGTAAAAAAAATTAATGAATTTTAAAAGATCTTGTTATTGAATGGATTTTCACAACAATGACAATAATCCCCAGTTTAGTCCCCATAAAATGATGTTGTGTTAACAGTACTTAAAGCATTAAAAATTGCTTGTTAGTAATTACAAAAAACTATTCAAAAGAAATAAGAAAACTTGTCCCTTTTCTGCATGTTATATACAGTGTTCAGCATTCTGGCGGTTTTGTTGTTGATACCCGGTGTAGTGACATTTATTTGTTGGAGACGCAGAGGTACAGTACACACACACACACACACACACACACACACACACACACACACACACACACAATAAATTGTTTCATCATTAATTTGATGTAATTAATGTCTTTTGTCTTTAGGAGGAAGATGCGGAGAGAACGTGATTACTGAAGGACGTCAGGACTGTAAAAGAAAACAGAAGGATCAGGTTAGTGCACATCAAGGCCTGAGCTCAAAGTATTAAAGATTATTATCAGAATTACACAGTTTATGTTCTCTAGCTATGCACCTGAAAACACCTCTTTGAATGTCCCATTCATTCCTCCTTTCCAGCTCAGTGAACAAAAGAATTAGAGTCTATAGAGATAAGCAGTGGTCAGTAAGGTGGCAAATGACACACTGTTTCATATCATTACAAATGTTGGCACACGCAAGACTTTCTAAAGACTTTGCTCAAATTTACAGTACTACTGAAAAATGCAATCCAGTCACATGCCCTTGCATTGTTCCAGCAATTCCAGTTTTGTTGGAATAATCACAATTCCACCGCCCTTACACCCACCTCTTCCTCTTCCTCTTCCTCTTCCTCTCCTGGCCACTCCAGCACCCATCCTCTGTCTTTGGAAGGGTCTATGTTTGGGTAAAAATTTAAAATTTTGAATTTAATCCAAAGTTGGACACAAAACACCAGGCCAGTCCTCAGCTGATTTAAGGATTAGCTAATATTTTCCTGGTGGTTGCACGTTAGTGAGAAACCATTTTAAAAGGTGTTACCACTGACCGAGACCCCTAAGCCTAAACTGTTCAGATGTATGAATCTGTAAGTTGTAGTATTTTTTGGAGCAAACTGTAAAAGCCCCCAAATCTTATATGGTAGTTATAAGCAGAATTGTCCTGTTCTGTCTGTCCACAGACTGTCCCTGACGTCACATACTCTACTATAACTCACATTAACACAGCCGGAGCAGCACAGGTCCCGATCAACACTGGAGAGAAATCTGAATATGCCAGGATTGTAATAAACTAATCCACAGTAAATATATAGAATAGTGCTGAAATCATACAGTACAGTATATTAAACACACACCGTGGTGAGCTCATAATTTACAATATTTTCTCGTTAATTATACTTATTTTTTTAAATCATAAGTATCTCTTTTAATCATATTTTGTATGCATGTCATTTTATATCTTTTGTGTATCATTCTTATATCAGGAGGAAAAAAACTGTTTTTGAATGGCTTTTGTCATCACTCTGTTTTGTGTAAGATAACTATAGAAGTTCCTATTTGTGTCATGGGAAAGTCTGCCTGGACTGAATGGGGTTTGTGAAGTTATTCTAATTCTCCTTATAATTTGTTAAGGAACATCACAGTGTGCTTCTTAAGTGTGGAGTATTACATGGTATGTATATGGAGCAATATTGGTTAACTGGTGCTCTGAGAAATGTAGGTCATTCTCACATCTGAGGATGTAGTCATTCTCACATCAGTTCTCATGATGCCCTGGCCACAATCATGTGGTCACTCTGACATGTTGAGCCATTTATAATAGCTAAAAGTACCATGAGAATGTTTGTTATGCATGTAGATGTGGTTTTATAAGCTGCAAATACTTGGCAGAGTGAGTGTTGCAATAAAGTCAGAAAGAGATGTATGATTGTAATTTGGCTTTTTGCATGACCTTAAAAATGTATCCCAAAAGATTATTTTAAGAAAATGTGAGTAAACCTTAAGTATATTTCACATGCATTCTTTATGCAGTAAATATATTAATATCAATAGACTAGTACTACATAGGACTAGACTTTTCGTTTATAAAAGTAGATTTTAAAGTAGATTTTAGTTTAGGAGGAGTACACACAGATATTTTGCACTGCCAGTTTAGTGAGGTATTTTTAGGTGAATTTTTAGGCACTAGCTACAGTATGTACTTTTAGCCCACTCTTTAGTAAACATATACTTTGAAGTATACTCTCAGTAAACTACCGCATATATACTGCAAATATACTTGCAGTTAAAAAAAAAAAAAAGTTTTCTTTAAGTAAACATAATATCATATAGTACTTGTAGTTAAAAACTAGATAATTCTTTAGAAGTATAGTCCTAGGTTTCTATTTAGCTTCTATTTAACTAGAAATATACCTTTATTTTCAACAGTAAACATAACTGAGATTTTTATTATTGTGTCATGCATCATCACTGACCATTTAAGTGATCTCTATTTATGATTTTTTCTGACCACATTTTTTTTCCAAGAAGTTAAAGGTTCAGCCCAGTCCTTACACGTTTTAATAATGTGTTGGAAAGTTCTTAACCCAATTTCAGTTATTTAAAATCTCCTTAATTGTTTTGGTGTTTGATGCAAGCCAATAATTTGACCATTCCGAAATGATGACTTTTTTGGCCAGGTAGTTTATAGAACTGGTAGGGTAACATCACATTTAAATCTGTTTTATTCTTTATGGCAGAAATGTACTTACTTTTAACTACACATATGCAAATGTATTATCCCTGCCTCACATATCCTTTATTTATTTGGTGTATACCATGAAATATTTTAAGCTTTTTTTTTATTTTATTTCAATGATTATGACTTACAGTTTATGAAAATAAAAAATAAAACAAGATCTCAAAATATTAGAATATTTCTTACAATCAAACAAAAGAATATTTACAATACATAAATGCCTAAATTTTGTTAAGTAGGTTAATTTATGCACTCAATACTTGATTGGGGCTCCTTTTGCATGAATTCTGTATAAATGTGGCATAGCATTAAAGCAATTAGCCTGTGATACTGCTGTGGTGTTATTGAAGACCAGGGCCCATGTTTACAAAGCGTCTCAGAATCACTTGTAGGAATCGGACTACTCGGGCTATTCGGTTTTCATGTCCTCAGAAGTTAATAGTAGGGGCGGTCATAATATGCATATCAAAAGCTGTTGATGGGAGCTGTTTAGGTATTATCTTAAATGTCAACATGGAAAATAACCTCCCCTGGTGGGAGGTTATGATATTTATGTACTTCGTGTGCACCAGTGTAATTGAAGACAGTGCCCTCTACTGGAATCCTCTAGTAGNCTGCTTTGTGTTTAGTTCATGTGCTTTCTGTCCAGACTGGGTTTACAGTAGGCCGTAGTTCAGCCCTGTTCCTGAACAACCAAACCAAACACTGTCAAATGTTCATCATTTAGAGTTTTAATCAACAACGACTTTACTTACTACAGTGTTATAATATTAATAGGATCAACAGAGATGAACACATTCAATGGAAATAATTGATTATCACTTTAAATTTATAATTGCAATAATACTAAAACACTAAGTTTCAACAGCAGCATGTACTTCTAGTTAACTCTTGCAAATAAAGCAGTAATCTTTGTATGTAAGGTACTATCAGCTCTGTTAAGCTCTGCACTTCTTCATTCTTGATTAGATTATAAATAGATGCATGTGAATTTTACATCTTATATCCTGTCTTTCTGTCGGTCACAACTTTTTCACTTCCCTTATTACACCTTAAAATAGTATACATATTAAAGCATTACTCTCTCCAGGTGGTCTTTATTTTTAGATACATACACCATGGTGTCTCTCACAGCTGAATATCTACATGTGCAGTCAAGAATTCACATGAATACACACAAAATCCTTTTCTTAAAATCCTTTTTTTTTAATATTGTTTCTGTAGGCTGCACTCTCTCTGCTTATAATGATCAAGTACCTTCAATAAGACACAGAGGTGATTCAGTGCTGTTACCCTGCTCCTGCTCTGACCTGAACACCAAACCTCAAAAACTCACCTGGGGGACGTTCAGAACAGGACATCTGACGGAAGTGTTAAATGAAGAGCACTACAGTGGCAGACTTCAGCTGTTTAATAACATTTCTCCTGCTAATCTGTCTCTGCTCATATCTGACCTGAGAGTAGAGGATCAGGGATACTACAGGTGCAGCACTGAGAAGGAATACAGAGACATCTGGCTTCCTGTTAAAGGTAAAACATTTCAATACACAATAAGAGTTGATATTCAATGGAAACCTGATTAGATAAACCTTTATAAATAAATGACATTTTTATTCTGGTTACTTATAATTAAAGGAGAAAAAACCCTTGTCTCATATTGTGAAACATCAGTATCAAGTTACAGTATGAATTACTGTACAATACATACTGAATATGGGTATCAGACTGACCTGAATCTTTGCAATCCTGTCATATTGGTCTGAACATATTTTTCAGTGTAGTTTATGATTCTTTTTAATGTGGTGTTTAGAAAGCTGCATGATACTTGCATAATGCCGTTATGACACCTGATATAAATCTACATAAATACTATCAAAGGCTTCAGTAGATATCACCTTTTTTATCTCTTTATTTTACACTATAGAAGGTTATGTTAATTACGGAGCCGCCCAGGGGTCATGTGATTTAAAAAAAAAAAAAACTGAACAAACCATGCAAGGTGATTACTAAACTGAGAGTGTGCAATGATTCCTCTAACATGCATATATTTAATATGCAGTGCTATTTTTACATCAGATGTAGTGCTTCATGTTCTTTGTAAATAGTTCAGACTTAGTTCCATCAGTGCACAAAACATTTTGCCAATGTGCTTCTTCACAAATTTCAGGTGTGCAGTAATGTTCCTTTTAGTAAGCTAATTTACTACTCCTGCCATGGACACTCTAATTGTTCAATGCTTTAAATACAAACTTATAACCATGTCTATTAGTTACATTGAAATACATACTAAATTACATTAAAATATATATACACACACACACAACAGTATCATTGATGAACACGTTCTGCTGACACATTAGAAGGTTTTTTGAAAACATGTCATTATAAATATTTATTTCGACTCAGTCAGTTATAATTTGTAGCTCTGAAGGTATTATGTTGGCCGTAATATTATGTGGCCCTATGAAAATGTCCCCACTATTGCTTTACCTTTATTTACTGTATAAAATAAGGTACAGGCCACAGATATAATGATTTATTATTTTTCATGCAAGGTGTACATCATAACTTGGGTTAAAATTTCATTGAATGTTAGAGCACTATCAGCTGAAATACAATAATTTATACCAATTTGAAAGATTATTAAATATTTTGTAGCTATTTAAATAAATTTAAAAAAGTCAGTTCTGTTTCCATATTGGGTGTCAGAGGTTCATATAAAAAATTAAAACAGGTATTATTCTTTAATACTTTCATCTGGTTTTCAGCTTAATATTTTGTTATTTACAAGCAGGGAATATTAATAATCACAGTACTTCTTATATTAACTGTAAAAAGTTCTGTTTACAGGCTGTGAGCTGGTGAAAAAGAAAGAAGTAGAGCGTGTGACTGTGTTCACAGGAGAGTCTGTAGTTCTGCCCTGCGTCTGCACTGACCTACAGGACAAACCACAGGGTCTGAAATGGGAGTTTTATAGAAACAATCACTATCAGGAAATTTACCCTAAACAGACTGGACGTCACAGAAACAGAGTCAAACTGGTCAGTAACAACTCTCCAGGAAACCTCTCTTTACTCATATCACACCTGACTGAAAAGGACAAGGGATTCTACAGATGTTCCATACAGGCTGATAGCAGAGATTTCAGACTATCCGTTAAAGGTACATTTGTCCATTACTGTCTGTGAGCATGCTTTACTCCAGTGGATGTGCCATAATACTAATAGTGATATTCATTAGTTGTAATAAGTTTTGCATTTTCTGTAGTAAGAAGAGAAACATCAACACGAATTACGACAAAGATAAGACCTCCATCAAAACAGAGTCAGAGTAAAACAACACACTCTCCATCTGCACCAACCTCAGCACTGGATAAAGGTAAAGAGAAAGTTTCATTACAACTGACATAAGCCAAGATAAACATTAATAAATGCTTCAGAGTGTGTTACATTCAGGCTCATTTTCTATTTAGACCAATTGCCAAGTTTAAGCCACACTACAAAAATGACACATTTGTTCCCAATTTTTACTTTCATTTGGAAAACTATTGCCCAATAAAAATATATAACAAACTGTCATTTCTTATTAGTGACTGTGAGTATGATTTATTCCAGTGTCATATGCCATATTACTAACAGTGATAAAACAGTCTTTTATATTAAAATTGAGTCTTTTATATAGGAAGAAGAGAAACATCGACACACTTGAGGAAAACAGACACAGCACTTACGTCAGAACAGCCTCATAGTAAAACAACACACTCTCCACCTGCATCATCCTCAACAACACTGGAACAAGATAAAGGTTACAACAGCCTCCTTCTAGGTGCCAAAATCTTTTACTTTTTAAATACACAATAAAACAAATTAGTATATTTAAATGTATTAACATTTTTGGTGTGCTTTATTGAAGGCATTTTGGCAGTGTTGTTTTTGGTGATATCCATTATAGTGCCATTTATTTGTTGGAGATGCAGAGGTACACACACACATACACACACACACACATACACACACACACACATACACACACACACACATACACACACACACACACACACACACACACACAGCCTGAAGTTCGAGATTCTAAAATGCAAAATCTGTACACCAAGAAGCTATAGGACCAGCAGCATCGTTTTTAGTTCCCGCTAGAGGTCTGATTTCAGGGGTCTTTTCTCTTTAGGAGGAAGATGTGGCGATAAAATGATTACTGAAAAATGTCAGAGCTGTAAGAAAAAGCAGAAGGCAAGTCCACGAACTGCTCAGAAGTATAAATATAAGTTTTTCAGGTCAACAGTAAAAGCACCAGAAATTGGTATGTGTTATGTGTATAATGTTCATGTTCTTTTTATCCACAGACTGATGCTGTTTATGCTAATGTATCCCACAATAACAAAGCCGGAACAGCACATGTCCAGATCAACACTGGAGAGGAAACCGAATATGCCTGCATTAAAAAAAAAACAACAACAAAAAAAGTAGAAGTAAATAAATAGAGTATAGCGGTACCTCAGCATATGAATTTAATCCATTACAGAGGAGAATTACAGAGAAAGGGCATTTTCCGATAAGAAATAATGTAAATACAGATAACCTGTTTCAGCCACCCAAGTAATATTACCAATATTATACCATTTCATATAATACATATAAAAACACACATAATACATATAACACACCAAAACATCAAAACATTAGAGAAGACATTTAATTAAGACAGTACATTTAAATAGGAAATAAATAGACATTAAACCACACTTAACCCTAATTTATTATTCCTCTTGTCACCGGTCAGTTGTTTTTTGGTTCTAGATTTTTACTTTAGTGAGACTTTCTCTTCAAATCATGAGTAGAATTCCCATGGAATCTCAGCTGACCATGCTTAATAAAAAAAAGCCACAAAGGCCAAAAGG
Source organism: Clarias magur (assembly GCA_013621035.1). Lineage (NCBI taxonomy): Eukaryota > Metazoa > Chordata > Actinopteri > Siluriformes > Clariidae > Clarias > Clarias magur. Next base: position 56,292 of record QNUK01001059.1, read on the forward strand.
CCAATGCTTTGTTGTTTATGCACTTACAACTTCTTCCCAGCGTTGCCTAAGACTCTGGATCTGTCTATCTCTAATATGTAACAAACAACTGGATTTCCACTGACGCAAACAAGTTTTGATTGGCTACGGGGAGTACACACAACCGGATGTATGAGGTACTACTGTAATGCTGAAAACATACAGTATATTGAATACACACCATGGTGAGCACAAGATTCACAATATTGGCTTAGTTTATTTTACTGTGATTTTTTTTTTTTGCAATATAATTTACCATAAATAGCAGATGTAATCTTGTAAATAATATTTTGATAGCATTTGTAATTTTTTTTTAGAGGTACCATTCTTACTGTATATTTCATTACTATTAAAAAGTTTAGAAATGTCTTATCATCATCCTGTTTGTGTAAGAAGAAATTTCTTCTCATCTTCTTACAATCAATGGGAAAGAGGGGATATATAAATTTACGCATTGTTTACACTAAGTTGAACTCAGCCAAGTAAACCCCCTATTTAGTAATCGAAGAGTGATTCACAGATGAGAAAAATCAACACCAGTTTTGCGTGATGCTGTGACATAAATTGCTGTGACAAATGTATGGCTGGACAGACATACATACAGACTGGTTTTGACTCTTCCAATTTATGAAATGTAAAGATATCACCAAGAGCCATTATGAAGGCTTTACAAAATACACTCACCTAAAGGATTATTAGGAACACCATACTAATACGGTGTTTGACTGAACTGTCAGAACTGCCTTAATTCTATGTGGCATTGATTCAACAAGGTGCTGAAAGCATTCTTTAGAAATGTTGGCCCATATTGATTGGATAGCATCATGCAGTTGATGGAGATTTGTGGGATGCACATCCACGGCACGAAGCTCCCGTTCCATCACATCCCAAAGATGCTCTATTGGGTTGAGATCTGGTGACTGTGGGGGCTATTTTAGTACAGTGAACTCATTGTCATGTTCAAAAAACCAATTTGAAATGATTCGAGCATTGTGACCTGGTGTATTATCCTGCTGGAAGGAGCCATCAGAGGATGGGTACATGGTGGTCATAAAGGGATGGACATGGTCAGAAACAATGCTCAGGTAGGCCGTGGCATTTAAACGATGCCCAATTGGCACTAAGGGGCCTAAAGTGTGCCAAGAAAAGATCCCCCACACCATTACACCACCACCAGCCTGCACAGTGGTAACAAGGCATGATGGATCCATGTTCTCATTCAGTTTACGCCAAATTCTGACTCTACCATTTGAATGTCTCAACAGAAATCGAGACTCATCAGACCAAGCAACATTTTTCCAGTCTTCAACTGTCCAATTTTGGTGACTGTCCTATTTGTAGTGGAGATGAGTGGTACCCGGTGGGGTCTTCTGCTGTTGTAGCCCATCCGCCTAAAGGTTGTGCATGTTGTGGCTTCACAAATGCTTTACTGCATACCTCAGTTGTAACGAGTGGTTATTTCAGTCAAAGTTGCTCTTCTATCCGCTTGAATCAGTCGGCCCATTCTCCAATGACCTCTAGCATCAACAAGGCATTTTCGCCCACAGGACTGCCGCATACTGGATGTTTTTCGCTTTACACACCATTCTTTGTAAACCCTTGAAATGGTTGTGCATGAAAATCCCAGTAACTGAGCAGATTGTTAAATACTCAGAGCGGCACGTCTGGCACCAACAACCATGCCACGCTCAAAATTGTTTAAACCACCTTTCTTTCCAATTCTTACATTCAGTTTGGAGTTCAGGAGATTGTCTTGACCAGGAGCACACCCCTAAATGCATTGAAGCAACTGCCATGTGATTGGTTGATTAGATAATTGCATTAATGAGAAATTGAACAGGTTTTCCTAATAGTCCTTTAGGTGAGTGTATATAGCACACAAATCTCAATAATAACTGTACTTGGTTTATTTTATTTTATTGTCTACTTTCCCCCTATAAATCCTGGGGTATGTTTTAGCTGTCTGTTACTGTTATTGTGTGCAATTTTCCTTGAGATTAATAAAGATTTATCTTCTTGTCACGAACTGGTATGACATGCAGTTCAGGCGGTTGTTATTGCCGTGGGCAGAAAGGGCAGGCATAGGCAGTAGAGGTTGATTTAAACATAAAAGTCTTTATGTACAGAACAATTAAACAACACTTAGGGCTCTAGACAAACATACACATCCACACAGTCTCTAGAAACATGTACAGGACATTAAGCATTTCAGACCATATTAGCATTTCAGACCCCTGTTAAGCATTTCAGACCGCTTAGGACTGACACAAGAGCTTAGGACTGACACCAGAGCTTAGGACTGACACCAGAGCTTAGGACTGAACGAGACGAGAAGACCAGAGACTGAACAAGACGAGAAGACCAGAGACTGAACGAGACGAGAAGACCAGAGACTGAACGAGACGGGACGACCAGAAGCTGAACGAGACGGGAAGACCAGAGGCTGAACGGAATGGGAAGACCAGAGCCTGAACGGGACGGGAAGACCAGAGACTAAACGGGACTGGGAGACCAGAGACTGAACGGGACTGGGAGACTAGAGACTGAACGGGACAGGAAGCCTAGAGACGGGACAGGAAGACTAAAGACTAAATGGGTCTGGGAGACTAGAGATGGGACAGGAAGACTAAAGACTGAACGGGACTGGGAGACTAGAGACCGAACAAGACCGGAAGACTAGAGACGGGACAGGAAGACTAGAGACTGAAGAGGACTAGGAGACTAGAGACTGAACGGGACTGGGAGACTAGAGACTGAACGGGACTCACACTAGAGGCTAGGGGACCGCGCTAGTGGCTAGGGGACCACAATAGTGGCTAGGGGACCGCGCTAGTGGCTAAGAGAGTACTCAGGAAGCTAAGAGAGCACACAGGAAGCTAGGGGAGCACACAGGAGGCTTGGGAAACGCCCTGGAGGTTTGGAAACACAGATAAATGAACACAAATAAATGAACTGAATAAACCAAACAAATACACTTACACATCTTACAAATCACAAAACACATCAGAGCCCAACTAAACAAATATAAATAAAAATAAAACATAATCAAATCAAAACCAAACCGAACCAAACCAAACTACATGCCCACTGACAGGATTAATGCTTGACCCAGTTTCCCAGAACAACCAGCTATTTATAACAATACTAATGATCTACCTCGGTTCAGGTGAGCTCCAGCATCACCTGACCGAGGTGCCTGGTCTGGGAAACTGAGTCGACTAACAAAAACTACAAAACAAAAACAAACGTGCACACAGCAGCCTCTGGTGGTAGTCCTTTACATTTATCTTCAGCCATTCATGTCGAGACAGCACAATGCATAATGCGGTACAGTATTGATTAAAGGTGAAGCTGCAGGAAGACTGTTATCTCACATAACCACTTTTTACAATTGTGGTAAATAGACAAGCATCTCAAAACTTATAATGCCTTGAACCATGATGCAGGTATGCTAAGAAAAGGAACCTGAGGCTCCAGTGACCACTATTTGTAAGACAGAGCTTGTTTTTCCCCAAGACATCTTAGTTTGCACTCATAAATTACTTTCTCCTTATAGATCCAGATTTTTGTGCCACAGGTGCCTGAGAAATGGTTATTTTACATATCTCCTGTACAACAACAATTGATATACAACTATTATTCTAATTTTTTAACATTTTTGATTTCTGATACCAAGACATTGGGCTTAACTGCTGTGTGCAGATGTTCATTTTTGTGCTGTAGCTCTGGGATTCCCAATGCTGCTTGTTCCCTGGGTGATTCTCTAGTAGCTGGACTTGTTGAAAAACAAGAAACTGTCAGAGGAAAAGAAAATGAAAAAAGTGAGGTTGGCTATCAACAACATCTACACATTTCCGAATAACCAAAAGTTGTGTCTCTGGGCCAGTCCGTGCATCAAGTGCCTCAGGCTGCCTCTGAGCTTCTGACTATGTATTTTTTTGTTATGTATGAGTGCATGCAGGAGCACACTAGCTGATGGTGCTGTTTGTTAAGAGTCGGGCTGGACATGCTGAATAATGACAAATGCTGCAGTGCTGTCTTTTTTTTTGGTCTCATCTGGAGCTGTGTGCTAATCACGGACCAACCTTGTCTTTAACTACAGAACTGATTTGCTCAGGCTGGTAAAATCCCAATCACCCCTCCGCGCAGAGACAGCTGGGCAACAAGGACCCTCAGGTTTTGCCATTTGCAACGACGATTGCTGTTGCATCAGCACAGTTGAACATGTGATTGCCGTTATCATTGAGAGTGGCAAAACCTTGGGATCACAGTGACGACAGCTGTCGCATCCTTGATTGTTGAATTGGTGACAGGATCACGGCCCGGTCCAGCCAATGTAGCCAATGTCTAAAGCCAATGTAGCACAAATTTTTTGAAAGATTCAATGTAGCCACAATAAAAAGGTATCCGGACACCCAGTGCATCACGGTGTACTTAGTTCAAGATAATTTTTTGTGAATTTGCGGTCTCAATTTGTGCCCTTTTTTGTAAATCTGTGTTCCCAGATCAGAATCTAATCAAGCATCTGTGGGATGCGTTGGACACACATGAGGTACCCAAACCTAGGTGGTTTTAATAAAGTTATTTGTTTTTGTGTCAACACTACCCTTATATACTTATCCCAAGTATAGTGTGTCCCAAGTATTATTCCAAGATGAATGGCCAAAAGCAAATTGGCCACCTACCATCCTGCTCACCAGGGAGGCCCAGCAGGCCTGGTTCACCCATCATGACCTTTGTGGCCCAATGTGCCCTCTCTGCTACACTGTGGACTGGTAAAAACCCTAAAGGGATGCTTGACTGGCTCTTCCACATGAGCAAATTCTGATTACAACCTGATCAGCTGATGGCAATTGAGGTAGTCAAGCAAGTGACTCCTGAAGAAATGAAAACAGTTGGCATGTGAGTACTTGCCCCTACTCAGGGAATGAGAAATCAGAAACATTTCTGTTCCAGCTACCTCCACCATGACCAAGATTCCAGCAGCTGTGGCCCAGAAACAAGTGACTCAACTGGGTGCCATTGCCTCAAGCAGGCACCCTGCAGAAAAAAATTATGTCAGCCAAGTCTGATCCCTCATTTCTTTGCCAATGAAGTCATGACTGTTTGTCTGCAGTTCTGTGTTTGTTACAACAGTGTTGCTATAGTTCTGTGTGTGTCACAAAACACACAGATTAGGCTGAACCAGGTGGCTCATTCTGTTTTTGACTACACCATTGATTTTCGTATGTTGGCAGCTTTGTGTGGTCGGGATGATCAAGCACTCTTTGACGTGTTTCTTCATTGGCCCTCAGATATAGCTAAAGATGAGCTGTCAGTGTGTGAGCTACCACCAAACCCCCTACAGACAAGAACCCTACAATTAGGCAGCATGTATCAACACTCACAAGTGTCTCAGACAGCAGGAGCAGTGCCTGAAACTTAGGCCACAGCCACACTCAGTTTTCTCCACCACCCTGGAAAATCCCTCAAACCAATGCAGATGGGGATGGGACAAAGGGGCATGCTTCTACTCTGGTCATTTGGGTAATTTTTCACAGAACTGTCCATTAAAACGACAGGCCCAGGGGGCCAAGATATTTAAACATTTCCCAACCACTGACATACTGTTTCCCAATAACCCTGACACATATAAACCAGCCCCATGGCACATATGTACTGTTGGATTCTGGGGCACACCAAAATTATATCTGCTCATCACTGGCGACTCTCCTTGATAGTCCCTCCACACCTCTGTGTCACCTGCTCATTGTCAATGCTCCCGAAGGCTGTTACCTTGCCCCATCACCCTTTGCACAGTACCAGTTACCTTGCATTTCTTTACAAACCACTCATAAGTGATCTCCTTCTTGGTCATTAAGAGCTCTCATGCTCTTGTATTAGGCTTCCCCTGATTACAATTACACATTCCTCCCATAGATTGGGTCAGGAAAAGAGTTTTAAAATGGAGTGTTTTCTATCTGTCTTCATGTCTCCGCTCCATATCCAAAAGGCCCCCACCTTCTCTGCAGGAGGAATACCCTAACCTCTCAAACATCCCAGTTGAGTAACATAATCTAAGTTTTTAGCACATCTCATGCTCTCGCAACCCCCTCATTGCTCATATGACTGTGCTATTAACCTCCTCCCTGACACTTTATTGTGGAAAAGAAGGACAAATCCCTCCAGCCCTGTATCGATTATAGGGGGCTAAACAAGATCACAGTTAAGAACTATTAGCCATTCTATCTCTCATCTTCAGCCTTCAAGTTGCTTTAGGGTGTAAGGATAACTTTTATTTGATACTTCATTCAGACCTAGATTTCTGCTGCAGTATTCTTGACTGCCCTTATATCCACAAAATCATTGTTTTGCTGGGATTCACTGGCTTACAAGGCTTTTGAGGAAATCAAATGTCATTTCACCTCTGCCCCATACTCACCTTCCCTGATTTGCTCCTCCAATTTGCTGTGGTCAATACAATGGAGACAGAAATTGAAAATGCATTTTGTGTAAACTCAACCTCTGTTCCTTCCTCTCTCACCCTCTCTCTCCAATGTAATAATGGTTTTGGGAAGCTTACATTTGAGGAGTGGAGACACTGGCTTGAAGGGGGCAGAACATCCTTCCTTGGTCTGGAAACCTAGAATATCTAAGGTTAATCAAGAGACCTAACTCTCATCATGCACAATGGTCATTGTTGTTTTCTAGGTTTAACTTCACATCATCCTACCACCTGAGTTCCAAGAATTTATATTTTTAGATTCTTTCAGTAGGTCTCTTTCCCTTTGGACAAGGCCACCCAAGAAACCATTTTTCCTTTCCATTGTCTCATGGCTACTACTCATCTGGAGATAGAAAATGTGGTACTACATGAACTTGAACAAGATCTGGGCCCCAGCAGTGTTCCCTCAATCAACTCTGTCAGTCACACATTTTTGTTGATTTTATCATAGAACTACCATCCTCAGACAATAACACTTGCATCATGACAGTGGTGCATCAATTACTTCAAGTCTGCTTACTTCATCCCACTGTGTAAACTCCCATCCACTGAAAAAACAGCTGAACTCTTGTTGTCTTATATTTCCTGGCTCCATGGTCTCCTGGTTTATGTCATTTTAGACAGGGATCTGCACACTTTTGGAAGGCCTTCTGCAAATTTATTAGTGCCACACCCAGCCTCATAGGGCTTCCACCTTCAGAGTAATGGACTGACCGAACGGGTCAATCAGGAGCTAGAGACATCTCTAAAGTCTATGGCATCGGACAGCCTCATGGAGTACATTACACCTATTATTGTCACTATATGTCACCTTCCAATGCTGGCTGGACTACCAACCACTTCTGTTCCCCACTCAAGAGAAGAAAGTCAAAGTACAAGAGAAGAAAGTCAGGCCAAGCATTTTTGTCACTGCAAATGGACAGGGCAACAAACTTACTCTCAACTGCTGCAGTTCAGGGAAACCAGGGACGCAGCCTACAATACCTAGTGGACTGAGAGGGGTACATACCTGAGGAGAGATACCATCCATCTTTATTCTTGACAATTTGTTGATTGTTGTTCTAAAATGCTATATTGAAAAGCCAAATAATGTTTTAAAAAACAAAACCTTAAATAGCACAAACTAAGACTATTACAGTGGTTAAAACAAATAACGTTATCTGTCCTGCAAAAAGATATGGTGCAAAGTGGAAACAGTGCAAATAGGAGTAGTGCAAATGAGCTTTCAGATTGTTTAAAGTGACATATGTTTTCAGTTCTTTATGAAAAGTAAAGTACTGAACAGTCCAATGCTGCACCAGTGACTGTTGACATGTGTGTTCTGTTCTTTATTCCTGGGATGAGATAGTGGACAAACCAATGTTGCATAAGGTGACAGGTGCAAGTGAGTGTGTGTGAAATGGAGGAGTCAGAGTACAAAAGTGGAAAAGGCCGAAGAGCAAAGGCGAGGTCGAGCTGGGAGGGAGTTGAACTTCCTGATCGTCTGATGGATCAAGCTCTCCTTCAGTCTGCTGGTCCTGGCCTGGGGCCTCTGTAGTCTCCTCCCTGATGGAAGCAGACTGATGACGCTCTGAGTTGGGTGGGTAGGGTCACAGGCGATGCTGTGCGATTTTTATGTGAGGCGGGTGTTGTAAATATCATGGAGGGAGGGGAGAGAGACACCAACGATCTTCTCAACTGCTCTCACTATGCGCTGGAGCATCTTTTAGGATGTATTGTAGGCGCTGTACCACACAGTGATGCAGCTGGTCAGGATGCTCACACAAAGTTCACATAATGGGTGTCAGGGCTCTGGCTCTTCTCAGCTCGTGGAGAAAGTAGCTACAATGCTATGCTTTTATAGGCAGTGCTGCAGTGTTGGTGGTCCAAGAGAGATCCTCTGTGATGTGCACACACAGGAACTTAGTGTCACTAAGCACTAAGTGTCCAGTGGTACTCACCTTACTCTTGTAGTTAGTCTCATCTCTGTTGCTAATGAGACCCATGAGTATAGCGTGAAGAGGAGGGGGCTCAGCACACATCCTTAGAGTGATGTTGCTGGAAGTGTTATTGCCGATCCGTACTGCCTGAGGTCTGCCAGTCCAGCAGCCAGTTGCACAGAGAGGTGTTGAGCCGCAGCTGGATCAGTTTATGAGTGAGTTGTTGTGGAATAATCGTGTTGAATGCTGAGCCGAAAACAGTGAACAGCATTCTAATGATTCTAATGAGTCGTTGCTTTTGAGGTGGGTGAGTGCACAGTGGAAGGCAGTAGCAATGCCATCATCGGTTGAGCAATTGGACAGATATGCAACTGGAAGGGATCCAGGGATGGAGGAAGGGAAGACTTGATATGCTACATGACTAGCCATTCAAAGCACGTCATAATGATAGGAGTAAGTGCAACTGGGCAGAAGTCATTAAAACGGGAGGGAGATGTTTTCTTTGGTACGATGATTATGGTGGTAGCTTTGAAGCATGGTGGTATATTAGCCTAACTTAGTGAGATGTTAAAAATGTCCGTAAAGACATCAGTGAGTGCCCCTGCACAGTCTCTCAGTACGTAGCTAGGAATGTTGTCAGGACCCGGGTCATTGCGTGCGTTGTTCCTGCAGAAGGATTTTCTCACTGTTGTGCTTTTCAAAGCGAGCAAAGAATGCATTTAGCTCATTCAGCAGAGAGAAAGAGCTGTCACATGTCTGCAGTGGAGACTTGTAATCATTGATGGTCTGTATCCTGTGCTACAGGCTCCATGTGTCTCTGCTATCGCTGAAGGGATGGGTTATCCTATTGGAGGTCTCTTTGCTTGCTTGATGCTGCGGGTCTGGTTGGCCCTAGTTGTCTTCAGGGCCGCCGCATCTCCAGTTTTGAAGGCAGCATTCCATACCTTCAGTAGTCTGTTGACCTCTGCTTTAGCCACGGTTTCTGATTTTCCTGGACAGTGATGGTCTTTGTAATCGTTACCTCATCAATGCACTGGTTGATGGAGGCAGTGGCGGTTTCTGTATACTCCTGAAGGTCTGTGGAGTTGTGTGTTGCAGCCTTCTTAAATATATGTGGTGTTAATGCAGTTCTGGAGTACCTCAGAAGACACTTTCTTTATAATCATAACCTCCACCAGGGAAGAGCAGTACTTACAGACCACAACAGTGTTGTGACACCATGCATCACTGATGTAAAAACAAGGTCTGCAGACACAGGTCTTACCACTCTCAATGAGAGCTCTATCCGCTCTGTACACTACAAAATTCCCAGTGTTGATTTAACACCCCAAGTGTTTATATATGACCTAATGGTCACGAATGTACTCTAAAAGTGTTAAATCAACACTCTCTGTGGTAATTCAAGACTAAGGATTTTGCTGTGTAGCATGTTAGTTGGTCAAGCTGAACGCCGCTATCCGAAATTCTGTTCTTGAGCCATGTTTCGGTAAATAATAAAACATAACAATCTCTTACAGTACTTTGGGCTGAGTGTAGACGTTGAATGTGATCCACTTTATTGTCCAAAGAGCATAGGTTAGCCAGTATGATGGTAATAATAGCCAGCTTGTGTGGGTTAGCTGCTAACCTAACTTGGCTACATCTGTCCCCTCTTCTGCTTCCTCTCATGCCGCCTGTAGCACCTCCACTCTGGGCCGGGTGCAGGAGTGGGGGTCGGAGATGACAAAGTCCTCAGAAGCAGATCAATGTCCCACAGGTCTTCCATGTTCGCTCAGTTTAATTTTAAAAATGTGGATCTGTCGATATCTAACAGGAACTCACGACTGTATATGAGCTTAAAGACAGATGGACGTGCTGAAGACACACAAAAACACTGCGACTTACAAGACATAAAACACGAAAACACTGTTGGTTTGGGAGAGAGCGAAACCGCAGCATGTACACGTGCTGCCACTGCATAAATGTAATCTACTGTCATGTAATGAGTGAGCCATTATCCAGAAATTAGGAAAACATCAAACAGTAATAAATGCCAGCCTACCAAAATTACTCCAAGAGCACAATAACAACTCATCAAGGAGCGCAGGAAAAAACTTTTTTTTTTAACTTTAGGCCTCATTTGCCTCAGTTAAGGTCAGGGTTCATGAGACAAAAAGAGTATCCATGGGAGAGTTCCAAGGCAAAAGCTGGACGAAAAGAACTGACGAAAAAGAACACAAAAAAGATTCATCTCTCATTTCCAATAAAGCAGATGCTATTACATATTGTAGGTTAAACTCTACAATGTGGCTAAATTAAAACAATTCTGAAAAGAAAAATGAGACAAAATTCCGCCACATTGATATGAAAAACGTATCACCTGTTATTACAAATGCTTAATTGCAAATATTACCACCTGGGTTGCAAAACTAGTAATTAGGTTTATTGGTGTCACAGTTTGCGCCAGTGATGGGTGTGTGCCTTAATCTGTTGTTGCTCCTCACTCACTCCGTAGCCCACTAGGTAGGTGGCCGCCCCTTCTGCAGGTGCAAAGAGGCAGGGCCATCGCAAAAGGGCACAGCTTTTAAAATATCATTGTTAATGGATCTCTGTCTTTTCCCACGCATTAAAAATGGTGGGATGTGTAGCTTGAGGTCCGGAGTCAAGCGGTGAACACTAATAATGTGGAAGAGTGGCACACAAGCAAAGTGATGTAATGCAGCTAGGGACTACAAAGGCATAGAACCAAATATCGCTGTTGGATCACCATCTACCATTCTAGAGGAAAAGGCTGCAGTGTCTTCAAGTTCCCTGGTCCCTGTCCGTCGCTCGACAACCTCGTGCCCGCATGGCACTGCCTCCAGACCTGCACATGCCCACCTTCACAAACATGCACAACCTATTTCTGTCCTACCTCCTTAAACCATTTCACTTTTCAAAAAAAAAATGACCATTGTTTCCCTAAGACCTCGCCTCGTGTTCTTGTGTCTGTGGTGCCACCCATGCATTAAACCCGTTAGAGGAGGAAATTTCCTTCTTCACATAGGCAGGTTTGGACACCTTTTTTAAAATAATAAATAAAATCATTATTTAACAAATGCATTTTGTGTTTTTGTATTTAAAGACTGTGTACTTGACCTTTGACTTTTGACCACCACAATGCACTTACTTTATTACTGAATCTAAATGTATATTTCTGCAATTTTTGAATGCATTTCCTCAAGGTGTTCCTGAGATATCATTTTCACAAAACAAACAGATCGATGGACAACTCAAAAATAAAATGCCTCTGGCTATAGCTGTCCCTTGCACAGAGGCATAAGAAGGCAACATAAAAACACTGAGAAAAATTGTTTCTAAGATGAATGATGATACTATGAAGTATGATATAAAAACATGTATTAATTCATCATTTATTTATTCCTATATAAAATTATATATACATGACTAAATATGTTATAATAAATCCTAAAAAGAGTGATGAAAAAAGTTCCGATGAAGAAATGACACAAGCGTTTGAAAACCAAAGTACATAAAAGAGAGACACACAGGCAATGTGACAGGATGTGCTTGGTGATTTAGTGCAGAAGACTCAGTGATGATGAAGTGCTTGTATCTTTTGGCTGTTGTGTTTCACATGGCTGCAGGTGAGTGACGTTATTTTCTATTTTCTATTACAGAAAGGAGAGAGAATATTAGCCAGTTCTTCTTTGTGTAGTTCATGTGCTTTCTGTCCAGGCTGGGTTTACAGAAGGCCGTAGTTCCTGAACAACCAAACCAAACAAGAACTTTACTTACCACAGTGTAATAATATTAAAAGGGCCAAGAGATATTAACACATTCAATTGAAATATTTGATTATGGCTTCATATTTCATCAATATAATGATACTAAAATGCTACATTCTAGTTAAAGTGTCCAAAGACAGCAGTATTCTTTATATGCAAGGAGGTCGCTTTATACATCATATCTTTATACATCATGTCTTGTATACTAATGAAGAGAGGTGGGCTAATGGATAAAGAGGATTCTACACTTATACTTACTGTGTATGTTTTTATACATTTACTTAATTATGTCTCTCATAATCTCTGTTTTATTGAATGTATCTATTACAATGGACATAAAAAAATAAGTGAAAGACAACTTCAATGTGTGGTCGTAAAACTGTGGTCGTAGCTATAAATAGATGCATGTGAATTTTACAGCATTACCTGCTGTCCCTTTGTCAGTAACCACCATCTTCACTTCCTACATTATACTTTATTATTATTATTATTATTATAACAAATAGTTAGCACACACATATCCGTTGGACTGAACTGTGTATCACACTGGTTTGTTGCTCAGACACAAAAAAGACTGAATAACCCAGCTTTCAACATACAGTATAAATTATTTCCTCACTCACTCTCAACCTGCACTGCAGCCTACGAAAAAACATGGTTTTCTATAGCCTGCTATAACACACCAGCAAAAATAAATTGCTCCTGGTTAAGTTTTAATTTGTGTGTGTGGTTTCAAAAACTGACTGGTATACAATACAGGGAGAATTTTTGATATACACTATGAAAATGTTGTTTTTGTTAGTGTAGGTGTTGAGGTGAATGGAGTGGGTAGATGTGTGGAAACTGTTTAATGACGAGGAACAATTTGTTCAACCCCGTGACTTTTTTGTCCCCTCTCACCATCAACTGTGAGCTTTCTACTGACAGAAGTTCTGTTTGATACTGAAGCTCCAGAGCTCGTGTCGAGCACAGGAAGCAGCCCTCACTAAAGCCTGGTGTCAAGGCTTGTATCGGTTTCCTGAGAATTTTGCTTCGACACTTCCTGGGTGTCCGCACTTCAAAAGAACACAAAGCCCTCTTGTTTGCTTTGCACATTAGTGCTGAGGGGAGTGCTTATGCATGTGCTTGTGTTTGTGTATCACATTTTGTAACCACTTTTACTTCCTAAATGATTCCAATATATTATCTTTATTTTATATACTTCCCAATACACCATCTAAATGACAACATGTGTTTCTTAATAACAATATGTTACACAATAGACTAGAATATTTTTGGAAGTTGCATGTTTATAACACCATTTTTATTAATAAAAATGATACTTTTTTCAAATCCCTGCTGAGGGTGATGAAAACCACAAACCACACAGCACATTTTTGGCACCTAACTTGCAGTATACGCACACACACACACACACACACACACACACACACACACACACACACACACATACATTATCATTGACATATATATATATATATATATATATATATATATACACACATTAAATTATCTGTATATTCTATAAGCAGTGTTGGGTAGTAACAAGTTACATTTACTTAAGTAACTTTTTATTTATTTATTTACTCCTATGAGTAGTTTTACTGCATCATACTTTTTACTTTTACTTGAGTAGATTTGTGAAGAAGAAACGCTACTCTTACTCCGCTACATTCGGCTCCACTCGACCCGTTACTTTTCTAACCGTTTATTCTACACATTAGATATTCTTTCTGTTTGCCAGAGAAATGTAGCCGATGGATCTACCACGTGACTGTTTCATCAATCACATGTAGCAGCAGTAATCACATGACTCCGTTTGACCAATCCGCCGCAATAACGATACCCGCATGGAATCAAATGACCACACAGAAGGGAGGAGGGAGGAGGCTTGTCTTCAGCAGTGGTAGACAGTGAAATAAACATGTCGCGTTTAGTTTAGCTGTTATAATTAGCCAATAAACTAGAGGCTAAAAAATATATAATACTTACAGTGTATGTTTTTACACTTTTACAGAATAATATCTCTCACAATCTGGTTTACTGAATGTATGTGTAATAACCCAAAGTTTTATTTGGGTGTTTCTTAATAGTCACGCTGCAAGATGTTGTGTGTTGCATACAGTAAGAGCCCCTGTGCAGGAACTCAGAAGAGGAGTCTGAGCTGCAGGAGTCATTTTCAGCACACTCTTTTCACATATTTTCCTTTTTCTTTTTAACACACTTTAAGTAGGCATGCAGCCAGATAGTGTGTATTTCTCCCGATTGTTATCATGGTGGTGTTGCCTAGACACTGTGAACCTTATTCAGTCATACCCAATACTAAAATAATATTACATAATTATCTGAATCCTTGATTTAAGTTATCTCAAAATGTATTTTCCATATAAACTCATTAATAGTTTTTTTTTTTTTTTGATTGACCTGAAAAATAAGTTTTTTTTGTTGTTGTTGTTGTTCCTTTAGGCTGCCTTCTTTCTGCTGATAATCTGACAGAAATCACAGGATGGCAAGGTGGTTCAGTGCTGTTACCCTGCTCCTGCTCTGACCTGAACACCAAACCGCAGAAACTCACCTGGGAGACCTACAGAACAGGACGTTTGATAGAAGTGTTAAATAATGAACACTACAGTGGCAGATTACAGCTGTTTAATAACACTTCCCCTGCTAATCTGTCTCTGCTCATATCTGACCTAAAAGAAGAGGATCAGCAATTCTACAGGTGCAGGACTGAGGAGAAACTCAAGGACATCATGCTTTATGTTAAAGGTAAAGCATTTAAATTCTTAATAAATGTTGTGTCTACGTAACAGCAGAGTTGATTACCATTAAGCCAGTTACCATAACTAAATCTCAGTGTCATATTGATTATATGGCTTGAATCTATGCACATATTTCTCAGTCTAATCTAATCTATGATTGCAGAGGTAAACACACACATACACACACACAAAAAAAACACTGATCAACATAAAATTTGTAGTGTATAGACCTAAAAGATTTATTAACTGTGTGTGGGGCATATAAAATAGGATAAACATCTGGCTCGTGCCAGTCTCGCTTTGTTTCCGCTGTGTTTATGCGTTTGTTGTGAAACTTAAAAAGTGAATCCGTTAATATACGCTCATGCCAGTCTCAGAGAGAGATTTCCTTTTTTCCTGTTAAAACGGTGTTTTCGTTGTGTGTGTGTGTGTTTGTTGTGAATCTTAAAAAGCGAGGTGGGGAGAGGGAGGAGGAGTGTTATTGTGTAAAACGAGACGAGGGAAGGGGCTAATTCCACACACACACGCACACACACACACACTGTGCGCACCAATGGAAACACTTATCTGTCAGGATTTATTTGTACTTTTTTTTTAAAGGTAAAGTGCAGATTAATTAGTTTTATTTTCATTTTATAGATTGTATTAATTAATTTTATGTATTTATTTTTTGGGGCTGTGGAACAAATAATTTGAGTTTTCATTATTTCTTATGGGAAATGATGATTTGGTTTATGAGTGTTTTGGAATACGAGCCCACTTCCGGAACGCGTCATGCTTGTAATCCAAGGTTCCACTGTGTGTGTGTGTGTGTGTGTGTGTGTGTATATTTTTTTTCTGAGATGTATAGTCTTAACTGTTTTTTTTTTTTCAATTTTAAGAACATGTTAGCTGAAATAAAATACATAAAAAAACAATCTGAAACATTATTTAAGATTTTATTGTTATTGGAATAAAAGGTAGGTCAGAATAGGTTCAGTATTGTGTATCAGAGCCCTGATATTGGATTCATGTAGAGAATTGAAATATGTGATTGGCACATATAAAAAATCTTCTCTGGTTTGCAGCATAAAATTAATACTTGCAGAACTTTTATTAATAACTGTAAATAAAATGTTCTGTTTACAGGCTGTGAGCTGGTGAAGAAGACAGGGGTAGAGCATGTGACTGTGTTCACAGGAGAGTCTGTAGTTCTGCCCTGCGTCTGTACTGACATACAGAACAAATCACAGGGTCTAAAATGGCAGTTCTTCAGAATCAATCAATATCAGGAGGTTTACCCTAAACAGACTGGACATCACAGAGACAGAGTCAAACTGGTCAGTAACAACTCTCCAGGAAACCTCTCTCTACTCATATCACACCTGACTGAAGAGGACCAGGGAGACTACAGATGTTCTGTACATGGTGACAGAAAAGATATCAGACTATCTGTTAGAGGTACTTTTTTTTACTGACTGTGAGCATGCTTTACTCCAGGGGCATATGCCATATTACTAACAGTGATCATTAGTTTTAATATGTGTTGTCTTTTTTGTAGGAAGAAAAGAAACTTCAATAAACTTGAGGAAAACAAACACAACACCTTCATCAAAGCCTCAGAGTAAAACCACAAACTCTCCACCTGCATCATCCTCAACAACACTCAAACAAGATTCACAGCAAACACACAGCAACCTCCCTCTAAGTGACAAAATTTCTCATATTTAATCAGCAATGAACACCACTTATTAACTATATTAACATATTTATCAGCATTTTGGTTGTGTTTTTTTACACAGTTTTTGGAATTTCGGTAGTTTTATTGTTGGTGATACTCACTGTAGTGGCATTGATTTGTTGGAGATGCAGAGGTAAACACACACACAGACACACAGACACAGACACACACACACACGCACACGCACACACGCACGCGCACACACGCACGCACGCGCACACACACACACACACACACACACACACACACACACACACACAAACAAGATTGATTAACTGAAAGATTTTACACCAAGAACCTATAAAACTAGTAACACTTCTGTAATTCTCTCTTAATAAGGAAAATGTAATTCTGCAGTTACCAACAGACGTGTGACTTCTGAGGTCTTTTCTCTTTAGGACAAAGACACAGAGAGAAAGTAAATACTGACGAATATGGAGAATATCAAGACTGTAAAATAATGCAGAAGGCAAGTTCTTCAACTGCTCAGATATATAAATATAAGTTGCGTTATTTGGGGTCAACAGTAAAAACATAGGAAATTTACAGTATATATGTGTTCACATTCATATAATGTCCACGTCTTTCCACAGACTGTACCTGATGCCATTTACGCTAATATAACCTACATTCACACAGCCAGAGCAGCATGCACCCAGACTGATGCAGAAGAAGAAAATGAATATAGCATTATAGCAAACTAATCCTGAGTATATAAAAATCTTGCATTGAAATTTTATTTTTAGAAGGCTTTCATCATCATTCTACTTTTGGAAGAGGACTGCTGTCCACGATCTAGTTTGTGACCTCATGTGGAAATCTGCCTGGACTGAATATGTATTCTGAAACTGTCCTAGTGCTTACACTGTAATTTATTAATGCATTTGCGACAGAGTGCTTGAATGTACAGTGTAGTATCACACTGTCACAAAGGACAATTTTACTCAGAACTCAGAAGACAAAGTGTAAATTTCATTGCAGCAATGAAAATCACAATTTAGTTTCTATTACGTCTGAGAGGTTTCTGATGTTTCTCCTAAAATTCACTATAAATAGGTGACACAGGACAATTAGCAAGCTAACCTCCACTCATTAATTGATCCTTTATTCCCATTCAGAGAAGAAAGTACAATTGTAGAACTGCATACAGTATAGCAGTGTATATACTCCACAACTCCTCTGAGGGTGTTCTTGGTGTTGGATCATTTGGGTGTGGGGCTTGTTAGGTGGAGGGCTGCACAGTGGGCTGTGGTGCATGTGGTGTTCTTTTGCCTTTCTAATACGGACAGCAACAATTACAGAATTCACAGAACATATAATTTGGGTAATGCCATTAAGGCTTCAATTAATAATTTTCAGTCTGTTCGTTCAACTTAGAAATATATAATAAAAATATATTCATTATATTTTTATAAAAGCCTCATGTGCTCTTTCTCAGCTAAATATAAGATGCATGAATGAGGGTGGAATGACAAATTGTGTCCATATATAGAGCTCTGTGATTTCTCTGCCTAAGATTAAAAAGAGGTACAAAAGTTGTTCATTGTTTTAGAGATTATATAGAGCTTCTTTTTAGCTTTCCTTTTCTTCTAGAAAAAAAAAATCATACTTCATTTTTTAGCTCTACACGTTTTTGACACTGGGAGGAAACTGGAGACCCCCTGGGAAACCCCCTGCACAAATATAAAAAACATGCAAAACTGACATTAACTGATATTGTAAAACCCCCTTTTAATTCCAGTGTGTGTGTGTGTGCGCATAATTTTTGTTAAATAAATATAATGAAAATAAGTTATTTGTTGTCCAAGGTTAGATTTGCTTAATACGGAGACCTGCTATATCAGACAATCAGATTTTTATTATGCTTTTTGCACAAAAAACATTTAATTAAAAGAAGGGGTGCTAACATTTACCCATGTCTGTATTTCATACTGCACACTTTCATACTGCTTGTACTGATGACAAGAAAGACATTTAACAATCACATTTGAAATATTATCACATGCAAAAACACATTTATTGAAACAGGAAAGTTTATAAGCAGAGCACAATTATAACAATTTTGTTCTTAGGATAACTGATTAAAGTTATGAAATTAACCGTCTTGAATTTCTGGCTGCAATAATGACTGCACACCACCAGATATTGCTGTTGTATTTTTAGTGTTTTAAACCGTTCAATCTCAACCAGGAAGAAACCCATGTGTTTTAAGATTGAGCGCAATCTAGCCAATCGAAATCCTCCTTCATGTACACATGACATTAAAATTGTCCAATAACGATCCTGTAAATGATTGTATACCCATATTAACATAGATCCCACCTCCAGTGCTATGATTGGTTATGCTCATGAAAACGAGTGGGATAAAAATAACTGCTGTCCAGTTAGATGTGTTCATTTATACAGGTGGTTTTATATAAGTGACTTTTGTAATCTTCATACTGTTTTTCATCTTCATACTGTATTGATGGCCAGATGAAGCATCATATAGATGTTGAAGCTTCCCAGGCAGTAGTTTCACCAACAGTTTCATTCACGAATCTTCATTCAAGGGCTCGTTGTACTGTTGTACTAGTGGAGAAACATTGTAAGCAGCACAATTAATATGCACATGCAGCTGCACTGTAAAGGCAATTTTTATGCACATATTCAACATCTATTAATCTTTGAAACTTAATTGAAGCGTGCACAAGTTTTTACTTAAGCGCTGAACGAGTCGGTGGCATGATTGCAGCAAATGTGAGGCTTCATTTGTTATTAGTCAGGTGATTCTCAGGGACGTGGTGGTGGGTATTTCCTCCCGTGCCCATTTTGAGGACACCAGATCCACCACAACACTGATCAGGATGAAGCTGATCCTAAAGATTAAAGATGAATGAAGGAATCTTTGTCTACTTTAAACATTATATTTTCATATACTTTACATTAAGCACATTAATTTACATGATCTAATATATACAGACCTTTGCATAATAGCTTTTCATATACAGTTTAGCCTTGGAGTGTGAGTATAATTAATTGCAGAAATGTGCTTGCAATTCAAAACACTTGTATATCAAAGATTCTCCATAAGAAATAATGAAAACATCAATGATTTGAATAAAAAAAAATTAACCTGCACTTTACCTTTGAAAAAAATCGTGGCTGGTGTGAGATGAGAGCGGAGAGGAGGAGGAGGAAGGTTGTTGTGTAGGGCAACTTTCACACACATACTTTTTCAAGGAACCTCTCTCATGACACTTGATTTTGCCTCCTTTTGAGGATTTCGCAGAAATGTAACATAGCATTGTTGTTAAACAGATTCATATACCGTACTTCAGAAGGGTCATGTTGCAGTACATTTACTAAAGAATAGTCACTACACTTTTCAAAATTTAAAAAAAGCATTACATGCGCGCACACACACATAGTCACTATGTTATAGTAAACAGTACCATGTAGGTTTTTACATAACATAGACATTTTATTGTGGACAAGATGCCCAATGCATCCTCAATTCACCACCATTAATATCCAGTATAGGGTTTACATAAAGTAGACCAGAAATGACCGCTGCATTCTTTACCTTCCTTATATAGTGTTTTACTGTAGCTCTGGGTTAAAGGTATATCGAATCGTTAACAATTCAGGTTAATTTCATTAACTGAATTTAAATTTATAGCATACACTTTACGTACTATCCTTCCACTGTATAGCACAATTGAGTGTATCTTACCAATTCTGTTTAACCCGCAACCAACAAGGATAATACAAAAGTCTGGTATTTATCAATTACGAGAAAGGTAACGTAAGATCTGGAAAAACAACAGTTCATTATAAAGAAACAAGAATTTATTTTATTAAAAAACAATTCATGAAACTATGCTACTTGAACACACGCATGCACACACACACGTACACACATACCAACAGTTTGGAATGTGAAAGTTAATGAAGTTTTCTAGTACTGTTTCCTAGATCAAAGAAAGTCACAAGAGCAGAGTCTTGGATTTAAGCTTACAATTTAGTTATGAAACAAGCAAGGTATGCAGCTTTGTTTGTTTACTTGCGTTACGTTTCATTCTCATCCTGTGGTTCGCCTCCAGCGAAAGGGAATCACGACATTGCTGCTTGGTTGCTGCAAGGTTGTTGAGATGGGAAAAGTCCTTCGGGAAAGCCCGTTGGTGAGGCGTTGGTTGCCTGGTTACTGATGGCGGCACTCTGGAACTTCTTCTGAGGGTTTCTTCATTGCAGGACTTTGGAGTTCTGGCACGAAGTCTCATTGGGAGTTCTTGAAGAGCGGATGAGCGCAGCAAAGGCGACGTAGTACCAGCAAGGGCGGAAGCCCAAGCTGCTTGCAGAGGTTGTGGAGGGTATTCTTTGACGCGTTTGCTTACTGGATACTTTAGGGTTTTGACCCTTTAGTGTCAGTCCATCCCATGGGTGATTGGTCCATTCGGTTGTGCTTGCGGGGCTTAGCCACGCCTCATGTAGTTACCCCTTTTGTGCATACATTAGCCCAATGTTTCAGCTGTCACATGGGGCCCATCTGGTTGGAGTTTTAATACCTTTTATAAAGTAATTCTGCATGAGCTCTGTTCATGCTACCAATGTTCCGTGCACACCACTGTTCTTTGAATAAAGCAAGCTTTCGATTGATATCACACATCCCATATCTGGTACACTCATTTATACCTTTATCTAATAAAAGGGGTTTGTAAATGCTGATTATACCTTTTGGGTTATGCAAAATAATCAAACGTAACACACTGAAATAAAACATACTCAGTGAATATACATATATAGAATTTTTCCCCTCTGGCACACTTTAAAGATTGCTTAAAATAGGTTCCCATACCGTATGCCTCTTTGTTCATTGAAAGGCATGTGTTCTGGAGGTCAAGAAGAGTGCCAGTGGTCTGAGTTACCACTCAAAGGTTTAAAACTGCCTCCTTTGTTTATCAGATTGCCAATTTACATCAGTGTAGTCAAGGTCAACTGGACTTTTTATGTCACCAGGCGCAGCAACTTCTTTTCCCCAGCTTGGTTAAGTTTCCCGCACAGATGCTGCTTTGTGTCACAGATCAGATAAGATTATCGGGATTGCTCCATGCAGGCTGGGAGAGGGGTTCTGGAATGTGATTGATTGTTTGCTCTCTGTCGGGCCCTGTTCATTCCTACAACCATTGCACACAGTTGTTGACTATACATTTCATGCACAAACATTATAGTATAGTATATTATAGTATGTTGCCATACTAGTTTGTTCAAGTCAAATTGGGATTTGTGGTAAAAATTTCTGGTGATTGAAAGAAAAAAACTGATTGACATTTATGTAATACTTTAAGCACAGAACGGTGATAAGACTCCCGGCCACAGTAAAACATCCAAATGGTGTAAATATTTTAAAGAAGCCCGTCTGTGAATGATGACCCCAGCTGAGGTGGCGCAGAGTACACTGCAGTCCTTCCCATGAACATTTAGCAAGTAGAGTGCCTGATCCTTAAAAAATGGAAAACTTGTCTCCAATTTGACGTTGTACCCACAATAATTTACCAACCCCATTTGCAGATTACAGGAACTCAGCTGGGAGTTATTGCCCCATCCCCTAACCTTGATCCAAGTCATTTCCATATGTTTGGGCCATTAAAAAGTTCCTGGGAGACAAGCTTTTTAGATGTGAAACAGGCAGTCCAATCATGGCTCCAGTGTGCTGAGAATTTTACCTAGATGGTATCAAAACACAACTGATATCCTGGTGTAGGTGCATTAGTGTTGCAAAAATTGTCTGCACTTTGGCTGGAAATTTTTTTTTATGCAACCTCCTGGCTTTTGTGAGGGCAGAAGTGTCTTTCTTAATCGATAACACTTGTTTAATCTTTCTTGAACTTCTCTAATGATTCATACATACCTCTTTGGGACAAAACTCTTTTTCCACTCTCCACACAAAATCTTTGATAAACAACGGCACCGGGTACATCATCAGACTAGCCGCTCTAGCCTCACTACTGCTGACTAACTGCTGACTATAGGCGTACTTTCACATGTGCTGCCACCTGACAGTTAATGTATTTAACAGTTATTAGAACACCTGTTTCTTGGAGTGATACGTATAGTTAAGCATCGTAGTGTTGTTATCGTCTATTAGCACTCGTGGGATGTCTTACATCTAATTAGATTGCTCGGTCAGAACTAACTGTTGTATAATACCGTTTTTTTACAATTATTTAGGCACTATTTCAGAACCTTGATGTAATTTTTTCAAAACCCTAGACACAAAACTTCCAACCAATTATCAAAATATACATTTTTGTTTAACTCAAACACTTTTTCCAATTGCTTGGAGCTTGAAAAAATAGAAACCAAATTTGTTTGACAATATATGTGTAGTATTTTAAATGGGGAGACAATGCTCAACGCATTGTCCGCCATTTATGTAGGGTTTCAGCTCTGGTTCAGAGGTGAATCAAATCTTTAAGGATTCGAGTTAATTTTGTTAAACTTAATGAAAATTTATAGCGTACACTTTATCAACTACCCGACCAGCGTTTAGTATGATTTAGTGTAACTTACCAATTCTGTTTATCCCGCGGCCGACGACGATAATACAAAATCTGGTATTTACCTAATTTTGAGCAAGGTAACGTAAGATCTGGGCAAATGTTTAAACTTTAAAATACATGACCAAGACAACAGTTCTTTATAAAGAAACAAGAATTTATTTGAACTAATCTACGATACATGAAGCTATGCTACTTGAACACACGCACGCACGCACACACACACACACACACACACACACACACACACACACATACATAAACATACCAACAGTTGCAGGGTGAAAGTTAAGGAAGTTCATCTAGTACTGTTTACTAAACCAAAGAAAGTCACAAGAGCAGAGTCTTGGGTTTAATCTTACGGTTTTGGTATGAAACAAGCACCATTTTCAGCATGGTATGCAGCTTTGTTTGTATACTTGCATTACGTTTCGTTCTCATGGTTCGCCTCCGGTGAAGGGAATCACGGCGTTGCTGATTGGTTGGTGCTCTGGTTGAAATGACGTCTTTCAGGAAAGCCCTTCTGTGAGGCTTGGTTGCCTGGTTACCGATGGCGCGCTCTGGAACTTCTTCAGTGGGTTTCTTCGTTGCAGCTCTGGCACGAAGTCTCGTTGAAAGTTCTCGGAGAGTGGATGACATCAGCGAAGTCGGCGTAGCGCTTGCAAGGGCCGAAGCCCGAGCGGCGAGCTTGCTTCCTTCAGATGGTCATGACGTCGAAAGAACGAGGAAAGAACGTGTTTGGACGAGTCCGGACACTGAGTTTTGTCCCTGTGTGTCAGTCCGTCCCACGGATGATTGGTCCAATCGGATGTGGTTGCAGGGCTTAACCACGCCTCACTTGGTTCCCCCTTTTGTGCATACATTAGGCCGGTTTTACGGCTGTCACGTGGGGCCAAGCCGATTACACTTTTAATTACCTTTATAAAGTAATTTTACATGAGCTCTTGTTCATGCAACCAATTTTCCGTGTACACTACTGTTGTTTGAATAAAATAAGCTTTCAATCGATACCACACATCCCCTATCTTACACACTCATTTCTAGCTTTGTTCAATAAACATGGTTTGTGAATGCTAATGATACCTTTAAAGATATGTAGAATAAACAAACCTAACACAGAAATAAAACATACTGAATATATGTTTCTAGCATTTTTATCCTACTGGCACCATTAAAGATTGCTTAAATAGTGTCTCTGCTGTATTCCTCTTTGTTCTTTGAAAGTCATTTGGAGAACGCATGTGTCCTGGGGTCACTGAGATGTTCAAAGTGTGACTTGGTGGTTCCCATGCCTGGTTAAGATCCAGCATCTTAGTTTTACAACCTCTCCTTTATGTTCCCGAATGAGTTAAGGTTATCGGGATGGCACCATGATGTCTGGAGAAGAGGTTCTGGAAGGTGATCGAGTGTTTGCTCTTAGTTGGGGGTCTGCCTGACCCTACATATGTCATGCGTACTCCTAACACGACCGGCACGAGGACCCGGAAGTAGTACGGTCGCGACTTAGGAAGCATAAAAGGAGACAAGATGGCGCTTTACACAAACTCAGTCATTGAGTTTTTTCCCATGCTATCGCCGACGCTTCGCTTGTCTAAACATGAGTACTCACTTTCTTGGGTTAACGCTTCCGATTGGGTGTGTGTATTTAGAACTCTAAGAGTTCTAATAATAACCAGCGTGGTTATCCTGCCTGCTTGCACTACTTCCGCGTTTGGGTTTACCATCCATGCTACAGGGCTAACTGCTAGTCTTCTGGTTCATCTCCGGTTAGTTCGTGACAGAATGACTGAGCCATCAGCAGTAAACCCAGCGGAGTTTGCTCACCTCTGCAATGTGGTTGACCAGCATGCTAAGTTGATCGATCAGCTCTGTGGTGAAGTTGCGTCTCTCCGCAAGGAGCTCCAAGATGTCATGGTCTTGCGCCGCGAGGTAGCGGAGCTGCAACAGGAGAACGCGACCCTCCGCGGGGCGACCGCTCAGCCGGCTGTTGCCACACCCATCGCAGCAACCCCTTCCCCATCTTCTGATGTTTTTTTAGCCTTACCGGATAAATGGGATGGCATTCTTCTCGTCTTGTTGCTATCCGAGCAGGCAGCTGAGTGGGCCACGGCGGTTCTTCGTTCAGATTCGGACGTCGCCTACTCATACACAGAATTCACCCACCAACTCAAACTCACCTTTGAACATCCTGCTACTGAGGTGGAGACCGACTCCAAACTATATCACCTACGGCAGGGGGGGGTCGTCCGTGATCCGCTACACCGCAGAGTTTCGTACTCTCGCTGTGCAGACCGACTGGGGAGACTCCGCTGTCCGGACGACTTACTACGAGGGACTGGCTTCGTGTATAAAGGACGAGCTAGCCGGACGAGAGCTCCCAGCGACCTCGGGGGGCTTAATCCAACTCACCCTCCGGATCGACCAACGTCTGCTCGCTCGCCCCAAGCCAGCTCCCCGTACCCTGCCGCCCATCACAATGCCACTACATCATCCCGCCCCTCGATCCACTCCTTTCTTCTCCCAAGCTCCAGTGTCCGAAGCCCTTACTGTGGATCTGCAACACACCACCGAGCCATGTGCCCTCTGCGACCAGGAAACGCGCAGACCTGGTGAGAAATGAGAGGGGCTCACCGGGTTCCACCTCCCTCTTCACCACCTTGACCGATGATTCCCGTCTCACAGTAAAAGTACATCTCCAGTTTGGCCACAAACGAGTTGGAAGTACCGCGTTCATCGATTCCGGTGCCACGAGCAACTTCATTGACTCTGCTTATGTCAAAAGACTGGGGGTAAATACAGAGGCATTATCCCAGCCCGTAACTATTACATCAGTTGATGGTCGGCCCCTCTCCTCCAGTCCCATCACCCTCCGAACCCAGCCTATCACCATCGTCATTAATCAACATCAGGAACAGATCCAGTTTTACATCACCTTCATTCCGTCACCATCTATCATCCTGGGACATCCATGGCTACACAACCCTCTCATCTCCTGGACCCAAAATTGGATCCTACAGTGGAGACCGACCTGCTACGAACTATGCCTACGGGCCGAGGCTGGGACGTGCTCTAGGGAGACCAAGGTGCCCGATGTCGACACACACAACATCCCACGAGACTACCTGGCTGGACCTGGCTGTTTTAGAAAGTTTTCCGCAAGAAACATGCCACCCATCTACCTACGCCACCCATCTACCCCTACGACCTGGCGATCGACCTTCAGCCAGGCTACGTCCCACCCCACGGCCACCTCTACTCCCTTTCCAAAAACGAGATGCAGGCGATGGAGGAGTATGTCTCCAGCGGACTTCGCCATGGTACCATCCGGACCTCTTCCTCAAATGCCAAAGCAGGGTTCTTTTTTGTGAACAAACGCAAGGGTAGTCTACGTCCCTGTGTTGATTACCGGGGACTCAACAACATCACAATAAAGAACCTTACCAACTCTGCCCTGGACGCTCTCTCTGGTGCCACTATTTTTACTAAGTTGGACCTCTGGAGTGCCTACAACTTGGTGCGCATCAGGGAGGGCAATGAGTGGAAGACGGCCTTCATCACCCCTACAGGACACTAGGAAAGTCTGGTCATCCCCTTTGGTCTCTGCAATGCACCCGCTGTATTTCAACTATTTATTAATGATGTTCTCAGAGACATGTTAGGCCGCTGGGTGTTCATCTACCTAGACGACATCTTCATCTTCTCCCGAACCATCAATGAACATTTCCAGCACGTCAGAGCGGTCCTAAAGAGACTGTAAGTTGGAAAAGTGCGCTTTTCACGAGCGATCCACCACGTTCCTGGGTTTTGTCATCTCGTCCCAGGGTGTGGCCATGGACCCGCAAAAACTGGAAGTTGTGAGTCATTGGCTCCTACCCAAGACTCTTAAACAACTCCAGCGATTTCTCGGGTGTGCTAACTTCTATCGTCGCTTTATCTGGGACTACAGTACAGTTGCAGCCCCATTAACCACTCTGACTCGTCCCTCATCTCACCCCTTCAATCTCACCTCCACCGCCATCTCCACCTTCCACGAACTCTGTCGCCACTTCACCACTGCCCCCATCCTCTTTCACCTGGATGCTAACAAACCATTCATTGTGGAGGTCAGCAAGGTCCAGACCAAAAATTGCACCCCTGCAGTTTCTTGTCCAAGAAATTTGACTCCACTCAGCAGCAATACGGAGTAGGGGACCGCGAGCTGCTGGTCATAAAGTGTGCCTTGGAGGAATGGCGACACTGGCTCCAGGGTGCCAGAGAGCCGTTCATCGTCTGGAACGACCATCAGAACCTCATCACTATCCACACCCTGAAACAACTCAACCCCAGACAGTCGCGGTGGGCATTGTTTTTCGAAAATTATAACTTCCACCTGTCATACCGCCCGGGGTCCAAGTACACCAAAGCCGACGCTATATCATGACAACACGAAGGAGACGTCCCCCAGGCGGACCCCGCGCCTGTCCTACCACCTACCAAGATCCTTGCACCAATCAACTGGGACTAGGAAACGAGGGTTCGCCAGGCACAGACTGCGGAGACCGAACCAGCAGGTGTGCTGCCTGGTCGTCTCTATGTACCCGAACCCGACTCTGTCAAGGCCGACGTTCTCCGGTGGGGACACTCCTCCCCAATTTCTAGACATCCCGGAAGACGACGCTCCATACTCTTCATTCAACGCGCCTTCTAGTGGCCAAATATGAGGAGGGACATGGACGAGTTCGTCCAGGCGTGCCCAGTGTGTGCCAGGTCCAAGGACAGCAACCAGCCATCGCCAGGGGAACTTCAACCACTCCCGGTTCCCCGCCGGCCCTGGACGCACATTGCCGTTGATTTCATCACAGGCCTGCCGGTTTCCAAAGGAAAAGACACCATCCTCACCATCGTCGACCGGTTCTCCAAAGTTGTTCACCTGGTGGCCCTCCCCGGTCTCCCGTCATCCAAAAGGACAGTCGAGCTGATATTAGAGCACGTAGTCTGCCTGCATGGGTTCCCACAGGACATCGTCTCGGACAGGGAGCCCCAGTTCAATATAATCAACATCTCCCTCTCTGTTTCAGCATGTGTTCTGTGTGTGCACACGTACTTTGACACCGACACACATACACACACACACACTTTGTCGCCTTTACACCCCCCTCTCCGCGATTCCTTGTAATGTGGGTGTATGCATGTGTGCATGTGTGTGATGTATGAGTGTGTGTGTGTGTGTGCATGCATGCGTGTGTGTGTGTGTGTGTGTGTGTGTGTGTGTGTGTGTGTGTGTGTGTGTGTGTGTTAAAATTTGTGATGTTTATGTGTGTACATAAATATCCTGTCGGCCTCCTGTTAAGTTGAGCCCAGGACATGCAGTGCTTTATAGTTTTTTTTTTCCTTATAGTGCTTGGGCCCTAGTAATAATCCTTAGGAAAACAAAAGGGTCCTGGGCACCTTATAGTGCTTGGGCCTTAAAAAGAGAGTGGTCATGATGGCAGCTGACCTTACTAGCGCCATCTTGGATATGTATGAAATCTTGACCTCACCAGCACCATCTTGAATCCATGTGTGAAAATGTCTCATACTCCCTGAATCATTCTTTCACATTTTGAGCCTGATTTTTTCTGGCATTGTCATCTTAGAATATGCCCATGCCATCAGGGAAGAAAAAAGTCCATTGATGGACAAACCTGGTCCTTCAGTATTTTCAGGCAGTAAACTGCCCTAATTTCTTAGCCACATAACATTGATAAACATAGACCTGATCAACAGAACCATTGCAAATTAAAGAATTTCTTCACAGTCTCACTTTTAAGTGGTTTTCTTAAAGCCACTCAACTGATTACTCCCAGTCCTTTGCGTTTTCTGTGTGTGGAAATGCTCTTGCATTCACTATTAAAGATAGCCATGAGTTCTACTGTTTTGTTTATTTTTATTTACTATTTGACCATGCTCATTAAGGACTGTTTTTTAACGAAAACAGTTTTTTCGTCATGACCACAGGATGCCTTCTGACCTGGTTGTCTAGGAAATGAGAAACTAAATACTGCATCAGTTAGGGTTGAATAACCTGTTGCAGCTAAAACATTAATCACTGCTGTGAGGGAGGGGAAGGCTATTACCTATTTTCTTAAATCCTGATGAAAACGTTTTTGGGCCAGGCAGTGTACAGATGTTAAAAATTACCAGATGACCAACAACATGTATCTATTATAATGCACATAATAGTAACTGGTATGTCACATGTCCATTGTGATCATCGCTGTAATGTACTGTAAACAGTGTAACGACGCGGGTCGCGCGAGAGGGAGGGCAGAGCGCAGAGCCGTGCTTAAACTGTTCAGAACGGGCAGATCTGCAAGCTGTTACCACGCGGAGTTCTGAACAGGCAGAAGCACGGCCATTTATACACACGGTTGCTAGGCAACGCCGCCGTCAGGCAATCAGCCTGAACGAGCCGCACCTGACGGCGTGTTTATTTAAGGGTCCTGATACCGGCGCACTTCGTGCGATCATTTAGGTAGCACCGGTGAAGGTATCAGGACCAAAGAAAAGAAAAGAAATAAATAAAATAAAATGAAAAAAGACAGACAGACAGACAGACAGACAGACAGCTGTTTAGGGACAGAGGCAAAGCCCCAGCTTCTGTCTATTTAAGACGCCGGCGAGAGAGAGTGCGAGAGAGAGAGAGAGAGATAGAGAGAGCGGCACACAGCAGTACAGCGTGTGCGCTCAGTACAGTTTGTTAGTGCACGAAGCACAAACTCTCTCTCTCTCCCAAAAGTCCTCGGTAAGGGTGAACGCCCCGTGTTTACAGTTTTCATTGGTTTCCTTTTAAGTTCTTTAATTAATAATCCCACGTTATCTCCAAACGGGAAGGTCTTCCCATGTGTATCACAAGCACTCTCAGTAACTCCTATGTCATTGACCCACTCTAACGCCCAGCATAAGGGCTCTTAAAATTAAAAACATCGCGTGGTGCTCTCCATACCGCACCACGTAACAAACAGGTGAGGTGATCTATGGAAAGAGTGATAAAGTATGTTCTAAAAAGAGAAATGACGTGTGGTTGTTGAGGCTTCCTGTAAACTTACAGAAAAAGGAGACACTCAGGCAGCGTATGTGCGTGTAATCATCCCAAAACGTGTGTGTTGCACTTTAAAGGACTAGTGTGTGCAGAAGACTCGGTAATGATGAAGTGTTTGTATCTTGTGTCTGTTGTGTTTCACGTGGCTGCAGGTGAGTGAAGTTATTTTCTATTTTCTATTACAGAAAGGAGAGAGAATATTAGCCAGTTCTTAGTTCAGCTGCTTTGTGTTTAGTTCATGTGCTTTCTGTCCAGACTGGGTTTACAGTAGACCGTAGTTCAGTCCTGTTCCTGAACAACAAAACCAAACACTGTCAAATGTTTATCATTTAAAGATTTAATCTACAACAACTTTACAACTTGCAAACTCTACAGTGTTATAATATTAATAGGACTAACAGGGATAAGCACATTTAATGGCAGTATTTGATAATCGCTTTATATTTTATATATGTAATGTTACTACAATGATACATTTTAAAACCAACATGTAATTGCAGCTAAACTGTCCAAAGTCAGTAGTAATCTTTATATGCAAGATAAACATACATGTCATGCCGTGTGTTATAATGTCCTTATTTAGAGCTGTTCAGCTTTGATCATGTGGATTTTTTCTTCCTGAGTAACTTTGGTCTAAAATGTATTGATGAAGAGAGGTGAACTAATGAATAAGGAGGATTCTATACTCAGAATTATACCTCTCACAGTCTCTGTCTAATTGAATGTACAGTCATGTGTAAAAGTTAATGCCCCCTCAGTTAATTTTATGTTTTTTATAAAGAATGAGCATAGCAGGCCTTAGTATTAGTCAAATACAACCTCAGATGATCAACAACAAGTATCTATTATAATGCACGTAAAGCATAATATAAAAGGTAATTTCCTGTAACCTGTATGTCATATGTTCAATGTGGTCATCGCTGGAAATAGATACCTGTGAATTTCACACCTTTCCTGCTACCCTTCTGTCAGTGACCATCATTTTCACTTGAAAAAAAACAGATGGTTATATGTATTTAACACTCTTTTCATTATATCACACAGTTAGCACATCTTTGGTCCATGTGGCATGATCTGTGTATCACTGTTTATTGTTTCAACAAATAATTCAGACTGAATAATAAGTGAAGGCCAGAGTTGAATAAAGTTCTTTTAAATTAAATTCCAAACGCCAACATGTAGTCTAAAAGAGGGTCAGAGGACATTTGTCAAAGCAGATTGCCAAGGCAGTACAGACAGCAGTTGGATCCAGCTAAACCAAAGTCAGAGAAGGTGGTTTATGTGGTCTGTGTAACCCAAAATGTAGCTCCAGTAATGTAGAGACAAAGAAAGGACAGGCCAAAGTTTCAAAGTTAAGGGAGGAATCACAGATAACCTTTTTAAAAATAAGCTTACAGGGAACACATGAGGCACATTTCTTTTATAGTGGAGCTCAGACAAAATGGCCGAGGTAGTTAAGTAATGAATAGAGAGACACAGATTATTGCACTAGCCAGCCCAAGTAAAAAAGCATCCTTAAGTGTACTTGCTCCAAATTAATGACTAGTACACTAGAAGTTTGCTATTTTGGAACAACTAATTTTGTACTAAGTGTATTTAAGTTGTAATTAAATTGTACAAAAGCACAATTTTAAGTGTATTAAATATAGTTTTGTGTGCTAAAGTGAAACAATTAGTACACTTAATTAGTACACTTAAAGCATATGGCTGTGTGTGTACTAACGCACATACCTGACAGTAATTAATGAACTTTAAGTCTATATTTAATGTATTATAAGTACATTACAGGAATTCTTACTGTGTTACAAATACATGATTAATATACTATGAATATATTCTTACTGCAGCAGTAGCATGCTGTTATACTTCTGGGCAATTACAAATATTAAAAAAAAAAAAGTACACTTTGTGGTTAATACAAATATACTTTATTATATCATACAGTATACACATTCCTCCATAATACTGTATTGCAAATGTGTGACAAGCACACTAAAGGTGTTTAGGACAATTTACAAATGCTGAATGCATTTTATACACTATAACATGTTTTTGAAACACATTACATCACATTACATTACTGAGGCAGATTTTATTCATGAGTTCAACAGATTTAATTTGCACAAGGTTACAAAAAAGCACTACTCTAGTTTATTTGTGTTCAACAAAACGTCAGGTTGTCTCACAAACTAAAATGTAATCTGTTGTCTGAACAAAGACAGACATTATTATTAGAATATACAGATACAGTATCAGTTCAAACCTGGTGTGCTGATTCTGTTACACAAAGACTGAAAACAGGCCGAGAGCTACGGAGCTACCAGAGGGAAGGAATGCACAGAATTTAGTAATAACATATCAAACAATACATTCTATAGTTTAAACTATATACCTAATGACAAATTACCCAACAAAAACCATAACATTTACCTTATGTCGATGAAAATAAAATAAGAACGATACGAACTAACGCACGCAATGATGCAGCTTCCAGCCGTTAATTCAAACTAGAAGAGGAAGAACTGGGGAGCCAATCAGAAAACAGACAGTCCGAATGTGCCCGCCTCCAGTTTTTGATTGGCTAGTGTTGCGCCGATTCTAGTCTCTGGTTGGCTGGAATAGTTGCAGCGTTATAACCCTGCTGCGGTTTGTGCACGTGTACAGCTTTATGATAGTGAGCGCACAGAAAAGAGAGAGCGAGAGAGAGAGAGAGAGAGAGAGAGTGCAAACATAAATCGTGAACGTGCAAAAGTGAGTTTCGGTGCGCAAAAACGAGTCTTAAAGCGCGCGAGAGAGAGAGTAGTGCACTAAATACAAGCATTAATAAGTACCTATGAATAAGTACATTTAAATTTACCTGAAAATATACTGAGACTCCCGTATATTAAAATTTGTATTCTAATGTATACTTTCTGTACATTTGTACAATGATTATTTCAAGCATTTTTTTAAAGAAAATATACTAAAAAATAAATTGAAAAACAAAGTTTAAATAAGTGTACAATTAGACCAACCTTTCACTTAAAGTATATTTTCCTATAATATATTTTTGGAAAGTGTACTATGATACAATTATGATTAAAAATGATAAAATGTTTTTTTTTTAAGTATGTTTAAAGTTTAATTCCAAAATTTGGTAAAAGCATCATGTAAGTATACTTTTTATATATTAACTGATGGTACAACTTTTGGTTAGTATATTTGCACTGTACTATTGAAGATATCAATATATTTGTAATACACTAAAGTGTTTTGGTTTTTTTCACTGGGGCTCACATATTGACACGACACTCATCTTCTATTAAAAATATGACAGGGTTCTGTTTTTTAATTACACTAGGCACATCTAATAATAAGGTGACAAGGTAACAAACTTAACTACATGTCACAGTACACAAGATCACGCCCACATCTCAAGCCAAGCCACCTGTGACACTGATTCCATTTTGCCATCTCATTCACCGGCTCGAGCACACCTGTTCCCCATCTTATTCATCACTCCTTTCTATATAACGCTCTCACAAACAACCATTCTTTGCCAAATTATTGCGTGCTCCTAGATTAGTGTTCTCATGCCTTTTTGCCAAGTTGCCTTTTATTTTTTTCATGCAGTCAACCCTTTTGTGCCCAGTTATGTTTTTGTTTCACGAGTTTGATTTGATCACTATGCTGACGGATTTACCGCCTTTGATTATTTCCTTCCGTTTTTTGACCACGGATCTGTCTAAATCCCCAGGATTATTGCTACACGGGTTACAGGTGCGTGCTTCCTAATCAAAGTTTGATCACCAGCGCCTCAAGTCAGAAACCCGATCTCCTTACGTGGATGCTCTCACTCTGTGCATCGGATACAGCATACACTTGCCGCATTCATTCAATATAATTCAACTGTCATTGTCGCAAAGGAGCTTTAAACAATCAAAAGAAATTATGGAAGTTTGTATGAATTGTGAATGTATATGAATCAAAAGGATAAGATTGTCCCTGATGAGCAAGCCAAGGGTGACAGTGGCAAGGAAAAACCCCCTGAGACAGCAATAGGAAGAAACCTTGAGATGAAACAGGCTCAACAGGGAACCCATTCTCATTTGGGTGATAATGGATGACAGGCATTGATCTGCAGTCAAACTATGTGTTAGGCGGCTGGCAGTTCAACATAAAAGTTTATTGTCTTTAAGTTAAAATGGATTCCAGTTGCGGCGCAGGTAGACTTGTAGGAAATTCCAGACCTGAACTATCGAGCGACTGATATCTGATCCCTTTTCATGCGCCTGCTCTTAACCTGCGCGTTGGATTCGGCATGCGCATTGCAGCCTTGATTTCCTCACACAGCTGCTTTCACTCTGCGCGTTGGACACTGCACGCATTCTGCATCTCTCTTCTCCAAACCACAGTCTACAGCTGCTTTCCATCCACACTGTTGCCCACCTCTGATTGCGCCCCGATTACTGATCCTCTGCTTATTCATCTTCATACATTCTTTTTTAAAATCATTAAAACTCAGTCTTATCTGCCGTGTCTGCTTTTGGGTTCCTCAAGCCTGCGCTGCATGGTCGGCATCTCACGACACTACTGTATCTCAGCCATCATGTGTTCTCTGCAAGATGGTAATACAGACTTTTTTTTATCTGTGCTTCCTGCCTTGCCTTTGAAACCCTGGCCGGTCCTGTCTTTGTCTCTACATTACTGGAGCTACCTGTTAGGTTACACAGAGCACATAAACCACCCTCCCTGACTTTGGTTTAGTTGCTAGCGAACTGAGTATTCTGGGATTTTCAGTGAGTTTAGATCCAACTGTTGTCTGTACTGCCTTGGTAATCTGCTTTGACCCTGTTTGATAAATGTGCTCTGTCCCTGTTTCTCACTACATGTTGGCCTTCAGTCTTTCAATTAAATTAACTTTATTCACCTCAACTTGCCTATTGTTGTAGTAGAATATTTTAATAAGTATTATTAAAAAGGGAAGTAGAGAACTGGGGGCCAAGCACTTCTAGTTAACCTGTCCAAAGACAGCCATGTAAACATATACGTCATGCCTTGTGTTATGATGTTCTTATTTGGAGCTGTTCAACTTTGATCTTGTGGATTTCTCTTCCTGATTAACTTGGTCTAAAATGTTCTGATGAAGAGAGGTGGGCTAATGAATAAGGAGGATTCTAAACTCAGATTATTTTACATTCCTATAATATTTACATTTTATTTTTTTTTACAATTATACAGTAGATGTACAGTTATTCCATTGTACATCACGTCTTCATTCTGATCTTGGCTGTAAATAGATGTGAGTGAATTTCACACCTTTATTTCCTATTTCTGTCAGTAACCACCTTCTTCACTTACTAAATTACACCTTATTTAAACTTGAATTCTCTAGTATTAATTAAGTGCCCTTTATACCTTTTCTACCTGCACATGGCACTGAAGAATTAAAATCAATATGCACATGACCACTAAATAATGTAACACACCGTGTCAAAAAATTGGCCTTAGAAATAAGAGATTATGGGTTTGAGTCCAGTTGATGATGATGTTCCACTACTGACCCTGCGTGTTTAAGTAAACTTTTTAATGACAAGCTGGACAAGCCTCGTAGAATTATGAACAGTATAATAATATAACATAATTATCTGAATCCTGGAGGTTTTAAGTTATCCCAAAATCGATTTTCTATATGATTATCTTTCAAAAAAGGTTAAAATGTTCTACTTCGTACGTTATTAGTTTTTGATTGTTTGTTTGTTCCTGTAGGCTGCGCTCTCTTTGCTGATAATCTGACAGAAATCACACAACGCAGAGGTGATTCAGTGCTGTTACCCTGCTCCTGCTCTGACCTGAACACCAAACCTCAGAAACTCACCTGGGAAATCGACAGAACAGGACGTCCTACAGAAGTGTTAAATGATGAGCACTACCGTGGCAGACTTCAGCTGTTTAATAACATTTCTCCTGGTAATCTGTCTCTGCTCATATCTGACCTGAGAGTAGAGGATCAGGGATACTACAGGTGCAGCACTGGATCACAGGAATACAGAGACATTATGCTTTATGTTGATGGTAAAGTATTTAAAAACACAAAAGATGTGTTTTGTCAATGTGAAAGCATACCTTTATAATTTTTTTGTTTTATTTAAATATGTACAAACATGTCTATACCAGTTACCATCACTAAAGAAGAAGTAATCTCATTGTCATACTGAGGAGACATCAGTATCAGGTTACAGTATGAATTACAGTAAATCTTTTTCTGACGATGGGTGTCAGACTGACCTGACTCTTTAGAATGCTTTAGGATTGGTCTGGACATATTTCTCATCCTTAAGCACTATTCAGACAGGACTAGTTTTACTGGGGGACGTTTGAGTTAGATTTTTTTTCAGCCGACGTCTGTCATTTCATGTATGGATTCGAACGGGACTAGCATCTCCGTGTTTATTACGGAGGTGGGCGTGTCTGTGTTTTTCATGTGGGCGTTGCGCAAGACCACGTGTTGAGGATGAGGATTTCTATTGGAGCGTAGAAAGCAGAACCTCGAATACCGGCGCGTTAGAGATTGTATGGTAGTTCGCGCTGACCAAAAAACACAAGAAAACGCGTTTCGGGGAAAAAAAAAAAAGTTTGGCAAACACAGACATTCGCATTCGGACGGGATTAGATTTCTCAGAGGACCGCTGAGTTTGCTGAAAAACAGTAGGTAATTTGCTCTGGAATTTTTACAGAGGTCGTGTGAGAAAAAGACAGACATGGCAGATTCGGACGGGATTAAAATCACAAAGTACCTCTGTGAAACAGAAATTTCTCTAATGTCCCCCAGTAAAACTAGTCCCATCCGAATAGTGCTTTACATATTATTCTTTTTGGTAACAGGGTAGTGTTTACAGACCTACATGATCTCTGTATAATCCCTTATGACGACTGATATAAGTCTACATAAATATTAACAAAGGCTTCAGTAGGTGTCACTATCTCTTTGTTTCTGTTTCTGTTTTTTCGTTTCCTTTGATCTGTTTTTATTTGAAACTCTATATGTAATTATGTAATAGATCAAAAATCAACACAACACACTTTATATAATGATCTAAAGTAAGTCAACCTGAAAAGTGTCATAACACTATTTAATGTCTACAGAAATCTGTCACTAGACTCAGTGTTATATCAACTTAACATTAACATTGATAAACACAGTCTACTGGCACTATGTTAGATTTTTTTTTATGTAAGATTTTTTAAAATACATATGTGTATAAATATTTATTTTTATTCATGCCACTTATAATTATTATTATTATTATTATTATTATTATTATTATTATTATTATTATTATTATTATTTATGAAGGGTTTATTTAGGGGGCATGTGGCCCAATGAAAATTACCATTAAAAATATCTTTATTTAAATGCTTAAGTACACACTAAAAAATGCTGGGTTATTTTTACTACCCAAATGCTGGGTTGCCTCTGTCGGGTCATTTTTCTGGGTTATTTACAGTAAATTGGGTACCTTTTGTTTAACCCAGCTTGCTGGGTTGGAGTTGGGTTAGCTAGTGGCAGCTAACATCACAGACAAGACCGCCCCTCCCCCGAAGTTCACCGGTGTATTCCGAGGCTGTGTCAACTTTGTGTCTTTTTTTTGGGCTGCTGATGAGGGTGCTTCCTCCTCACGCATTTAAGAGGAAATGTAAACATTAAATACAAGGTCTGTATACACACTTTCACTCACTTTTGACTGAATTTGTTCACTGTATGTAACATTTATTACTGTTACCATGTTAAAGTTACACTCAAACTTTCAGCCTGGTCTGTGCTATAGCATGCTAGTTTATCTGACAATGGCTGCTAGCCAAACCAAAGGAACCCAACTGTGTATGAAAGAAACTGCAAAAATATCTGAGCTTTTTAGCTAACTTTGTAGAATGCTTGCAGGGTGTATGAAGATGGTGAAGTGATGAATGAAAGCTAATCTGTTAACTGTAGTGCCAGCATGATGCTAGCACTTAGCTAGGTTGCTAGCATTCGCAACCACATAAAAAGCTGAGGTGTTACAAAACACTAATCTTCTTACAAATAAGAATACTAGCCAACCCACTCGATTTTTCCATAAACTTTTACTTTTTTTTTATTTCTTTCTTTCTAAGGTTGGAACCAACACTGTGCTGAAGTGGGCTGAAGTGTCAAGGCCGTACCCCTACATCCTGATGTTGGGAGATAATGACCAGCACTGCTCTCAGGCATTAGTGCTTCTGAATAATAGCATTGTGATTACAGGATGTCGCTGTTGAACTTGTTTTGTATTATCTGATTTTGTGCTTTTGAAAAATAAATATAAATATTTTTTCTATGATTTGTACAATTAATTTGGTGTTGTTTATTGCATATATGTATGGTTTGCAAAAGGGTTTTTTTTGTAATAGACCAGTATATCAAAGTAATTTAACTGTTTAAACTGTCTTACCCATAGACATGTAAAACATAAAAATAATAATAACCTATTTGTAAGGTAGAATTAAAAATGCGTTATAGTTAAATAAGAACTAGCATTTGGATTGAATATTTTACCCATCTTGCTGGGTTGAATAAATAACCCATTTTGCTGGGTTAAATTAACCCAGCATGTAGTTCGTCCAATATTTATCCAGCAGCTGGGTTAATAACAACCCAAATTGGGTTGTTTTTAACCCAGCATTTTTTAGGGTGTACATGCCATAACCACTTCATAATGATATCTATTTCATTTGTTTTTATGCTTTGTTTTAATTTTTTTTTTTTATTAATTTAAACCAATCTGAAAGATTTTGTAGCTATTCAAATAAAAGTAAGTCAGTATTGGATTAATATAGAGAATTTAAACTTCTGGTTTGCAGCAGAAAATATTGTGATTTACAAGCAGGGAATAGTAATAATTGCAGTACTTCTATTATTAACAGTAAATGTTCTGTTTACAGG
Source organism: Clarias magur (assembly GCA_013621035.1). Classification (NCBI taxonomy): domain Eukaryota; kingdom Metazoa; phylum Chordata; class Actinopteri; order Siluriformes; family Clariidae; genus Clarias; species Clarias magur. The sequence continues at coordinate 95,502 of QNUK01001059.1, forward strand.
CTGTGAGCTGGTGAAGAAGACAGAGGTAGAGGATGTGACTGTGTTCACAGGAGAGTCTGTAGTTCTGCCCTGCGTCTGCATCGACATACAGGACAAACCACAGGAACTGAAATGGGAGTTTTATAGAAACAATCAATATCAGGAAATTTACCCTAAACAGACTGGACGTCACAGAAACAGAGTCAAACTTGTCGGTAACAACTCTCCAGGAAACCTCTCTCTACTCATATCACACCTGACTGAAGAGGACCAGGGAGACTACACATGTTTTGTACAAGCTGATAGCAGACATTTAAGACTATATGTTAAAGGTACATTTATTCATTACTGACTGTGAGCATGCTTTACTGGAGTTTCATGTGCCATATATGGTAATGTGACATGACTCATTAAATTTATTGTTTAAACCAATTGCCAAGTTTGAGCCATACTATAAAAATATCCCCTTTGTCCATTTCTTCACACTTTTATTTGGCAAAATATTGGCCACATCATTACCAATATGTCATACCGACAGAGCAGAAGCAGACTGAGCTACATAGTGAGCTGTTGTAATGATCTAAAGTAAGTCATAACATAACCATAACAGAAATCTATTACATTACATGAGCTCTTCTTTCAGCATTACATTAACATATGGAAATACAGCCTTTACATTAGCCTACATTACATTTATTGAAATAATTTTCATTTAGGTCCATTTCAGTTGTCATGAAAGGTTTATGTAGGATTCATTTTTAAATCCTTAAATATTAAAAAAAGATATTACAAACTGTTAAAGGCAAATTTCTATTACTGTCTGTGAGCATTATTGATTTAAATGTCACGGAAAAAACACTAGTTTTACATTAGTTTTAAGTTTTGTCTTTCTGTAGGAAGCAGAGAAACACAGTTGAGGAAAACACACAGACCACCTCTATCAGAACAGCCTCAGAGTAAAACACCACAATCTCCACCTGCATCATCCCCAACAATACTGGAACAAGATACACACCCTGTGTTTTATTACACCGTTTTTGGCATTTTGGGTGTTTTATTGATGGTGATACTCACTGTAGTGGCATTAATTTGTTGGAGATTCAGAGGTACACACACACACACACACACACACACACACACACACACACACACACACAGAAATAACAATAAAGAAATTTAAATTCTGTAGTTACCAATAGATGTGTGACTTCTGAACATTTATATCGTCTGACTTCATAACATATGAAGTACAACACTTTTTTCAAGGATTATGAAAAAAATCTCTTTTTCATTAGGAGGAAGATGTGGAGAGAAAGTGATTACTGAAGGAGATCAGGACTGTAAGACAAAGCAGAAGGCAAGACCCTCACCCCCTCAGATATATAATTATAAGTTGTGTTTTTAGGCTCAACAATAAAAGTTGCCAAATATTTGTATCTGTGTTATGTATATAATATTCATGTCATGTCTTTCTACAGACTGTACCTGATGCTATTTATATTAATGTGACGCATGTTAACACTGCCAAAGCAGCACGGATCCAGATCAGTGTTGGAGAGGAAAATGAATATGCCAGCATTCTATAAATATTAATCCACAGTAAATATCTAGAATAATGCTGAACACATACAGTATATTAAATGTTGGGCACAGGATTCACAATATTGACTTTGATTATTTTTATGATTTTTGTCACCCTAAATAGCAGATTTACTCATATTTATGTGCTGAAGAATAACCTTGAGAATAATATTTTAAGTGTATTTGTCATTTTTTACTTGGTGGTTGTAAAAAAAAATTTATAGAATTATTATTTTTCTTAATTTTTTAGAAGGCGTTCATCAATATCCTAATTGTATACAACAATAGCTATGGAAGTTTTTGGTTGTGACTTGTGTGAACATCTGCCTGGATTGAACATGTAGTTTAAAAAGGAAAAATAAAAGTGAAACTGTCCTAATGCTTATAATTTATTAAGGCATTTATGATAGCATGCTTGTTGAGTGTATAGTATTACTCTGTGAATGAAAAATTTACTGCTCAAAGCTTGCTCTTCTATAACTCTCATTTCAGCCTTAATTTATTTTCTATTCTGTCTGCTAGGTTCATGATGCGTTCCTTCTAAAATTTAGTCAAAATAGGTGAGAAAGGACAATTACTGTAGCAATAGGAGTCCTGCTTGTGATGTAAGGGAGGTAACCTTTATCTCCACTCAATGTTAATAATGGATCATTTTATTCTAACGAGAATAAAAGGATCCATTAGTAACGCTGAGTGGAGTTAAGGGCATTTGGAGAAGAAAGTGATAAATTCTAGAGTTGTATGGAGAAATACACAGTTCAGCCATAACATTACAATGCAAAATATTATTCCCAGTATTGCGTAGCTTCCTCCATAAGTCTGGCACCATGGAAATTGGCAGCGGATCCTTTGGGCACTGTGACTTGTGGGGTGGGGCCTCTGTAGGTCGGACTTCGGTACATCCCATGAGTTCCCGATTGAATAGGGATCTTTGGTGGGATTGGGCCGGGGTAATTGTGTCTGAGTGGTTGAGGGTGAAGGACTTTGCTCAAGGGCCCAACAGTGGCAGCCCAGTGGGGCTAAGGCTTAAAACAGGGACCTTCCCATCAGCAGTCCAATGCCTTTACCAGTGACGGCCCCTGTCTGACTCATTTTGATGCTGGCCAGAGCCTTAAAATTATTGCACCTAAAACTCAGAAAAAGACAAAATCCTTAAAACTTAAAGCAATTTAAACATCAGGAAAAGTCTTACTGCTATTAATAATTGTATAACAGAACTATGTTGTGTAACGATTTAAGATGACAAATGGTAAGACATTTTTATACAGAAAACATTTTTTCAACTACTGTACAGCTAGACTGCACTTATATAAAAAATACAATATTATATTTAAAAATATATAAGTATGAGGTTTATTTTGAAAAAGTGCATGATAAATAAAACATTTCACTACACCAACTAATAAATCACCTTTTTATTTTTCATTGTAGGATTGATAGACCGTATATAACAAATCACGTGGTAGAAAACTGGCTAGATGTTTTGAGAAAAAAAAAAAAGTCTAGTTAAATAAAATATATTTTGGTTAATTCCAGCAAGCGTGCGTCCTTCAGTCAATCATTTTCAATCTATTCATTCAGCCTCTCTATAATATAGTTTAAAGAGAGCTCAATTGAAACTTAAAAGGAAGCTAATTTGCGATTTGTGCTTTTTTTTTTCTTGGAAAACGAAATGTTGCCTTGGCCACAATTATGTGGTCATTCTCACATGCTCATAGTGTCTGTGAGAACACAGACATGAAAATGCTAGATATCTTTACAATTTCATTTTCATACTTGTCAGAGGCTTGCGGGCATGCGAACTGTGGTTGTACAACATGGATTAAATCATCCGTATCACTGTGTTACCAAGTACTGAAAATAGATATTGTGCCGGACTGCCGAGGTGAACCAAACCTCGCACGGAATAGATTACATCTGATCTTGTGCACAAGGCATCACAAGGTGTAGAATGCTTTGTTTTAAGGTTGATTTTTAATCATGCTTCATTTTTGAGCTCCAAACACAAGGATCTTATTTTATTTATGAAATAAAGCTGGAAATATTAAGTAGATACTTTACACATCTGACTTTGCTTGTAGCATAGCATCCTGTTTTCCAGACAGAGAAAAACTAAATAGAATTTAGGGATTTTGGCTTGATATAGTATAGAGCAACTATACGTTTTGTTAATTTATTCATTCATTTATTTTCAGCAACTGTTTTATTGTGGTCAGGGTCGTCTTAAATACAGAGCCTATTAACACTGGGCATAACGTTGGAGAATTCAAATGAATTCAGATTGAGGTGGTTTGGACGTTCAGAGGAGAGATTGTGAGAAGAAGGATGCAGATGTTGGAACTGCCAGACAGGAGGTCTAGAGGAAGACCAAAGAGGAGATTTATGGATGCAGTGAGAGAGGACATGAAGTTAGTTGGTATGAGAAAAATGGTTACAGAGTGGCGACCCATGAAAGGAAACAGCTGAAAGACAAAGAAGATCTGATTGTAGTGGGTCTTAGTCTCCGGCAAATTCAACCTCAAACGGACAACAATATGTAACTTTTTACAAGGATGAATGGACCAAAACAATGTAAGTGGCTGAAAATTTAATACAGAAAACGATAACTTAAAATTATTACTAAATGTGTCCTACAAGCTATTGAATCAGGGGTTCACAGGTTGTTGATTATTTTTTTCTTTATGACTTCATGTTTGTTAAATAAAGAATGGCACTGTGGGGGAAAAAGGTATTTGGTGTTTATCTGAGGTTGTATTTGCTTAATACTGAGACCCAGTACTATCAGATCTTTTAAAATTATTTATTATATATATTTTTAAGACCACAAAATTAAAGAGAAGGCGGTAACATTTACACATGCCTCTAATTTATAAACTTTCACGCTCCTTGTAGTGATGTCAAAAAAACAAAACACATCTGTAATATAATCACGTGAGAAAAAACATATTTTTTAAAAATAGCAAAGTTTGTCAGCAGAATACAATGATTACAACCTCTCAGGATCATTACTGATTAAAGCAATGAAATCAACAGCTTCGTATTTACATATGGCTGCAATTAAGAGTGCCGACCACCAGATGTTGTATAAGTTTTAAACCTATTCAAGCTCTAGTCGGAAAAATAGGTTAAGTTTTAAACCTATTCAAGCTCTAGTCGGAAAAATGCAGCGTGTTTTACGCCCGAGAGTTAATCTTGAGCCTCCATGATGTACACGTGACACCAAAATTGTCCAATCACATTGCCGGAAATGATAGCCTACCCGTATTGCGCTAGATCCCGCCTTTGGGGGAGGGTGAACCTGCAATGATTGGTTAGCCTATGACGTACTGCTCCTGAATACGAGTGGTGTAGCGCTGTATCCCTATTTGCAAAATCATTATTTTACAAAATCATAATGTTTTGTCATCATTGTGAGTGCACTTAAATAAAAGTAGAGTCTTATAAAGGCTATGTATCTTATATAGATTTATTATATAGTTTTTGCACATTAATCTGACAACTGAGTTTTTTTTTTTTTTTCACCCAGAGATTTCTGGCTATGCGAGTGTTACACATGATAAAATATAAAGGCTCATTGTGTTAACATTTATGTCAGGGAATTGTGTGTTAGATCATCCACCCGCTAGAGGGCCTCATTGAGTATATATCTACAGGCACCAGAGAAGAAGAGTTGTTGTTATGTGCAGAATGTAAAAGAGCACATGGAATTGTTTACTGTTCTGCTGGATTCTGAATAAACAATAAAGTTTGCGTCCTTGTAAATAAATACAAGACATGGTGTCAGAAGTATAAGGGAAAGGAAGGTGAGATGGCAAAATTTAATCCGCCAGAAAGTTTCAACTTTGGTCGTCCAACAGAGTGGCCGTCTTGCTACAAAACTGAGTATGGAGGACAAAGAGGTACAGATTAGCACATTAATATATGCTATGGGCATTGAAGTGGAGAACATTTTCAAATCGTTCACATTCGCGGAAGGGGAGAGTGCGGAGGATTATGAGACTGTTCTTGGAAAATTTGAGGAATACTTTTTGCCGAAAAGGAATGTGATAAATGAACGGGCATGTTTCCATCAGAGAGTGCAGAAGCCAGGGGAAAATGCACTGTAGAGCACTGTAGGAGCTCAGTGAGTACTGTGAATTCGGAGCGTAGTAGGAATAAGAGGTAAAGATCTCTCTAAGAGAATGCAGCTAATGACAGCAGTTACCCTGGAAACGGCGGTGCAGATGACGTGGCAGGCCGAGGACGTCGTAAAGCAGATCAGCCAGCAAGAGGGACAACCAATGAGCAGCGTGCAGGAGGCAGTCATCAAAATCAGCTAACAGGCCATGGATGAAAGAGAAAAATAAAAGAAGCAGTGAGAACAGAAAAGAGGATACAGAATGTGGTAGGTGCGGCAGGACAAGACACCTAGACATCAGAAAATGTCCAGCAGCAGGTACTGAATGTAAAAAGTGCAGGAAAAAAGGACACTGGGCAAGAATGTGTAAATCAAAAACTGTGAGACAAGTGACAGTGAAAGAAGAAAGCGAAGAAAGCTTTTACCTGGGTGCAGTGAGTAACAAAAATAAACTAGAAGAGGCCTCATGGACTGTGTCATTTATATTAGGTCGAATCCCTGTTAGTTTTAAGATAGACACAGGAGCTGACGTTAATGTTATTAACACTGAGACATTTAAAAGGCTTGAATCAAGCACACAGCTCAGGCACTCAAACATAGTACTGGACAGCCCAGGTGGACCACTAAAATGTATAGGATAGTTTACCTCAAAAGCAGAGCATAAAGGCCCAAAGTATGCAATTACTGTGTATGTGGTAGACGGAGAAACTGTTGGTAATCTTTTGAGCCGAGAGACAGCCGCTGGGATGAGGCTGGTCAAAAAAATAGAGCAGTTAAGCACAGTTTTTGAGGGAAGCAGTACCATGAAAACAGAGCCGGTAAAAATTCACCTGAGAGAGGGGGCAGAGCCGTACGCAGCATATACTGCAAGAAGAGTGCCATTACCCCTAATGTCCAAAGTAAAAGCAGAACTGCAGAGGATGGAAGAACAAGGTCTGGTGAAGAGAGTCACACAACCCACAGATTGGTGTGCTCCCATGGTGCCAGTCATGAAACCCAATGGGGCAGTAAGAATTTGTTCTGGGCTGAACAAGCTGAATGACAACATTAAAAGGGAGAGATACATACTTACCACAACAGAAGAAATCCTAGCTAAATTAGCAGGTGCAAGTGTCTTTACATCATTGGACGCAGCGTCGGGATTTTGGCAGATTCCGTTAAGTGACGACAGCAGCCTCTTGACAACATTTATCACCCCAATGGGGCGGTATTGCTTTAAAAGGCTTCTATTTGGAATCAGCATAGCCCCAGAAATTTTCCAACGCAAAATGCACAAGCTTTTAGGAGACCTGGATGGGGTGGCAGTGTATATGGATGATGTGATTGTGTACAGGCAGGATGAAACAGAGCATGACAAACACTTAAAAGAAGTGCTGAAAAGAATGGAAAGTGCAGGCCTCAAGCTAAATAAAGAAAAATGCGTGTTTAAGAAAACAGAGTAAAGTTTTCTGGGTCACATCGTGGATGCTCAAGGTGTCAGAGCAGACCCTGAAAAGGTGCGTGCAATTAGTGAGTTACAAGACCCTAATACAAATCTAACCTAGCGACGGAAGGGGGTCCTCTGTATGAACTGCTTAAGACAAAAAGTGTATGGGCTTGGAAGCAACCACAGAAAAGCGCATTTAGCAACCTCAAGAATGCACTTATTAAAGCACCAGTTTTAGAACATTACGACACAGCAAAAGAAACCATCGTGTCAGCAGACGCCAGCAGCTACGGTATTGGCAGTGTGTTACTGCAAAAGCACGACAGCAGCTGGACACCAGTTGCATACGTGTCTAGAAGGCTGACGGATTCTGAGGTCAGGTACGCCTAAATAGAGAAAGAATATCTCGCAGGCGTATGGGTATGTGAAAAATTCCAAACGTACTTAGTCGGCTTGGAAAAATTTAAACTAGTCACTGATCATAAGCCATTAATAACACTGATCAATAGCAAAGATCTGGACAGTGTACCAATAAGATGTCAAAGACCTTTGATGAGAGTCATGCGCTTTAATGTGAAAGCGGACTACATACCAGGCAAAAGCATGGTGGTAGCAGATGCATTGTCACAGAGTCCATTAAGCACCACAGAGGATTTCATATCAGCGGATGTGAGTGCCCATGTGAATGCAGTCATCGAGAGTTTGCCAGTGTCACAGCAGAAATTGACAGAGATGAAAATGGAGACTCAAAAGGATGATGAGCTCCGAATGGTGGAGAAATTTGTAAAGAAGGATGGCCCCAATATGCTAAAGGCATTTCTAACAGCATACAAAGCTTTTACAAATGGAAGGACTTCTTGTCATCGAGTGATGGACTGTTAGTGCTGGGCAACTGCATAGTAAAGGACTGTCAAAATGCAGGTTTCGAGCTAAAGAGACTGTGTGGTGGCCTGGAATTTCGGAGGGTCTGAGGCAAGAGATAGAGACTTGTAAATTTGGTATAGAGAACAAACGTACGCAGCATAAGGAGCTGCTACAGTCAACCCCATTACCAGAAAGGCCATGGCAGCAAATAGCCATAGACTTGTGCACGCATCAAGGGAAACAGTATTTGGTGGTATCCGACTATTATTCGCGATATTTGGAAATTATTCTATTAAGTTTCACAACTGTGAGCATATTTTAATTAAATATACTTGTGCATGCAACAATATGATAGAAACTATTAATCTTAGTAAAAGAACATAGAGGTAAGGTAAGGAGACAGAGGTGAGCCAAGGACAGTGTGATGTCACAGTAGCAAGAACAGGCAGCATGAACTCAAATGAACTCTAGACAGGTAGCCATCTTGGATATGAGATGCTTAGGGGACAGTGTGTACCAAACAGACCCTAGAGATGATGTAATCTTTGTACCCTGAGCATCCAAAAGTACCTGATGTCCCTAGACATGATGTAATGTCAGCTGATATTAGCCCTAGACATTATGTAATGCCAATAGTCCCAGACATTAGGTAATTTCCTCAGACATGGGGTGATCCTAACTGTGATGTAACAGGGGCTGGATACATGTGCAGACATGTCAAATTTAAAGGGACACAGACAAATAACCAAAAGACACACACTCAGCTTAATGAATAATAAGTTTAATAAGAATAGGCACAAAATAAAATGGCATGTGCACCTACATAGTGAATAAAATAAAAATACAAAAGTATAAGGCCCAACATATAAAAGTACAGTAAAATAGGGGGACTGGGTAAGCATCAAATAACAAAAGGCATAAGAAATTAAATATCAAGCCTTCTCTGACCCAGAACCACATTGATGGGAAGATCAGTGTGAGGAATAAAAACTTCAGGAAAGTCAGTTTGGGCACCAACAGACATTTTAAAATCAGTCTGAGTACTGACACTTCTTAGACCAACAGGCCTTAAGAGAGACTGGGCTGGAGTACTAGACTCTGGTCGCACAGGCCTGAAGGAAAGTAAAGGAGAGCTATGTGCCTCCGGACGTGGTCTCTTAGAAGGACTGGGCCCGGAGTCATCCTTCCTGACATAAGTAAGACCGTTCTTATGAAGAAATTGTGTCAATGATCCATCAGACTCATTTTGGCAAAAACTCACTTTGGCTCGGTCAGCAACAGGTTCAGTAGGAGTGTAATCCTCAAAGGAGTTGTGCTCTGGACTGTCCTGGCTGTCCGAATCGTCCAAAGGGATGTATTCAGGACTTGGGCAGTTGCGCTTAGCTATAATAATAAAATAAAATACGTAAATACAACAAATTAGGAAATAAGAACAAATAATTAAAATGAGTGCGAGAGAGATGCTTACCCATGGCCTGTCTGTTGAGAACTGTAGAGTAACCCAGAAGAACTAAGAATATATAGTAAAATAAGCACCGCCCCTATATTTTTTAATAATAAACAAACTTAGTGTAAAGATAATGGAAAATTATTGGAAAGAAAAATAGACTATAATGGGGAAAAGATATGGAGTCAGATGATGAGGTATATGAGGTAAGCAAACAAGAGAAGAGAAAATGTAATTACAATGGGTGACAATACTGGGAAAAAGTTGGATTATAATGGGTTAATAATTTGATAAGAAATAAGAAAAAAATGTACAGAGGAGGGGGCTAGGTGAGCACTCCTCCCCTTGAAAACTGTATAAAAGAAGTGCCCATGTCACAGTACTTCAATCAGATTTTGGACATGCATGGAACTACATCCTAGGCATTGCCGAGCTGGCTCACTTGGTTTTATTGCTGCAATAAATCCTGCCTTACTTCATCCAGATCTACAAGGAGTCCGGAGTTTTTTCTTTGGTTCTTTTTAAAGTTAAAGTTTTTGTGTAACATTTGTAATTAAGGCAACTGTAACTAGTGTAGGAGAAAAATCTCCCACATTTATTGGTGACCCAGGCCTGACGAGGAAACTTGCCAACCAGTGGGGCTGGACCCACGAAAAATTCCTGCAATACACTAAGTAGGAGCTGCGGCTCCAGACGTGGTAGGTGAAAACTTCCTAAGTCCGCCGTTAGGCACAGAACATGTAGGTGATTCACTGTTCTGAGACGCGTGTGCAGCCAGGTGTTAAGTGAAAATTCCTGTAGGTGAGCGCTATTTGAAAATTCCTACAGGTGGAATTGATGTTTTCTGGGCCCAGGTTGTGTGATCAAATATTTTATTGTTGAAATTGTTTGAGTACTCAAATTTTTGAAATTGTAGTAGAAAGCGCTTGTGTCGTGTATTGTTCGTATGTCTTGTATGTGTGTCTTTTTAATGTGAGCAGGTGTTATATTTATGTGAAAAGTCTGTATTGAATTTATGTATGTGTGTAAGAAAATACAAGGCCTAGTTAAGGGGGATATAGTATTAGAAAGAGCCTAGCGTTTGGACCACACAGGAACAAGGTTTGGAACGCTCTGCGAAAAGCTTACCCAACCAGGACAGCTGGAATCAGTAACGCTGAAAGAAGATGAGAACGTTGTCAAATTCATCAATGATTTCCAGACCAAGTGGAGAGAAGAAACTGGAGGTTCCTGGGATCAAACAGACTGGAGGTTCCTGGGATGAAACAGACACATATAAGAGCCTGTTCCGAATGATGCTGAAAAAATGCATGCCTCAAGAGGTCCAGACAGCCCTAGAAGGCGTGGCGGGACTGAGTACACTACCATGGGACACATTTCAAGCACACATTGTACATCATGTGGAACAATACAGGAATAAAAAAAAAGAGGCCAAGGAAGCTGCTGAGTCAATCGCAACCCAGTTACACAAAATACAGCTAGGGGAATTTGCAGCTGCAAAGAAAAAAGGAAAAAGAAAAAGGAAAAGTCCAAGCAGCAGTAATGGTGCCTGAAAATCAGACAACACTGCCCCCTACTGGACCAGCACAGCAAATGCAGCAAGCAGTGCCACAAATGCAACAAACAACAGTGACCCAAGCTCCTCCAACATATGCGCAACCTGGAAACCAGCAAGGACAAAATCAACCCATGAGGTGGCAAAGACAGGGCCCCGGGCCTATTGGAGGCAGGGGACAAAGGGGACCATTCCAACAGCAACAAAGAAGACAGCAAATTAGAATGAATGCCCCAGGGCAAATGGGCCCGAATCAGTGCTGGCAATGCGGAGGACTAGGACATATTAGAAGAAACTGTCCACAAATGACTTGGGGAATGCAAAATGGACCACAACCTCAAGGACCATATGGAGCAGGACAAGCACCTCAAGGGAATGTGGGACCTCCTGGTCCAAGACAATTTGCTGGAACATGGACTCAAGGACAACCCCAAAATCAGTGGGCAGGTCCCTGGATGGGACCCACCCAAAATTGGAATTGACGAGGCCCAGAGGAGCCAGAGGGGGAGCAGATGCAGTATGTCTTAACACTGCATCCACAACAAGAACCAAATGTGATGGTGTCTATAAATAATTCACAACTAATTCCATTTATGATTGACACAGGTGCTACTTATTCATGTATAGGACGTGAAGGCTCCCAGCTCCCTCTCTCAAGAAATACGATAAAAACCACAGGCTTCTCGGGACAATCACATGTATTGCATTTTACGGAGCCACAAATAATAACTTTAGAAGACACCACTGTAGCAGCACCTTTATTATTCTCACCGACTACTGCAGTTAATTTACTGGGAAGAGATTTGTTGTGCAAACTTAAAGCAAAAATTCAATGTAATGCTAAAGGACTGTATGTAACAATAGGACAGTTCTTACAGATTGCAGAAAAACCCAATAACTTGGATACAGTATATTGGCTGTTGTGCATAGGCAAGGGAGCTCAACATGCACAGAACTTATGGGAAGAATGGATCCTACAACGACGACCAGATTGTAAAAGAGCGACCTTGCCATTGCACTGTACCATGCACTATGACCAAGGAAGCCAAGATGAAGAACATGATGGAGAACACAGTCTCTGATGTGATACTAGGAGATATAATCGTAGGCGCTCCAGGAGCAGCCATCAGTGTACATCTGACTGAACAAATAGAACACTGGCATCAAGTACCAAACACAGCCCCCCATATCTCCTTACTGGTGGGGGAAAAAGCACAATCCAAAGAGATAGGATTGATGGTCAAACAAGCGGCTGAAGTGACTAAGTGGGAACAAACCCCTAATCCTTCTGTACACATTTCACAAGATCAAAAGTTTTTGAAAATAAACTTTTCAGGAATAGAAAGAGTAAGGGCAATGCACACAGAAATAGATGGGAACATGACGTTGTCAACACACCCTCAGAGGGGGATGTGTAACACTCCGTTGTCATCGCACACACAAATGTCAGTTAAGATGGTAGAGCAGATAGATGAAAAGGAATCTGCATTAGAGGAGAAACTGCTGAAAACAATTCCAGAAAAATTATGGACAAGACATTCAACAGATGTAGGATTAGTTAAGTCTGGAGGACAAGCCTTAATAAAAATAAGACCAAATACAACATTGCCTTACCAAAGACAATATCCATTGACACCTCAAGCTGTAGCAGGGATTAAACCTACTATAGATGGCTTATTGGAAGCTGGAGTATTAACTCCTACTAAGAGTCCTTGTAACACTCCTATATTTCCTGTCAGGAAGCCCAACTCAGATAAATGGAGACTTGTGCATGATTTACGTGCCATAAATCAAATTGTAGAAGCAGAATTGCCTATAGTGCCTGATCCACACACATTATTGTCCAATATACCAGAAGATACACAGTGGTACACTGTCATAGACTTATGTTCAGCATTCTTTAGCATTCCACTACATCCAGCATCACAATACTTGTTTGCCTTTACATATGAAGGACGACAGCTGACTTACAATTGTTTACCACAGGGATACTGTGAAAGTCCGTCAATATTTAACCGAGTATTAACTCAAGGTCTAGCCTCGTTAAATATCGAAAGTACTATGATTCAGTACTGTGATGACCTACTGATTTGTAGCCCAACAAAAGAGCAGTGCGAAACAGATTCGTTAAGAGTTTTGACAGTATTAGCTGAGAATGGACATAAAGTTAGCAGAGAGAAGTTGCAATTCTGTAAAGAGAAGGTAGAATATCTAGGCAGAGTGTTGGAAGGAACATCTAGGCATATATCTCCTGAACACATAGAAGCAATAATGAAAGCTCCTAAACCATGAACTGTAAAAGAGATGCTATATTTTCTAGGCATGGTAGGATTTAGTAGAGACTGGATTTGTGACTTTGCACTAAAAACAGCACCCTTGAGAGCAATAGTAAAAGTAGCTGGACAAACAAAGAATAGTGCAGTGTTAGAATGGACACCTGAAGCACTAGAAGCGTTTGAGCAGCTAAAAAGAGAACTATGTACAGCACCAGCACTTGCTAGTCCAGAGTATAATAAGCCATTCCATTTGTATGTCTCAGAGCGTGGAGGTTTTGCCACAGGGGTTCTGACTCAACAACAAGGGCCTAGTAAGCAACCAATTGCTTATTATAGTACAGCACTCGATAATATTGAAAAAGGCATGCCACCCTGCTACCGAGGTGTGGCAGCTGCTGCCTTTGCTTATCAAAAAGCCTCATCAATTACTATGGGACATCCTGTTGTGCTGTACACCACCCACGCATTGCATGTACTCCTGACTAGCCCATCATTTGTAATTACAAATGCTAGAAGAACAGGATATGATGTAATACTCTTTGCACCTGAATTGACCATAAGAAGGTGTCAGACAGTAAATCCAGCAGATCGCATGATGACCCCAGCAGAGGGAGATCCACACGATTGTCATCTTGTGTCAGCAGAACATCTAAAGACACGTCAAGATTTAGAGAATCAACCTCTGTCACACCCAGATTGTATATACTTTTTAGATGGGTCATGCTTTAGAGATGGGGATAGCAATAAAGCAGGCTATGCAATAGTAACACAAGACATAGATGGAAAAGCCTTCAAAGTAGTACAAGCTGAACATGTGCCACAACCCTGTTCAGCCCAGCTAGCTGAGTTAAACGCTTTGACAGGCGCTTGTTAACTAGCAGAAGAAAAAGCATGTACGATATGCATATGGAATATGCCATTTATATGGCCTTATATGGGCACAAAGGGGTTACAAAAGAGCAGACGGAACACCAGTAGTACATGGAGAAGCAATTTCAGACTTGCTAGGTGCAATCAATCTACCATCCAGATTAGCTATAGTAAAATGCGCAGCACATAAGAAAGATGGTACATTTGTTAGTGACGGAAATAAAGCAGCAGATGAAGCAGCTAAGAAAGCAGCAGTAAATCAGGCAAACATGATGCCAGAATCCACAGCACAAACAGACAATGAACCAAGTTCACCAGAGTCAAGTGTTAACCCTGATGAAGGGCCAAGTTCAAGTTCAAGCTCAAATTCAAGCTCAAGTTCAAGCTCAAGTTCAAGCTCAAGTTCAAGTTCAAGCTCAAGTCCAGAATCTGAAGAAAGATTAGTACTTATACCAGAAGATTACGCACCCCCAGCACCAGACTTATCCTCACTAGCAGACATGCAGGCTGCAGCATCAGGTGAAGAGATTCGTAAATGGTTAGCAAGAGGAGCAACAAAAGATAATGATACTAACGTGTGGCGAAGTGCAGATGGGCGTTTTTGTAGCTCCACAAAGTTTTCTCATAACCTTGATAAAGCAAGCTCATGGTAACGATCACGTAGCCAGAGGAGAAGTAATAAGAAGAATCCAAAAGACATGGTGGTCACCTTATCTAGGACCTATGGTTCATCGAACACTGTCACAGTTTTGTGACATATGCTCTAGATATAACCTTAGAAAACACTTCACATCACCAATAGGACATATTCCAGAGCCAGATGGGCCATTTAGGCATATAATGTTCGACTATGTGGACATGGGAGAACCCAGAATACAAGGAAAACTATACATCCTAGTGACTGTGGATAAATTTAGCAGATGGGTAGAAGCTGTAGCAACAGCTAAGGAAGATGCAATGGCAGTAGCAAAATTCCTGTGTAGGGAAGTGATACCAAGATTTGGACACAATCAGTTCAGACAATGGCAAACACTTCACAAACAAGATAGTACAGAAAGTGACTCAGTGGTTGAACATCAAGCACAGATTTGGATGTGTGTACCACCCCCAATCTCAGGGAATGGTAGAGAGAGCAAATGAAAATGAAATTGGCTAAAATATTTGCAGAAACAGGTATGAATTGGTTTCAAGCTTTGACATTAGCCTTGATGGGTATGAGATCGCAAACTAACCGCAAAACACATTTAACACCACACAAAATGCTTACTGGCAGACCAATGCTTACATCCTTTGTTCGAGGGCCCTATAAAGGCCCCACACTTGAACAACTACAGAGTGAACTTGATCACTATGTGAAACACTTATCTGAAATACAGAAAGTTATTTTCCAACAGGTTAAGGGAGCCACAATACATGACAACACCAGACCGAGGGTAGCTGATCCAGCTGATGACGCTGAGGAAGAGGACATAGAGGAGAGAACTATGCTACCTGGGGACTGGGTGTTTATTTGAGCATTCAAAAGAAGGTGGAACGAAGCTAGAAGGGAAGGACCATACAAGGTGGTGTTGGCAACTCCAACTGCAGTAAAAGTCCAAAGTAAATATGTATGGTACCATTTAAATCATTGCTGCAAGGCCCCAAACCCAGACCAGGTAAGGGACAGGGAACCTCAGGAATAGTCTCCACGAGCAGGACCTTCAGGTTTGCAATCAGGTACCCAGGAGAGTGACACAAGGCCCAGGCAACAAGCACCAGACCCTTATGGGTACACTGAAGGGTTACCGTGGGTAGAAGAACAAGAAGGAGAACAAGGGTACAGGCCGGAGTGGCCTCAAGAAGATATACAAGATTGGGAAGCAGAGCTTGAAGAAGAAGAAGCAGAAGCAGAACAAGGAGGACCGTCTCTTAGAACAAGAGCCCAAGTTAGACAGCGAGAGCACAGACATGCTAGAATTGAAACAGCGCGTAGACAGTCAGAAGAAGATCCCACACCTAGAGTTGTAGAATACTCAGATAGTGATTAAATTAGTTAGAAGTTAACGCTGGCTCAGATGGTGATTAAATTATTTAAACAAACTACAGTTGAAAGAACATACCCAACGAAAAACCCCCCAAGAAATATATTGTGTAGGTTATTTGGCCATAGTCCCACGTGTCACCGTTGTGATCCAAATGGAGAAACCACTTATTGCCTCCCAAAATGAAGGAGATCTATGGTTATAGGAATCCTCTTCATGATTGGTCTAATTAATAGTGGTGCTACTAAGAACGAGAGAAACAAACCGAAATGGACTGTCGAAGAGAGACAAATACGTTGTGCATTAGCTACCATAACTAGAGCTAGAATAGTAGCTGGATTGGACAGTGGGGAAAGAACAGGATTTTGGGAAGGAACATACCAAATAGAGGTAGATAATACACAACCCCCAGAAGAAAGAGTGCGCATTTACGTAGAAATGAGAGAAAAGGCATACTGGCGCAAAGCACAGATGACAGCAATAGATGGACTAATAGAGGCTGTACCAAGATCCAACGGTTGCGAGACTGCATTGTGTGTCATGATAGAAGCAATAGGCCACCACGTGTGGTGATAACACATGGAACAAGAGAATGTATAGACAATCCAACATACAGTGAACAACTGTGCCCTATTAGCTGTCTTTTACATTCAGCTGCTATACATTATGGCCCTGAATGGATGCAAAACATAAGCAAATGTTCATATCAACCTGTAGGAACATTAGATGCTGTACAAAGAGAAATAACACCTACACAGCAACGTTATCCTTTATGCATCTACTCAAATGGAAGCATTGAAATAGGAGATCTATCACCAAGTTGCAATGAAACGCAGCCAGCAGCAGGATTTTTCATAGAAATGCACCAGATATGCGACAATAAAACAGACAGCCTGACATGCAGTGAGATAGTAAAAGTACAACAACCAGATTTAAGCGCTGGTACAATATTCTGGTACTGTGGTGGAACTACAGTTAGACAAACCTTACCAAATAACTGGGGTGGATGTTGTGCTCCAGTACTATTGGAGGGAGATTTGATTGTAATAGGACTATATGGCAAGAAACACAGACGGAATAAACGTGAAAAGTTTGTGAAAACAAATTGGAGATTGGAGAGGAAATATCGGCATGGAAAGAGTTTGATAGAGATGGAGGACTATCAGTGACCTGGGATGGTATTCCAGTTGGCGTACCAACTGAGTATGAGGCTATAAACAGGGTAGGAGGAGCATTCACGACAATCTTCTTGCCATGGGTTCAAATTTCAAAAAATGCAAGGTGGATCAATCTACTTTATTACAATCAACAAAGATTTTGGAATCACACTTTAGGAGTCTTAGGACTGGTTCAGGAACAATTGGATAAAAATACATTAATGACTACACAGAATAGATTCGTCCTTGACACGATGCTGGCACCTCAACGAGGAGTATGTGCCCTAATTGGAGAAGAATGTTGTACATACATTCCAAGACACACAGGCCCAGATGGTAACATAACTAAACTTTTAAGAGCCATGAGGGACATGAGAGACGAAAATGTTAAAATCATTCAAGACGTACAGAGGAATAATGCATGGACTTCCTGGTTTGATTGGCTGAATCCTTCAAATAGGTATGTGTTAGGAACCTCCACTAGAGGTCACTGTTCATGTCTGTCTCTCTGTCTGTGTAGTTCTTGTTGGTTGACTCAGTTTCCCAGAAGGCACCTCAGTCAGGTGATGAGGCTCCCCTGAACTGAGGTGGCTCATTAAAACCTTCTATAAATAGCAGTTTGTTCTGGGAAACTGGGTCGAGCATTGTTTGTGTGTTTGTGATTGTTTGTTTGTGTTGGTTGTTTGTTTGTTTGTATTACCGTCATGTGGGCATTCCTTTTTGTTATTTTAAGTTTACGTTTTGTAACCTTTGTTTAAAGAGGGCTCTAGTTTTGTTTTCTTGATGTTCCTTGTGTCTGTGGATTCATGGAGCTGCTCTGTTCACTGTGTAGTTAGGCTGTGTCTCCTCCTGTGTCCTGTGTAAGTACTATTTTGTCTTCTGTTTTTTTTCCCTTGTATGTGTAGCCACATGAGGGCTTAGCCATTAGCAGGGTTAGCCGCTAGTAGGCCTTGATGGCTAGTAGGGTTAGCCCCTAGTAGGGTTAGCCTCCAGTAGGCTAATCTCTAGTGGGAGTGACTGCTAGTGGTTCTGGTCACTAGTAGGTTAGCCGCTAGTTTGGTATAGCCTCATGTGTGCCCTGCCTTTTGTCTTCCGGTCCCCTAGGTCAGTACTAACCCCATTAGCCACTAACCCGGTTAGGTCAGCCTCCAGTGTCCCCAGTACAACATGCAGCTACTAACCTCACTAACCCAGCCAGTCTAGTTCTTGTCCAGCCCTGTCTCCTGTCCAGCCCTGTCTCCTGTCCAGCCCTGTCTCCTGTCCAGCCCTGTCTCCTGTCTAGCGCTGTCTCCTGTCTAGCCCTGTCTCTCCAGTCTCTGTGCCCCTAGTCCTGTCTCTCCATGTCTAGTTCCAGCCACGTCCTGTCCAGTCGTGTCTCTAGTTCCCCTATGTGTCTTTAGTTAGCTCCAGCTCCATGTTTCCTCATCCCTACTTCTGTCAGTTCCCGTGTCAGCTCCTAGTTCCCGTGTCAGCTCCTAGTTCCCGTGTCAGCTCCTAGTTCCCGTGTCAGCTCCTAGTTCCCGTGTCAGCTCCTAGTTCCCTGTGTTTAGTTCTTGTCCGTGTGTTTTTCCTGAGCCCTAGTTTTAGTTTGAGTTTTGTTGTTTTAGCTCCTTTGTTCTGTTTTTGAGTTGTTTGTTTAAATAAAGACTCTGTTTGCACACCCCTCTGCCTTCATGCCTACCTTTATGCCCACGGCAACAACATCAGCCGGTCTAGCCACTACCACCAGCTAGACCCATGACAGTATGGACTACTTGTGAAAATAGGGACAATTATTTTGATAGTACTAGGAACTCTGCTCATATTGTCATGCTGCGTTATCCCCCTGGCGAGAGCAAGCATTCAAAGAATGGTGGGACAATATACAATGACTGTGGAATATCACGAACGAACACCACCAGATGAAGACTGGGAGGCAGACTCCATTTACGTGGAAATGAAGTGAACACAAATGATTAGCGCTGCTACATAATGGACAAAATGACTGTATATTTATTAATCACATGTATACTGAGATTATTTAGCATAGTATGTTAATCAAACACACTTAATGTTTTGAAGAAACTGAGAAAAAGTAGTATTAGCAGAAGAAATGTGTTTTTGTTGTATTTTTGTCCTGTCTCTGTTATACACGTATGTATGCAGGATGGAACCGGTACCTGACCCACGATGGATAATTTCCTGTACAGTCTGCCGTGATGCATGGAGGGAGGTTCTGGAACAGACCCCAACAAGAAGATGGGCAAACCTGAGACATGATCTGGTCGACTGGTTCCCACACCGTCCGATGGGGACTAAGAAGTTCATCGTGATGGCCAACGTCTTGACCAGAGACTTCAAATGGATCAAGTCAATGAGACAGGAAACGTTCGACCTGGACATAAGCAGAGGACTTTGTCTGGTAACAACGTCATATCAGCTTGGAAGACATCTGAAGCTAGGCCTCTATAGAGGTATTGGGATCAAAGAGAATTGGGTTGGATATGATATCTGTGGGGTATTGAATTTGACGATGTATACATGGCAGCAGATAAGACCATAACTAAAGTGATGTTGGGAGATGACATTTTATGGACAAATACACCAACCACTTTGCAACGTGCACTGGAATCCAAAGATCCAAAGATTGGCATTGAAACGGATGGATAAGTGCATTGCTGCAGAGATTGAAGGGATGGGAGATCAGCCTGTCAGTGCTCAGACCGTTTGCCGTACACTGCATCAAATTGCTCTGCATGGTTGTCGTCCTAGAAGGAAGCCTTTTCTAAAGATGATGCACAAGAAAGCTCGCAAACAATTTGCTGCAGACATGCAAACTAAGGACTAGGATTACTGGAACCATGTCCTGTGGTCTGATGAGACCAAGATAAACCTATCTGGTTCAGATGGTGTCAGATGGTGTGTGGCAGCAACCAGGTGAGGAGTACAAAGACAAGTGTGTTTTGCCTACCGACAAACATGGTGGTGGGAGTGTCATGATCTGGGGCTGCATGAGTGCTGCTGGCATTGGGGAGCTACAGTTCATCGAGGAAAACATTTATTCTAACATGTACTGTGATATACTGAAGCAAAGCATGATCCCCTCCCTCCGGAAACTGGGCCGCAGAACAGTGTTCCAGTATGATAATGACCCCAAACACACCTCCAAGATGACCACTGGCTTGCTAAAGAGGTTGAGGATAAAGGTGATGGACTGGCCAAGCATGTCTCCAGACCTAAACCCCATAGAACACCTCTGGGGCATCCTGAAAAGGAAGATGGAGGAGCACAAGGTGTCAAACGTCCACCACCCCCGTGATGTTGTGATGGAGGAGTGGAAGAGGATTCCAGGCAACCTGTGAAGCTCTGGTGAACTCCATGGCCAAGAGAATTCAAGCCATGCTAGAAAATGATGGTGGCCACACAAAATATTGACACATTTCACATTTTCACTTAGGGGTGTACTCACTTTTGTTGCCAGGGGTTCAGCTATTATTGACTGTAATTTTAGTTATTTTGAGGGGACAATAAATTTACAATTGTAAATTTGCTATACAAACTTTACACTGACTACTTTTCATTATGTCAAAGAGTTATTTATGCAGTGTTGTCCTGTGAAAAGATGTAACTAAATATTTGCAGAGATGTGAGGGGTGTACTCACTTTTGTGACATTTTTTTTCATCATCATCCTACTTGTGTAAGATAGCTGCTGTCTAAGTTCATGTTTGTGACCTCATGTGGAAATCTGCCTTGACTGAGCTATTCTCAAACTGTCCTAATGCTTACACTGTAAATTTGCGACAGAGTGCTTGAATGTACAATATAATATTACACTGTCACAAAGGACAATTTTACTGCTCAAAGCTTGCTCTTCTATAACTCAGAAGACAAAGTGTAAATTTCAATGCAGCAATGAAAATCACAATTTAGTTTCTATTACGTCTGATAGGTTTCTGATGTTTCTCCTAGAACTGCAGACAGTATAGCTATGTATATACTCCACAACTCCTCTGAGGGTGTGCTTGGTGTTGGATCATTTGGGTGAGGGGCTTGTTGGGTGGGGCATCTGTGTATAGGGCTTGTTTCTCCAGTGCATCCCATGAGTGGTTGACAGAATAGGGCTCTTGGGCCCATTCTCTTGGGCTGCGCAGCAGGCTATGGTGCACTGGGTATTCTTTTGCCTTTCTGACATGGCCAGCATTGTGCTGCATTTACTTGTCTGTGGGATTGGGGCAGGACTGATTTGTGTCAGTGTGGTTGAGGGTGAAGGATCTTGCTCAAGGGCCTAACAGTGGCTACCCAATGATGCTAGTGTTTTTATGTATTCCCTACTGCAGTGTTAGCCTAATAGAGCTGGCCAGGGCCTTAAAATTACTGCACCTTATTGAGTCTCAGAAAAAGTCTAAATACTCAAAAAGGAAAGCAATTTGAAAATCAAAAAATGTTTCCCATTTTACGGCCCTCATAGGACCACCGGTCAACATTCGCTCGCACATTTAAACCCTAAAGGCAACTTGGGAAAGCCAGTCAGCTTAATATGCATATCTTTGGACTGTGGGAGTAAACCAGAGTACCTAGAGGAAACCCACCAAGCACAGAGAGAAAGTGAAAAGTCCATGCCCACAGACCCTGAAGCAGGAATTAAACCTGGACCTTGAAGGTGCAAGATGACAGCGCTAACCACTAAGTAACCGCTCTGCCTTTAATGTACTACAGTAACCAATAGACAATTTTTATCTTTTGTAATGTAGAGCTTATAGACAATATATTTTCAAAAATCAATCATGAATAAATTATTTTTATAAAGTGGCACATCGTTCAAAACTAAAGACTTATTCACAGAATTCACAGAAACTATCATTTGGGTAATGCCAGCAAGACTACAATCAATAATTTTCAGTCTGTTCATTCGCCTTAGAAATATATAATAAAAATATATTCATTATATTTTTCATAACATCCTCTTCATGTGCTCTTTCTCAGCTCACTATAAGATGCATGAATGAGGGTGGAATAAGAACAAATTGAGTCCATATAGAGAGCGCTGTGATTTCTCTGCCTAAGATTAAAAAAGATACAACATTTGTTAATTGTTTTAAAGTTTATAGAGAGCTTCTTTGTAGTTTGAATCGTGAATTTGCAGTTCTGCACATCTTTTTCATCTAGAAAAAAATCATACTTAATTTTTTTAAACACTAGATACATTTATGAAAGATAGTTGGAAATATTAAGTAGGTACTTTACAAATCTGACATTGCTTCCAGTATAGGATTATCTTTTCCAAAAAGAGAACAGAAGAAAACTTAGGAATTATGATTTGCATTTAGCATAGTTCAGATATAGGTTTTGCTCATTTATTTATTCATTAATTTTCAGCAACCATTTTGTTGTTCTCAGTGGGAGAATTTAGATGAGACAACAGTCTATCACAGGGCACTACTCACACGCATTCACACCTACAGTAGAAGCTAGTCTAACAGAGCAAACCTACACGTTTTTGACAGTGAGAGGAAACTGGGGGACCCCCTGGGAAACCCCCCTGCACAAACACATTAAAAACATGCAAAACTCTGCACTGACATTAACTGATGTTGTAAAATCCCCTTTTAATTCCATTTTGTGTGTGTGTGTGTGTGTGTGTGTGTGTGTGTGTGTGTGTGTGTGTGTGTGTGTGTGTGTTTGCATCATTTTTGTTAAATAAGTACAATGGGAAAAAAGTTATTTCTTGCTTGTTGTTCGAGGTTGGATTTGCTTAATACTGAGACTGAGAATACTGAGAATGTTTTTTACACAAAAACCATAGAATTAAAAAGGGGGGTACTAACTTTTACCCATGTCTGTATTTCATACTGTATACTTTCATACTGCTTATACTGATGACAAAAATAATAAGACATTTAACAATCACATTTGTAATATTATCACATGCAAAAACACATTTATTGAAACAGGAAAGTTTATAAGCAGAGCACAATTATAACAATTTTGTTCTTAGGATAACTGATTAAAGTTATGAAATCAACCATCTTGAATTTTTGGCTGCAATAATGACTGCACACCACCAGATATCTGTATTTTTAGTGTTTTAAACCGCTCTAGCCAATGATTGTATACCCATATTGAGATAGATCCCACCTCCAGTGCTATGATTGGTTATGCTCATGAAAACGAGTGGGATAAAAATAACTGCTGTCCAGTGAGATGTGTTCATTTATATAGGTGGTTTTATATCAGTGACTTTTGTAATCTTCATACTGTTTTGTATTGATGGCCAGATGAAGCCTTATGAAGGTGTTGAGTCTTCCCAGGCAGTTGTTTCGCCAAAAAGTTCATTCATGAATCTTCATTCAAGGGCTCGTTGTAACTTTGTGTAGCAACTAGATAGTAACATTGTAAGCAGTGTTTGTGCACATAATCAACATCTATGAATCTTTTAAACTTAATTGAAGAGTGCAGAAGCTTTTACTTAAGCGCTGAATGAGTTGGTCACGTGATTGCAGCAAATATGAGGCTTTTTTTGTTATTGGTCAGGTGATTCTCAGGAAACTGACACATACCTCGAAGCGGTGGTGTAACAGCTCACACTTCCCACTGGTTATTGCTGTAAGAAATATAATCTTGCATGTAAGATATTTACAGTAATAGAACCGTTTACAGTAAACATGTTGAACTTGAAGTGGATAATTTTGAATTCTCAAAAGTTAGGGAAAACAGGACAGTGTAAGTGAAAGATATCTTTTCTTGCATTGTCTACATTAAGTGATGTGTGTTTTTCTCGTGTCCACAGGCTCTAAAGTTTGCCTACACCTACTGAAAACATGCAGGTACTGGGATTATGCTTGATTACCCCCTATGTGTGAATGTGGGTGTGCATGTTGCCCTGTGATGGATTGGTATTTCCTCCCGTGCCCATTCTGAGGATACCAGATCCACCCCAACGCTGATTAGGGTGAAGCTGTTCCTAAAGATGAATGAAGGAATCTTTGTCTATTTTAAAGATGATATTTTCATATATTTTACATTAAGCATATTAATTTACATGTATATACAGTCTGTTACATAGTAGATTTTCATATACAGTTTAACCTTGGATTGCGAGCATAATTAATTGCAGAAATGTGCTTGCAATCCAAAGCACTTGTATATCAAAGATTCTCCATAAGAAATAATGAAAGCATCAATGATTCATTCCACAAACCAAAAATATAAATATAAAATAATTAACACAAAAATAAAATTAAAAAGGTAAAATTAAACAAATTAACCTGCATGTTACCTTTGAAAAAAATCATGGCTTGTGTGAGATGAGAGCGAAGAGGAGGAGGAGGAAGATTGTTGTGTAGAGCAACTTTCACTCACACACACTTTTTCAAGGACCCTCTCTCATTACTCTTGATTTTGCCTATTTGATTTTTTGAGGATTTGACAGAAATGTGACATAGCATTGTCGTTAAACAGATTCATCTCCCACATTGATACAGCCTTTTTAACCTTTTTCTTCACAGGGGTCGTTGTTGCAGTACATTTACAAGAATAGTCACTACACTTGGACACAAAATAAATTTTAAAAAATGAATCACGTGCGTGCACATACACACATGGTCACAATGTTATAGCAAACAGTACCATGTAGGTTTTTACATAACGTAGACATTTTAATGTGGATAAGATGCTGCATTCTTTACGTTCAGTATGTAGTGTTTTAGCTCTGGGTCAGAGGTATATCAAATCTTTAATGATTCGGGTTAATTTGATTAACTGAATTAGAATTTTATCATACACTTTATGTATCAGTCCACCGAATAGCACAATTGAGTGTATCTTACCACTCCTGTTTATCCCGCGGCCAACAAGAATAATACAAAGTCTGGTATTTATCAATTATGAGGTAATGTACTGTAAGATCTGGGCAAATATTTAAACTTTAAAATACATGACCAATACAACAGTTCTTTATAAAGAAACAAGAATATATTTGATGATGCGCGCACACACGCATACACACATACCAACAGTTTGGAAGGTGAAAGTCAATGAAGTTTTTTAGTTTGTCCCTTTCTGTGTCAATGTTTCGGTTGTCACATGGGGCCCATCCGGTTGGAGTTTCAATACCTTTTATAAAGTAATTTTGTTCATGCTACCAATTTTCCTTGTACACCAATGTTCTTTGAACAAAGCAAGCTTTCAATTGATATCACACATCCCATATCTGGTACACTTATTTATACCTTCATCTAATAAAATGGATTTGTAAATGCTGATTATACCTTTTGGGTTACGCAAAATAATCAAACATAATACACAGACATAAAACATACTCAGTGAATATACGTATATAGAATTGTGCCCTACTGGCACCCTTTAAAGATTGCTTAAAATAGTGTCCGATGCTGTATGTCTCTTTCTTCATTAAAAGGCATGTGCTCTGAACAAGAGTGCTAGTGGTCTGAGTTAGGGAAGGTTTTCCCTCCACTCAGAGGTGTAAAACTGCCTCCTTTGTTTATCAGATTGCCGATTTAAACCAGTGTAGTCAAGGTCAACTGGACTTTTACTTCAGTTTTTGAGATTATGGGTAAGTTTCCCGCACAGATGCTGCTTTGTGTCACAGATCAGATAATTATCAGGATGGCTCCATGCAGGCTGGGAGAGGGGTTCTGGAATGTGATTGACTGATCGCTCTCTGTGAGGGCCTGTTCATCCATTGCACACGGTTGTTGACTATACATTTGATGCATAAACACTATAATATATGATACTATAATATGTTGCTATACTAGTTTGCTCAAGTCAAATTGGGATTTGTGGCAAGATTTCTGGTGATTGAAAGAATAAAACTGATTGACATTTACGGAAGACTTCAAACACAGTACGGTGATGAGACTCCCGGCCACAGTAAAACATCCAAATGATGTAAATATTTTAAAGAAAGTCGTATGTCTGTGAATGACGATCCCACCTGAGGCGGCACAGAGTACACTGAAGTCCTTCCCATGAAAAATTATGAACATTTAGCAAGTAGAGTGTCTGATCCTTAAAAACTAATGGAAAACATGACTCCAGTTTGTCGGAACTGTACACACAATAACCAACACCATTTGCACATTACAGGAACTCGGCTGGGAGTTATTGCCCCATCCCCCGTATAGTCCTAACCTTGATCCAAGTCATTTCCACATGTTTGGGCCATTAAGGAGTTCCCGGGGGACAAGCTTTTCAGACATGAAGCAGTCAGTCAAATCATGGCTCCAGTGTGCTGAGAAGAAATTTTACCTAGATGGTATCAAAGCACAAGTGATACCCTGGGGTAGGTGCATTAGTGTTGCAAAAGTTGTCTGCACTTTGGCTATAGAATTTATTTTAATTAAAAAAATAATAAAGTAATCTCCTTGCTTTTATGAGGGCAGAAGTTTCCTTCTTAATGGCTAACACTTGTTTTATCTTGATGACTGTATGGGTGTACTTTCACATGTGCTGCCGCCCGACATGTTATGTTTTTAACAGTTATTAGAACACCTGTTACTTGGAGTTATACATATAGTTAAGCATCCTAGTGTTGTTATCGTCTATTAGCACTCATGGGATGCCTTTTGTCTTATTAGATTGCTGGGTCAGAACTAATTGTTGTATGATACAGTTTTTTTTTACAATTGTTTTGGCACTATTTCAGAACCTTGATATAATATTTTCAAAACTAAAAATATTTACAATACTATTTACCTAAACAAAACTACCAACCAATGATCAAAATACACATTTTGTTTAACTCAAACACTTTTTCCAATTGCTTGGAGCTTGAATAAATAGAAACCAAATTTGTTTGACAATGTATCAGTAGCCAGTAGAATAGTAAAATAAATAAATAAATAGTTATTGTATTATGTTTCATGTTTAATTTACGTGGTCCAGCACCACTTGTTGTAGATCGATTGAATGTCAGGGAGCCTGGTGCGGATGATAGCACCATCCTCTGTAGAGCTCATATGTCCAGCATGGTGCTGTTCCCAAACCAGGTTCAAATGTTTCCTTCAGGATGCTCTCTATGTGCAGGAGTAGAAGTTCCTAATCACCTTAAAGGGGAGGCTAAAGTCTTTCAGGCACCTGAGTTGGTAGAGACGCTGCCGGACTTTTTTTAACACGGTGTTGATATGACAGGACCATGACAGGTCCTGCGTGATGTGAACACCAAGGTATTTGAAGCTATCCACTCTCTCCACACGGCTCTCATTGATGATGGGGATCTGGTAGTTCCTCTCCTACTTTTTACTTAAGTCCACTATCAGCTCCTTTGTCTTGCTGACGTTTAGGAGGAGGTTGTTCCTCTGGCGCCAGATCTCCAGATTCCTAATCTCCTCCATGTAGGCCGTCTCATCATTGTCAGCAAACTTAATGATGGTGGTGGAATTGGTAGTAGCTATGCAGTCGTAGGTGTACAATGAGTACAGCAGGGGGCTCAGAACACAACCCTGGGGGGCTCCAGTGCTGACGGTGATAGAAGCCAAGACATGTCTTCCCATCCTTACTGCCTGTGCTCTGCCAGTTAGGAAGTTGGAGATCCACTGACATACTGTAGATGGGCAGAGTCCCTGGTGCTCTATCTTGGCGGTAAGTGTGAACAGAATTATATTATTTAATGCTAAGCTGTAGTCGACAAAGAGGCTTTTGACCCTGTTCTAGTGTCCAGGTGAGTGAGTGATGTATGAAGGAGGTGAGAGATGGCATCATAGAGCAATTTGGGCGGTATGCAAACTGTAGTGTGTCAGGTAGTGAAGAAATGATGATGTCTCTGACCAAAGTACTTTATCACTACTGAAGTCAGAGCTACAGGGCAGTAATCATTGAGGGAAGCAGGGTGGGGTTTCTTTGGAACAGGAACAATAATGGAATTTTAAAGTATGTGGGGATTATCAACTGGGATAAGGAGAGATTGAATATCTCTGTGAACACAGGTGCTAGCTGGTCTTTGCAGGCTCTGAGGACTCGACCTGAGATGCCGTCTGGTCCTGCTGCTTTCCTGGTGTGGAGATGATAAATGCATTTCCTGTGTGGCATTCTCCTTCTGTCTGCAGCCATTAGCACTGGTATTATTGTTATCATCGCTAATGCTGTTACTGCTGTTAGCCACGACTTGTCTGCCACTGGTACATCTGCACTTCTCATTTTGGATGTTGGTGCTTTATAGTCTATTATTTCTTCACGTCATGCTCGAAGATGATGAACATGTTTCCGGTGTTGGCATTGTCTTTCTGTTTGCAGCCATTAGCTTGGTTAGCATTTCTGGCTGCAGCCTCTAAATGAGCGCAGAAGGTGTTCAGCTCATCTGCCAGAGACACGTCCTTGTTTGTCATACCGAATATTGGTGCTTTATAGTTGGTTATTGTCCTTAGTCCCTGCCACAGGCTCCTAGAGTCACTCTATTGGAGCTGTTACTCTAGTTATCTCCCGTAGCGCTGCGTCGCCTCCGTCACAGCCTTCTGAACGTTTTTTTGACGCAGCCTTGTACAAGTTCATGTTGCCCGATGCAAGGCCAGTGTTATAGGAATCTATGTGAGATCTCAGAGCACCGTGGATGGTCTTATCCACCCACGGCTTTTGATTGTGAAACGTTCTTTTGGTCGTTTTTTGTACGGTATCATCCGTTAGTTTCCCGATGAATCCCACAACCACTTCCATAAACACGTTGATTTGTATGCACCAGAACATATCCCAGTCATTAAGTGTGTTCTGTAAAGCAGCCACTAATTGGTCTGTCCAACGCTCGACCTCCCAGGCTTAAAGTTATGGAAAGTTAACTTAAAAAACAAAAACAACAAAAGAGAGGTCAGAGCGGTCATGATGGCAGCTGACCTTACTGGCGCCATCTTGGATATGTATGAAATCTTGACCTCACCGGCACCATTTTGAATCCATGTGTGAAAATGTCTCATGCTCCCTGAATCATTCTTTCACATTTTGAGCCTGATAATTCCTGGCATTGTCATCTTAGAATATGCCCAGGCCATCAGGGAAGAAAAAAGTCCATTGGTGGACAAACCTAGTCCTTTATTATATTCAGGCAGTAAACTGCACTCGTTTTTAGGCACATAACATTGATGAACATTGATCTGATCAACAGATGCAACTCCAGTTCCTAACACTGCCCCATAAGCTTGTACGGTAAGCACTAGGTATGATGGGTGCATCGCTCTCTTCTAAACCTGATGCTCTCGTCAATCTGGATCAGGGTAAATCTGGACAAAACAGATGCAGATGACCTTTTCCCACTACTTCATAGTCCATTATTTATGCTCCATTGCAAATTAAAGCCTGACTTTTAAGTGGTTTTCTTAAAGCTACTCAAATGTTTAATCCAAGTCCCTTGAGTTCCCTTCGCATTGTGTGTGTGGAAATTCTCTTGCATTCACTATTAAACATAGCCATGAGTTCTACTGTTTTGTTTATTTTTATTTACTATTTGTCCATACTCATTAAGGACTGTTTTCCAACCATATTTCTGCCTCGAAGAGGATGGTGCACCACTCCCTGCCAGGTTTTAACAGTGTGCTTTTCTGTTCTTAATGCAATTTTAGTAGTTTAACAATACAAGCACTTCATCATTACTGAGTCTTCTGCACACACACACCATCTCCTTAGTGTCTTTCTTTACTTGATGCATGACAATAATTTGACCCTTCTAAAACAGAGTAATATCTTTGCCATGACCACAGGATGCCTTCTGACCTGTTGTCTAGTGTAACAAACATGCTACTATTCTTGCAATACTAGCTGTTAACAGAAATAATGGGTAAGGACCACCAGAGATATCGATTATATATTTAAAGTGTATGTACATTTAATATTATGCTGTATATTTACACCACCCATATACCCACCACGCATATCACACTCATACTGTCCGCAATGATGCCAAAGGTTTAGAGTCCTTTCTCTCTTTTGCACACAAGTCCATTAACAAAAACAAAAACCAGAAAACGTCCCGCTCCACGCCCGATGCCCTCCATGAGCGACGTCTCCTTTAAGGGTGACACGGTGATCACAGACGCACCGGTCTCGCGCACACTGCCGCTGGTGTAGTTAATCCTGGAGGAACCGCCGTCACTCACGCCGCCTCCCGGGACATACACACACATAAAACACAAAACACACAAAAACGTGTGAATAGCCGTGAATGCACAGTAGGCTATATAATGTGCTATAAATGCCTCGGCGGGCTTCACACACGTAAACTTATAAAACCAACACACTTACATGCGCTTAGGACATACCAGGTCCCGCATTCGGGTTCAGCTTTAACAGTAGCATTTAGCATAGATGAAATGGCTGCTGTTACCTGGCCTAACCTCTCTTCTTCTTTTATTGGTTTGACAATAACGGTTCCCACAGCGCCTCCGCTGGACGGGAGCCCGTAACCAGGCAACCGCCTGTTACACCCCCTCCCCCTCAGAAGAAGGCGTGACCTCGGTGTTAAAAGGCTTTAGATTAACTACATGTTAGCTTGGCTAATCAGTTGCACCTGATAGTTAACCTTGTTAAGAGCCTTAAGGATTTTAGCCGGTCCCTTCCACTTCGGAGCCAGTTTGGCCATATGGGAGTCCTCTGCCCGAGACTGAGGGAAAGCGCGGACCCACACAAGGTCGCCCACATTATACGTGACCGCCCGTCTTCTGGCATTATAATACCTCCCCTGCCGTTCCTGGGCCCGGACTATGTTGCTCCGGACGGCTTGGAACAGTGCTTCCTGACGCTCCACTGTGGCATAGGCAGGATGATCAGGAGGGATGGTTCGATGCAGCATTCTCTCCAGTGGTCCCTTTAGCTTCCGACCCAGTGCTATCTCTGCCGGGGTAAAATCAGTGCTTTCTTGCCATTGGTCCCACTGTTTGTGGTTTTCTCTGACAAATGCTGCAATCATGAATTTTAATGTTCGGTTGGTTCATTCCGTGATGTTGGTCTGTGGGTGGTAGGCCGTGGTGAGCTTTTGGGTCACGCCTCAGTGTCGGCAGATGGTGTTGAGAAGCTGGAAAGTGAACTGCGGACCCCTGTCGGAAACCAAGTAGGCTGGTGTACCCCACCGTGTGAAAATCTCCCTTGTTAAGATGTTGGCGATGTTATGAGCTTTGGCTGTTCTCAGAAAAAAACACCTCGACCCACTTGCTGCAGTAATCTATGACCACCAGCAGATGTTCGTTGAGCCGGGATGACCGGGGAAATGGACCCATGAGATCTACCCCCAACATAAAACCAGGTTCCACTACAGGTGTGCTTTGTAGTAAACCCGCCAGCTTACTAATACGTGGTTTATACTTCTGACAAGTCACGCAGTTCTTACAATATTCCCAGACATCTCGGCGTATCTCTGGCCAGTAGGCGACTTCTAGTAGCCTCCTTAGGGTCTTCATCCACCCCAGATGACCACTGAGAGGGTTGTCGTACTGAACTACAAATTCCAATGCCTGCAGCCGGACTACCCAGCGTGTTAAGCGGGAGGAGGGGTTCGGCTGATTAAAAGCCCAGGTCAAAGCAGCATGGTCTGTGATGATGGTAAAAGCTTTGCCTTCCAGATACTGATGCCATTTCTCCACAGCCCACACCACAGTCAGACATTCTTTCTCTGATGCTGAATACCTACTTTCCGCACCATGTAGAAGCCGGGAGGCGTAGGCGATCATGTGTTCCCCATCTTCGTGATCTTGGGTGAGTACTGCACCCTGGCCGATGTTGCTGGCGTCTGTCTGCACCTTTAAGGAGCGGCTGAAATCTGGAGCTGTTAAAACTGGTGTGTCTTGAAGAGCTGTTCTCAGATCCTCAAAGGCTGACTGGCATTCGGAAGTCCATACCCACTTGGCTCCTTTCTTCTTCAGAGCGTGTAAAGGAGCAGCATGCTCTGAGAAGTGGGGGATGAAACGGTGGTACCAACCAGCCAGACCTAGGAAGCGCTGTAGCTCCCTCAGGTTGCAGGGAACGGGGTAAGTTCGTATAGCTGCTACCTTGGCTTCTTCAGTTTTTATGCCTTCAGCCGATATGATGTGTCCCAGAAAGGAGAGGGATGTCTGACAGAGGTTGCATTTTTTCAGGTTGACTGTGAGACCAGTAGCTTCAAGAAGTGCAAATATCTGTTGGAGATGGTTAAGGTGAGAAGTGGTGTCCTTTGAATAAACAACGATGTCATCAATGTAAACAAAACAATACTTTCCTATGGCTTCCGCCAGAACCGAAGTCATAAGTCTCTGAAATGTTGCTCCTGCATTTTTCAGGCCGAAAGCAAGACGGAGGAATTCGTATTGGTTGTTCTTTGTGACGAACTCTGTTTTTGGGATGCTATCTGGATGCATTGCCACCTGCCAATATCCACTACACAGATCTAATGAGCTGAACACAGTAGCCCCATAGAGAGCCTCCAAGATCTTGTGGACCTGGGGCATAGGGAAGCCATCTAATGGTTTTTTGCTGTTCAGGGCCCTAAAGTCTACACAAAAACGGGTCCCACCATCTTTTTTCCCCACTAGTATGACCGTGGCGGCCCACGGCGAGGTGGATGGTCTAATGAAACCGGCTTCTAGCATCTTGGCGATCTCTTCCTCCACAATTTGCTTGCTCTTTCTCCCGCTCTCACGCAAGTTCATAAATAAAATAAATAAGCTCGGAGAACGTCCCGCTCCACGCCAGATGTCCTCCGCGAGCGACATCTTCTTTTAATGGTGAAGGTAATCCCGGAGTTTTCGGGTTTTCAAACAGCAGCCATTACCCAGCCGAAGCTAACGCCGAAGCTAACGCCGAAGCTAAAGCTAACGCTGAAGCTCCAGCCGCTGTTTGAAAACCCGAATGCGGGATAGTATTGTCCTACGTGCATGAGGGTTTTCTTTTTTCTCGTGTTCTTGATTTGTGTGTGTGTGTGTCCCGGGAGTCGGTGCGAGTGACGGCGGTTCCTCCGGGCTTACCTTCACCATTAAAGGAGACGTCGCTCGAGGAGGACATCTGGCGTGGAGCGGGACGTTCTCCGAGCTTATTTATTTTATTTATAAAGTTGCGTGAGAATGGGAGAAAGAGCTCACAGACTCTGAGTGTGTATGTGTGTATGAGTGAGAAACACGGGGAATGGATGGTGTAACACTGCACAACAATAAATGTATATACACTTTTTTGATTACATAAAAATCGTTTTCTGGTGGTCCTTATCCGACCCTGATTCTGCTAACGGCAAGTTATTATTTCCAATAATAGTAGCGTGTTTGTTACACTAGGAAATGAGAAACTACATACTGCATCAGTTAGGGTTGAATGACCTGTTGTAGCTGAAACATTAATCACTGCAGTGAGGGAGGGGAAGACTATTACCTATTTTCTTAAATCCTGGTGATAACTTTTTTGGCCAGGCAGTGTACCCTGTTGAAAATGACCAGATGACCAACAACATGTATCTATTATAATGCACATGATAGTAACTTGCATGTCACATGTCCATTGTGATCATCGCTGTAATGTACTGTAAACAGATAAGGTGATCTATCGAAAGAGTGATAAAAATATGTTCTAAAAAGAGAAATGACATGTGGTTGTTGATGCTTCCTGTAAATGTACAGAAAAGGGAGGCTCTCATGCAGCGTGTGTGCATGCATGAGTGAGATAATCATGTCATTATCTTCATCATCACCCAAAATGTGTGTGTTGCACTTTAGAGGACTAGTGTGAGAGCAGAAGTAATGATGAAGACTGGTGTGTGTGTGCAGAAGTAATGATGAAGTATGTGTATCTTGTGTCGGTTGTGTTTCACGTGGCTGCAGGTGAGTGAAGTTATTTTCTATTACAGAAAGGAGAGAGAATATTAGCCAGTTCTTAGTTCAGCTGCTTTGTGTTTAGGTCATGTGCTTTCTGTCCAGACTGGGTTTACAGCAGGCCGTAGTTCAGTCCTGTTCCTGAACAACCAAACCAAACACTGTCAAATGTTTATCATTTAGAGTTTTAATGAACAACAACTTTACTTACTACAGTGTTATGATATTAAACGCACCCACAGAGATGGAACGCACCCACATTTAATGGAAATATTTGATTAAGGCTTTATATTTTATAAATATAATGTTACTAAAATGCTATATGTTAAGACCAGCATGTGCTTCTAATTAAACTGTCAGCAGCAATCTTTATATGAAAGGTAAACATTCACATCATGTCTTGTGATATAATGTCTTACGCTCTTATTTAGAGCTGTTCAGCTTTGATCATGTGAATTTTTCATCCTGATTAACAGTCTAAAATGTATTGATGAAGAGAGGTGGACTAATGAATAAGGAGGATTCTACATCCAGTTAATTTTATGTTTTGTATTAAGAATGAGCATAGCAGGCCTTAGCATTAGACAAATACAACCTCAGATGATCAACAACATGTATCTATTATAATGCACGTTAAACAAAATATAAAAGGTAATTTCCTGTAACCTGTATGTCATATGTTCAATGTGGTCATCGCTGTAAATAGATACGTGTGAATTTCACACCTTTTCTGCTACCTTTCTGTCAGTAACCACCATTTTCACTTCCTACATTACACCTTTTTTTTTTTTAAACAGGTGGTTATATGCATTTAACTCTCTATTCATTATATCGCACATCTGGTCCATGTGGCGTCAACTGTGTATCACTGTTATAATGAATAATAAGTGAAGGCCAGAGTTGAATAAAGTTCTTTTAAATTAAATCCCAAAGGCCAACATGTAGTGAGAAACAAGGTCAGAGCACATTCGTCAAACAGGGTCAAAGCAGATTGCCAAGGCAGTATAGACAGCAGTTGGATCCAAACTCACTGAAAATCCCTAGAGGCTAGAGGACACTCAGTTTGCTAACAGCTAAACCAAAGTCAGAGAGGGTGGTTTATGTGGACTATGTAACCCAACATGTAGCTTCTGTAATGTAGAGAAAAAACAGTGCAGGCCAGAGTTTCAAAGTTAAGGGAGGAATCACAGATAAACAACAACAAAAAAATCTGTATCTTACACGGAACACATGATCCACATTTCTTTTATAGTGGAGCTCAGACAAAATGGCCGAGATAGTTAAGTAATGAATAGAGAGACAAAGATTATTGCACTGAATCTCACATATTGACACAACACTCATCTTTTATTAAATTATGAGAGGTTCTGTTTTGAATTACACTGGACACATCTAATGATAAGGTACTGAGGTAACAAACGTAACTACCTGTCACAGTACGCCAGGTCACGCCCACATCTCAAACCTGCGACCCCTTTCCACACTCCAGTCCACTGATTCTATTTTGCCATCTCATTCGCCAGCTCGAGCACGCCTGCTCCCCCTCTTATTCATCACTCCGTGCTTTATAACACTCTCACAAACAACCATTCTTTGCCAAATTATTGCATGCTCCGAGCCCAGTGTTCTCGTGCCTTTTTGCCAAGTTGCTTTTTAATTTTTCCACACTGTCGACCCTTTTGTGCCTGGTTACGTTTTTGTGTCGCGTATTGGATTTGATCACTATGCTGACGGATTTACCGCCTTCGATTTTTTCCTTCCGATTTTTGACCAGGCCCTGTCTAAATCCCCAGGATTATTGCTACTCGGGTTACAGGTGCGTGCTTCCTAATCAAAGTTTGATCACCAGCGCCTCAAGTCACAAGCCCGATCTCCTTACGTGGATGCTCTCACTCTGTGCATCGCATAGAGCATACACTTGCCGCATTCATTCAATATAATTCAACTGTCATTGTTGCAAACCAGCTTTAAACAATCAAAAGAAATTATGGAAGTTTGTATGTAATGTGAATGTATATGAATCAAAAGAATAAGATTGTTCCTGATGAGCAAGCCAAGAGTGACTGTGGCAAGGAAAAACTCCCTGAGACAGCAATAGGAAGAAACCTTGAGAGGAACCAGACTCAACAGGGAACCCATTCTCATTTGGTTGATAATGGATGACAGGGATTGATCTGCAGTCAAACTATGTGTTAGATGGCTGGCTGTTCAACATAACAGTTTATTATATTTAAGTCAAAAATGAATTCCAGTTTGTTGTAGGATGCTCAGGTAGACGTGTAGGAAATTCCAGACCTGAACTATGGAGCGACTGATCTCCGATCCCTCTTAACCTGCGCGTTGGATTCGGCAACCTTGATCTCCTCACACAGCTGCTGTGCCCCGATTACTGATTACTGATACTCTGCTTATTTCTTACACATTCCTCATTAAAATCATTAAAACACAGTCTTATCTGTCATGTCTGCTATTGGATCCCCCAAGCCTGCGCTGCACGATCAGCCTCTAGTGACAGTATCTCTGCCGTTTTGTCTGAGCTCCACGATAAAAGGGATGTGGATCATGTGTTCTCTGCAATATGGTAATACAGACTTTTTTTTGTTTTCTTCATTTGTGCTTCCTTGCCTTTAAAACTGTGGCCTGTTTTTGTCTCTGCATTACTGAAGCTACATGTTGGGTTACACAGACCACATAAA
Organism: Clarias magur; assembly: GCA_013621035.1. NCBI lineage: Eukaryota > Metazoa > Chordata > Actinopteri > Siluriformes > Clariidae > Clarias > Clarias magur. Next base: position 132,241 of record QNUK01001059.1, read on the forward strand.
CCACCCTCTCTGACTTTGGTTTAGCTGTTAGCAGACTGAGTGTCCCCTAGTCTCTAGGGATTTTTAGTGAGTTTGGATGCTTATTACTGCATAAAAAAAAAACTACAGTGATTATGTAATGTGGTAATTTCCACATCCAAGTACTTTAAACAACAAACATGAAAAATCAGAGACAAAGGTATTGCCATTTACTGTACAATAATGAGTTTTTAAAAATGTAATGTTGGTGCTAACTGTTAAATGTTAACGATTAAAGGTTA